>CM034151.1:285631448-286057859 GCA_019776745.2 Taxus chinensis | reverse complement strand
CACAAATGAGGTGCCTTTTAAGAGCAAAAACTTCTCCTCAACATATACAGCACAAAATAGGACATCAACCCAACTTTGCCTTTTGTTCTCCGGGGGCAACAACACCAACTTCAATACAGATACAGTCCATATAAAACAATTTTGTAATAAGGAGAACATGAGCAGAGTTTGATGCTACCGAGTTTTATTACAATGAATGAAGCAAACAACAAATGCTGAGCAACCAGTGTAAATTTTAGACATAGCTATGGACAAATAAAACTCTAACATTTTAACATAACCCCCTCACACACCCACAGCACTACGCGTTTCCTGCCCTCATTGCCAAACATCTATTCACCTGCAAAACTTACAACAAATTCACTTGTTTTTATAGTGGCTAATGCCTCTGCAAAATAAAAATGCATGTAGTATTTTAATGAAGTTACAGGTCTGAAGGTCCCTCTAGGATGTGTCACCTCTCCAGTTGTCAACTTTCAAGTTTCGAACAAGGGGCCACCCCTTCCTGCCCTATGCATTTCTGACATTTTTATTTATTTTTATTTTTATTTTTTTTTGCTTAAGCATTGGGTACTACACATTGCATACCATTTCATGTCACTCATACACAACATACTACATATCTTATTTATTTTATTCTTTCTTTCTTATAGTTACATGTACACTTTGTTTCCCATGCTAGAGGGATACTTAGTATGTCATATATCTTTTCTATATACACATGCGCATTCACTTTTTCTCTAGTTGTGGATGCAGAATTTCTATAGATCTTTACATGCATCACAGATTCTTGGCACTATACCTCTTACCAATCCCACTAAGGATCCTGGGGGCATCTACTTTCTGACACATTACAGGTGTTGTTATTTCATTATTCACTACTTCTACTTCCTAACACACTACTTTCTACTGGTACATACATGCTTTGACATACTTCTTATCTTTCTAACATCCTAACGGGTTCTTCATGTGTAGAATTTGCCTTGGCACTGAACTATTTTCTTCCACCAGGTTTACTGTTACAACATTTTTCTTTCTATTGTCTGCTATTGATGCATTGTTACATGATTTTCCATACATCTTGTTTGATCATTTATTGTATCTTTGGTCGTTTCACCCTATTTGTCTTGTGACATTATGATCGATGTCCATGTATTAAAACTTGTTTTTTTCCAGTCCATATTGTATGAACAATTTCTTATTACAATGTTTTTCTATGACTATGTTTGCTACTTTTCTAATAACACTTATACTTTATGCATCTATCCATCTTGTTTGTATGGCTTGATTTCTCCATGAACAATTCCCATCCCCTCTGCAAGGGCACAATTTCAAGATCACCACAAGTCCTCCCTCCTTTGAGATGCATTCTCTCCTAGTGACATTGCATGAACCCCAATGAGGGGGATACATTGGTGAATCAATTACCCCATATAAGATCTTAGAGCTATCAGACATGCCTGCACAATACTAACAAATAAAGTTCAGTCACAAAGACCCAATTAGACCGGTCTTCACCATAGCACTGAAAATAGTGCCCAACACAAAAAGTGTGCCTGGTACCTTTCTCCATTGGGTCCTATGTCCTTGTGCGATAAGAGAAAATTTATCAACTAACAGCAATCTACAACATTTCAGACCAGTTTTCATTAATCGGGCGTTTACCCCCTCAGAATACCAAATGCATGCGTCTCCTACAATATCCTTCCATTGGGACACTCCGTACATTTAGAAAATACAAAAAATACAAAAAACATGGGATGTACCTCTGTAGTGTACTTATCGGGAAGTAGGTCATGGAAGGAGAGTAAATTAAGACAATCTTCCCAACACCCTCCCCACACTCTTTTTCCTACCCGTGGCGTGAGATCACCCCAAAAAATCATGCTTGACGTTAGATCGTTCAAAAACCTCATTCTTGCAGAATCGCCCAAAAAATTACACTCATGTGAGATATCACAAAACGTCTCTTTTTATAGCGTTCAGACACTTTCATTCCAATCTTTTTCACACTCGTCACACATTAGATGCCACTTTCCCTTTTATACACATTTTCACATACTTTTACTACTTATGAAACAAATGCATTAAACATATATTGACTAGTTCGTTTACATCTTCTTTTGCAGGTCCATCTGTAATACACAACAAAATAACCACGCATTAGCAAACATAAACGCACAAACAATAAGGTACCATACCTCCGCCTTCAACTTCATCACCCTATTTGTGCTCTTCCTCTTTCTTAGTTTCCACACTTCAATCTTTATCACTTCACACTTTTACTTGTCTCTTTGCACACATAGCCAATCGATATCTAGAGGAATAAAGTATGCATCTTCTTCTACTAGTTTTATGTTTCAAGTCTCACTCAACAACTAAAGTGGGGAAAATAATAAGACACAAATCACATACTTTGGTGATCATTTCCTAGGTCCTACCAAACTCTTGCACTTATATTATTCCTAGTGGAACCTAGGAATTTAATTGTTGCTTTGGCCCTTTTTATGTGTTCTATTATTTTTTTTTTGGTATTTCACATCCTATAGGCTAGTCAAGACTCACTATATACTTTAATTGCTTTAAAAGACAAACCAGTTGCCAAGCTAGGATGCCAGCACCATGCACCCGCGTCCACCTTTGGGCGCCCTGACCCTTTTTATTAGTTTTTTTCTTCAACTGAAAAAACCCTAATACCCTAGCACCTCACTTAGACAAATCTGATTGCGCTCCCAAACATGAAAAGGTACAAAGTCCCTCTTTGTTATAGTCTTAACCATAGGGTTAACTGCATGTTCATACTAACCAAAGGCATAATTCCTTTTATCAATCAGAGCATGAAACTCCAAATTGAAACAACTAATAAAGTAACATACAAATCACATAACAATGAAAAAAATAGATTCACCATATATCACTAGTAACAAATACCATAAAAAACTAATATCCAACATATGATCCATAATTAGTTCATCACAACATATTAACTATACATATAAGAGTATTAGAATCCATGCACGTAAAACATATTGGTGCATAGACTCTTTAATAGTCCAGTCTACAATGATATCAAGTGTCTCTCTCAAAACCTTCAAATCAATACATATATATAGGGGTGGGGACTTTCCTTCACCACCCATACAACTTCCTCAACATAGGTTTGCATTGCATAAGAATAAAGCCATGTTGCCTACAAATAAGTGGACGCATGCAGCTTCTCCTAATAATAAATTATCGGAAACGGTTTAAATCTATTTCTAATCCCATTATTAATTCACATCTTTAGTTTGATCTCCACTCCCCGTTCCTTTCTCTTCTCCAAAAATATACTCCTTGCTTTCCAATCCTCCTTGCATGTCGCACCTCCAAGTCTATATTTATCCCATAGGCCATACTCACTAATTTCCTCTACCTGCTTGCGATAATCTTCATGCGATCTCTGTCCATATTCCATGTGCAAAACCGCGGTCTTCTATCGTGGCTCAATAGGTATATCCTTCCACGCGTTTCTTCTTAACCCTTCCATGTGTGTGCAAACCCTCTGTAAAAAAAACATACTTTAAACACTTAGCATTTACTCGTGCCCAACAATACCCCACATTCGGTATCTTTTCTGTCCTTGAATAACACCTTTTCTTGATCTTCAAATATGATAATTAATATCTTCCAACAATCAAAGAATGAAAAATATTTGTATGGCTTGCACCATATGAAAGAATCCATTCTACTGTAAAAAGAAGGGGATTCCTTATTTATTATGCTTCCAAATTTTTCCACTCTTTAAATCCTACTTGCTTTACTGAAGTCCTCACCATATGAAAAAATACCCTCCTCAATAGTCGATCACCCCCCTTTTCTCAGTGCTTCACTTGTGTCTCTAGCTATTTTCTTGCATCAGACATCCATGTCCATCTTGGCATGTAACTTGGTGTCCCGTTGTTTCAACTTATTCCGCACTTTAGGCCCTAGAAAATCATTGACCACACTTCTGCTCAACCTCTACCAAGATTCTTTCTCATGTTTCCCTATTTCAATATATTCTAAGCCTTGAAATCCCCCTTTGAAATCTGCCGTCATCTTTTAACAACAACAATCCCACTAACATGATCCCTATCCAGCACAGTTTTCATAAACAACTTCCATCACGTATTTGCTGCTTTCACTGATCAATTAATTCAATGTATTTTGTTATGGTGTCCTTCAATTTGTTCTCTTCCTGTTGCTTTTGCCATAACCAGTAATTTCTTCTATAGATTCTAATACAAGGGGTGTTGTTTGAGTTGTAATTATGCCTGTTAAATCTTCAAGAAAATGGAATGGCAGATTGTATATACTTGATTTTAAACCAACGAGGGGGCTAGATCTAGTTGTGCTAGTAAGATCACATCAACTATGGCAATTCTACCTTTTTTTGTAATTGTGCACATCCACCGTTTTTTCATCCATTAATGTTTGTTTCAACTACGCAATAATTTTTTTGTTTATCTTTTTATCCCTTTCTCTTATCTCTTTATTGTTCTCATCCAATTCCTTCTACATAACCTTTATCTGGTTTTTCCTGTAAAAAATTATGCTACCCACCTCTACCAATAGTTTTTTTAAGAGCGTTACACACTTTCTCATCTGTCAATTGCTGAGAATCAACTATCAGGTACATATCTCTAGAGATTGCAGACTCACGGGTATCTAGCAATGACTTTGCATTCACTTCAAACTCCGGCTCTTCGATGTATGACTTAAGCACCCATGATAACATATTCCTTGTGCATGGTAGCGCATCCTCCTTTTTGAATAGTGACCAAAAAAATATTTGATCCAAAGGTATAATGCTCTAATACCTGATGCACAGAACATGTTAAGCACAAGATAATATTGAGAGGGGGGGGTGAATCAGTATTATGATATTCTTTTAAATTTAACACTTAATCTCAGATTCATAATCACAATTAATCAGTTTCAGAGAGAATATATCAAAGCAATCAATGAATGCAAAGAAAACCAACACACTGAAAATAGATACAGATTTACGTGGAAACCCTTTCGGGAGAAAACCATGGAGAAAATATTCTTTATTATATTTCTCAAATGTTTGTAGGCACCAGCCTACAGAAGACACCAATCCCCATATTACAATTTTTTGTAGGCACCAACCTACAGGAGCCAACCCCTTTTGCTAAGCACCAACTCAGTAAGAGACCCCTATCTCTTCAAATATGAAGGCACCAACTTTCCTCACAAAAAAACAAACTCTTTTCTATCTTTTATGTTGTTGTTGCTTCAACAAGTGATAGAACAAAACTACTGCTCAGAATATCCTTTTTTATTTATTTCAGTCCCTTCACATAAATAAATCACTGCAACTTTTCATCAAAAATAAATCTTCCCTTCACTCCTTTTTATTTCATATTCTGCTCTTCCTTTTCTCTCTTCACACAAAATATTCAATATGTGTGCCTTTTTTTTAAATCAAATGATTATATCTCCTTATATATCCTTCTCACATCCTTTCGAAAAGACACATCATTCTAACCAACACAACCTTTCCATTATTTAATTAACACAACTTAATTAAATGCATTAGTTGGCTTAAAACCAAATGTAATTAATGTAGCCCATAAAAATTATTAAATGCACATTAAACAATGCAATATACTCCATTAAATGTGCTGGCCCTTTAATAAAATTTCTGTCATCATTAAATCGTTGCTAGCCATCATTAAATCTTATTTTTCACCATGAAACATGGCATATGAACGCCTTAAAATGCTGATATCTTTCTCATATGTACAGCTGTGTATATCTCGCTTATACCATCTAACAATACTTCTTTTCATGTAGTTAAACTTTTGTTTTCAGCCTTTCTATACTGCTGGTTATTTCCGTTACTTTCTATCATTTCCGTCAACATCTTTCAATAGTTCCATCAACTTCCATTGTCAACATCCATCAATATTTCCGTCAATATCCGTCAATAGTTTCATCAACTTCTGTTGTCAACATTTGTCAATATTTCCGTCAACTTCCGTTACACATTTCCATTAACCAAATACATCAATGATTAAGCCTTTGACATCAATGATGATATTTCCAACAAAACCTTGTTGGGATCTTCAACATACTGCATTATAGGTCCTTATGGGATGTTTCTTGGTCTTATACTATTTCCTCAAACACCCTTAGGGAAACCTACAAAAAGGTTCTACTCTCCATCCATGATACCTTCCTTTCCTTCAATATTTTCTTCCTCTATATTGTGCACCATCTCATACTCCACTAAGTCTTCGATAATATCTGTGAACACCTCCAATTGTGTTCTAGCTTATGTTCAAGAGTGAACTAGACCTCATGCTCTGTAGTTGGGTCCGGCTTCTCTTCTATAACCTGTGTAATAGTCGCACCAATACCCCCTACATCCATATCCATTACATGTGTATCCTCGAAGTGCTCTCTCTGGCCCTTTACAACTAATTATTTAACAATGTACACATGTGGTCTCAACTTCCCTTCCAGCTCTTCCTCACTCTCAGATTCTTCTTCCTCCCTTTTGGATATTTTTATCCTCAGAGTTTGAGCTAGGTATTACTCTTTGTTTCTTATTCACTAGAAATTTTTCTCTTGCAGGTTTCCTTCTAACATAGGTGTTAGTCCTTACCTCCTTACGTTCTGAGGTTTTCCCTACCAGCACACTTGAAACATGAGTCTTATCTTTACTTCCCCCCTCACTTCCATTGACAGAAGGGGTCTCCTCATGCACTCGCTTCTTTGGTTCAAACTTCTTCCATGTGGAGGGTTATAAAAGAATACTCACATCATCTTCCACAAATGCTCCATCAACAAATGAGAGCCTTAGATAAATATATACTCTTGCTGCAACAACTCAAGCTATTGGTAATGTAACTGGTTTATACAAATGTATGTTCTTAGATACATACTTTTCTTCATAGGTGCACTTCTTGGGGTAGACAAGTGTTTGAGGCATGTCATGGTGCTTCTTATCTATTTTTCTCAAATCAAGTCTCAACTTCCGCACCTTCCTTGAACATGTTCACAACACTTTCAAAGTGCTGTAGTGTAAATGCAAACAAAATTTTACACCATGGAATTTTAGTTCCATCAACTAATGTCAACCTCCTAATACAAAATTGTCGATAGAATGAGAACTCGAAAACCCCATCTATAATAACATGTAACTCGGATAGAATTCTCCACTCTGCACCGAATGCATCACACATCCGTTTATACCATTTATCCACATGTGTCTTGTATTTTGGTGTCACTGATTCATAGGTATATTTGGAAAACCATTTTGCAGGGGAGGTATCTTCATCAGGATACTCCCATATCTTGTATTTTGCCCATCGATCACCTAAATATAAGAGAATGCTATCGCCAATAAGATGTTTCCAAACATAATCTTGTCACCGCTGCGCATAATATCAATGATATCCTCTGTTATAAAAGAAGCAATATTATATATAGTTCCCTCTAATATTTTATTGCATACATGTAGCCATATTTTATTCACTTGTTTCCATCTTTCCTTCCCATTTATCTTTGTGAGCAAGCACGTGACCATCGTTATAACATGACCATTAAGCTTAAGAATATCAAATGGGTGCCCTCCTTTCTTGTACTCAAACTCTACTAAAGTCTTCTTCACTTCAATGTCATTAGCTAATTCATCATCAAATGAGATACTAATATTATTAGGACCAATATACTTTTCAATTAATTACGTGGTAATGCACATCCTTCTTCCTGAAAAGTAGAAATAGTCCTCATGCATGCACGACATCAACCATTGGTATAATCTCTCAGGATTCCCAAAGAATGGAAGCTCATATAGTTGCAATAGTCCAAACTTCTTCAACAACCTCTTCCCATTGTCATCATACACATGCTTATCATCTGGGGTTCTTTCCTTCATTGGTTGAACAAATTTTGTTGCCATGTCACATGCTGTCAAATCCATTCAATGGTTACAATCACTCACGGTCATGCCCCTAATATGAGACACTCATTCCTTTCCCATCAATACCTCATCGGGGTACTACATTTCCAAGTACCATTATTCTTAGATGTCTATGGTAGGTTTCAGCTTCTCTTTTGCCTTTCCCCTCTTCTTAGGTGATGCGGTTACTACCTTCCTAGGTGCCATTTCAGTCGTGTAAATTCAAAATCTTACCTTGGTCCTTGATCTCCTTAGTACTCTACTCCTTTTTCCACAAACCTCTAGCACAACACTATTATAATTCTTCTTTAAAAATTGTATATTATGCCCTAATTTTTGAAACCCTAACAAGAGAAGTGTTTTTTCCTTCCAAATCCACTTCACTCCATCTCAAATTGTGGGGTTTCCTCCAATGGAACTCACTCTTCCCACAATTGTGTTCTCCTTCACCCTCTGGTTCATGATTCTTCAGCTTGGCACTCAATTCCTCTCCAAATTTCTCAAGTTTTCCCTTGGTCTTACAAAACATTCACAAATTTTATGCAAGGTAAGGTAAAAATGATTTACCCCAACATTAAATTTATAGGCATTCAAATTTTACTTGTATTAATTTATGGTAATTTATGAATGTACTACATTTAATTCCACTTTTCTCACCTTTTCTACAGTTTTCATCTCATTCAACTAACACATTCATCATGCACTCCAGTTGCAAATTCAGGTGTATAAACTACTCTGACCACAGACATTATTTCATGTGCTCCATGCACCAAAGTACATCAATCTCTACGCCTCACACCAAGTAGCTACCCATGCTACTTCCTACCTCATGTCACATTGCATGCGTATTCCATGTCCGTGGATTTTACTTTGGTATCATCCTTATTATCACCATTCTTCTTATGACACCTTATTATATCCTTTAACAACCAACATCATCATCGACACACACGCTCCTTTATTGCTTGCTGTTATGAACCTCAATTATCTTCCGTGTGCTCTTGATTTCCTTTTAACCCACACTAAGTGTATGCACAATCCTCTGCACATGAACTTAGATAGTAATAAGCTATAGGTGCACATGCATGCTTATTACAAAAAAACAAAACTAAATTGACAAAGCATAGAACTGATGAAGGGAAACACATATAAAATAAATGTATTAAAGGGAAACATAATCTAAATGACAACACTTCCTTATTACAAACACCAAGAAGACTTATTTATAGTAGGGCTTCAACCTACTCCCATTGAAGTAACCAGGAAATAGATTTCCATCCAGTGCCTGTAATTGGCAAGCACCTCATTCTAATATTTTTGTTACTACAAATGGTCCCAACCAATGAAATTTCATCTTCCCAAGGTGGTACGTAAACTTTGAATCATTCATAAGAACCATATTTCCCACTTCAAATTCCTTGTTTCTAATATGACTATCATGTCATGCCTTCTGTCTTGCTTTCTCTATCTTCTGACTCCATCGAGTAATGACGCATTGCTCATCCAACTGCATCAACTTACATATACACTCCCCTACTAGTTTTTCATCATCAAGGCCTCTTGCATGCCCAATACACAAAGATGGAAACATAAACTCAATAGGAAATACAAATTCTATGAAAAATACCAACTGAAAGTGTGTAGCCTTATTTAACCTCTTATAGGTAGTTATATATGCTCAAAGTACAACAAAATACTTTGTCATCCCAGCCTTCCATCTAACATTACATATCTTTGTTAATGTATGTCCCAATATATTATTGAAAGCCTTAGCAGTCCCATTACCCTATGGGTGATAGGGCGTTATTTTGTGGTGCGTCAACATGAATTATACCAATAAAATCATAATGGTATCATTCAAAAAATGTGTGCCCCTATCACTTGTAAGACTCAATGAACATCCATAGCGACTGATAATGTTCTCCCAAAATATTGCTGCTATAGCTACTATGTAATCCTTTATAGGCACTACTTTGGCCCACCTTATCTGATAATATGTGCAAGTTATAATGTAGCACACACCAGTCCTACGTACGGATGGGGAAATAGAACCCACAAAGTCGATTTCCCATTTTTCAAATGGTTCAGCAATTGCAATAGGCCTCAAAGGCATCTCATCTCTTTTTCCTAGCTTTCCAAGGTGATGACAATGGTCACATGCCTTGAAATATTCTTTAATATATTTATAGAGAGTTTCCCACCATAATCTCGCCATCAAAATTTTGTGTGTAGTGCTATCTCCAACATAGTTTCCACCTGAAATCCCACTATAAGCTTCTACCATTATCCCCTTGTGCTCATGTTCCAGGACATACCAAAATAAAACCTCATTATGACCAAGTTTATACAAGTCTCCACCTATCAACTGATAGGGCATCGTGTGTATTGTAAGTTTATTCTTTTCCAAAGTCTTCATCCCCTCAAGCATCTGACTAGTGTGTAATAATACTGCAATGTATTCAAGTTCAGTGGGTGTGTGATTCAATCTTAAAAGTTGTGCATTCGACATTATGTGCTCAATGCTCTGTGCCTCCTCATGAGAGTTGATCCTTGACAAGTGGTTAGGTCATTAGTTGTTTTTCCTGATTTAACCACAACTTTGAACTAAAATTATTGAAATAGTAGTATCCATTTACAAATGCACCCCTATAAAACATGATTGTTGAGCAAATACTTAAGCGCCATATGATCTATAAATAATATGAAAGGATTATCCAACAAGTATTTTTTGAACTTGTACAATGCGTAAATCATGGAAAAAGCTTCACGCTCAATAGTTGTATAATTTTATTCAGCAGGTGTCAACTTCCTATTTACAAAACAAATAGGGTGGTCTAAAATTCCTTCACCTAGTTGTGCTAACATGATGCCAATCACCATTCTAGAAGCATCAACATGAACATCGAATGGTTTATCACAAGAAGGAAAATGCAAAATGGGTGAAAAATTAAGTCTTTCCTTTAATGTCTCAAATGCTATCTATTGCGCTTCATCCCAATGGAACTTTCCTTTACTCTTCAACAATTCTTCCAAGGGCACATAAATCTTAGCATAGCCCTTAATGAATTTCCCGTAATAACTCTTATGACCAAGAAATCCATGCACTTTACTCTGATTATTTGGTTATTACAATCCCAAGATCACATCGACCTTGGATGGATCTACTAACAAGCCTTCTTTACAAATAATATGTCCCAACAAAGTGCCAAAAGGTATTGCAAAGACACATTTCTTAATATTCAAGGAGATTCTTAATTATCTACATCTTTCAAACATAAGTCACAAATTGTCACAATCATCCTTAACCAGATCATACACTCTTTAATCATCAAGATACACTTGTAAAACATTATTAATGCAGTCCTAAAACAAGTGTACAATAATGCCTGAAAAACACTGTAGGCACATTCTTTAATCTAAAGGGCATAACTATGTATGCAAAACTTCCCCACTTAGTGGTGAAAGATGTCTTCTCCTGATCTTCCTTTGCTATTTGCACTTGATGATATCATGAAAATCCATTAGTAAAAGAGTATATCTCACACCTTGCTATGTCTTCTAGGATCTGCTCAGTAAATGGGGTAGGAAAAGGATCAATAACACATGAAGAATTTAATTCCCGATAATCCACACAGATCCTTATCCTCCCATCCTTTTTAATTCTTATTACCATTTGACTCACTGACTCTGATTCCTCAATGGGCTCAATGATTCTATATTTCAACATATTTTCTATTTCTTCCTTTACCTTTATGCTCGGATTAGGGTTCATCCTATAAGGCCTTTGGCTAAACGGGTGCTCCCCTTCTTTAATTTTGATTCACACCTCACCTGGAGAAGGGTTTACTCCTTTCAATTCATGATAACCCCTAAGAAATAGGTCCTAAAAATCATAGAGAAGATAAATAGTCTTAGTTACCTCTTGTTCAGACTAATAATCACCAAGAATTACCTCTTTAGGTTATGCATCTGTCCTAATGTTAACCTTCTTTATCTTCATAGGCTCATGATACATGCACACCTTTTCATCTGATTTTTCCATTACCTCGCGCATACCTTCAGTATGGTTAACCTCCAGGTTGTTTTCCTCATCTTCTTCACCATCTATTAGGCATACCAACTTAGCCTTTTCTTTTTCTTCCCAGGTGTGGACCATATCTTCTTCTTCATTCTCTTCAAGATCAAGATACGCCTCTAAATACATCTCTCCAAAAATGTCTAAGAGTAGTTCCTCAGCGTTTGTGCTATCTTCCAAAGTAAGGTGATTCTTAATCTACAATGATTCATTGACTAGAGGTTTAGTAGAAAATTAATCAAAAGTGTGAACCATACCTGAGGTCATCTCTCACCAATTAATTGTCTCTCGTGTCAAGTCTACACAAACATACCATGCATGCGCATATCCACCGAGGGTTGTATATAACTTATGTACCCAAAGTGATGGTGGAAAGGCCTCTTGCCCCTCCATCCAGAGTCTCTCACACTTCTAAATGTGGTGTGAAGTAGAATCCTTCCCATGGTATTTGCATATATGTGAAGGTACATTTATACTTAGAAACCTAGTAGAAAACTTGATTCTCACTTCGCACCATTATAAAAGGTTGTCTCTGTGTGCAGCCCACCAACGTGTTGATGTACTGCACATGGTATAAACCAAGATATTTCTTCTATCACCAATATCCTTCCACTAGGATTCCATAACGTGTAAAAATACATCAGGGTTTCCTTCACCTACGTACCGAGGTACCTAGTTATTATTCAAGCGCCTAACCATGCGCGACTTGATCATTTGACTAATTGTATTCTTAACCTTGCGCCCAACTACTTCATACGTCCCATGTGCCCAATTGTCACAAGAAATACTTGTAGTATCACTAACTAAATGAGCATCATCCCACTATATTACCCCTTCCTTAGATGGATCAATCACCTTAGGGTCTCTTGATAGTACGTGCATATATCCTGTTTAAGTGCTCATCACTTAATGGATTAACATACAAGTCAGATTTTGCATATGTCAATAGGATAATGACGTGCTCTTCTTTGTTCTCAAAGCTAATATACCCCTTATTGAAGTGTAAATCTGCATTATTTGCATAACACCAAGAGTGTCCAAGTAATGGTGGGAAACTATCTTCCTCTATGAGTTCCAATACTTCAAAGTCCCCAGTGAAATTGGATCCCTGAATCATAATAGCAACATCTCTTAACACCCCAATAGGATTAGCCCTAGTTCTATTTTCCATGGAAAACACATTCGAAGAAGGCTACAATGGTGGTCTTCCCATTTAATTCCAAGCATCCAATGTGAGCACATTAACTTCTGCACTTGTGGCTATAAGAATGTTACTCAAAATCCATCCACCAATGACCGCATTAAATGTAATATACTTGTCATACTCATGATTATGGGGAGGTAAATTTACATGAAGGATCTGCCTCTCGCGCCCATGTCCAAAATGCGGTACTTTCTCTCTTAACCACTCTCCTAACATAAGAATGATGTTTTCCTGACGTAACATCTTGTAAAATTCCTTAAGATCATCTATGTATTTCTGTGGGACTTCAACATGCTTAACATGTTCCAATATGTGTGTCTTCTCCTTTAAACTTTGAATCTCTCCTTGTATAATCTTGATTACATCCATAGTCTCTAGATAAAATTATTTCTGGTGTTCAACATTAGGGTACTTGGTATTAATAACTTCTTGATTCATTATAAGTTACTTTTACTTTAAAGTCTCCTAAGCATGCACAACCTCAATGCGCATATTAACTAAGACAAGCTGTAATTAAGAATTTAGTCCAACCTTCGGCATCCTTTTTCTCCATCCACTCATTGTATCTTTATCATAGTTGTACCCTTATCCTATTTATGTTGTTTGTTCATATGCTCATATAAGTCAGGGCATTCTTCAAACATATATTGTTTTCCACACCAGGAGTAAACCACATTTTGAGGGCACTCACACTGATAATGATCAAGAGATCCACAAGTAAAACAAGTTCCTCTAGGAAATCCTCCTCTTCCACTGTTGTGACCTCAACCTCTACATCCACCACATAAGCCTCTATTCTTATTATCCCCATTACTGTGACCTTAATTCTATTGTTCTCCTTGCTCCTTATACCCACCTACCACACTAGTTGTAGACACCAAAATTTGGTCACACTCCCCTTGGTCCCTCATCAAATAATCACCATGAACACACTCACCTAACCATGGGGCCTTACACCTCACACTAATATTAATTAAATTAAATTAATTAAATTAACCCATGCTCTCACAATATTTATTATTTAATTATCCTAATTAAGATAATTCTCACACCACCACCTCACCTATACACCTCACCTAGCCACCTCACCCCAAATCTATTCTTAGTATATTGCCATAACTAACTAAGACCTACCTAAACCCTAAAAATAAAATCCTACATTCCCTCTAACCACATTCCCGCCCGTTAGAAAAGAAGCTGCCATTCTAATCTGCGGAGGGAAATAAACAAGATCCAAGAAATCAAGCGGATTTGCCCATTTTTAGTAAACCTAGAAAATCCTACCATAACCGACATCGGTCACCCTAAACCATTACCGGTCACCCCGGAATCATCATCGGTTACCATTTATTCCCCAAAACAACCTTATTTTGTGGTTGACATATTCAGAGAAAAGAGAAAAAAACAGAGCTGCATACAAGCAGAACCAGCATTCACACATGCATCTGAACATCCACAACCAACATTAGAAGTGATCATAGAGCCATTTACATTCACGGAATCATCCGGGGAAGCGCCATCACCACATCAAATTCCATCCACCTGATCAACTAAAATTTCCATCCAGCCACCAAAATCATATAACAGTAAGTATTTTGTTAACCAACATTCATCCATTTTCATTTTATTAGGCTCTGTTACCTCTATTATCAATTTCTACGTACACCCCCATTCTCTCACCATTTACCTTCATGCAAGCTTGATCATTCCTTCACCCACACCACTAAATTGCCCATACCTGACTGTTAAACACCTTTGAGTATACCTAAGATCTCCACAGACCTTTCCATTACCCTCCCCATTTTCATTTAGCCTCAGATCTATCCCAACACTAAGATTTTAATAATTTCCTGTCACCTAACTGTACCGAATCTGGTTACCAATGATTGTCATCGATCCATCCTGAATTGTCATCGATTACACTAGATGACGTCGGCCTATGTGTTTCACCTTTAGACCAAGAACAGAGCCTAAATTCCCCACCAAATAACCAAAACATCCAAAAACCAGACCCTGACCAGTACCAGTACTCTGACAGAAACCTTTCCCTTTAGATTCAATCATAGCTTAGCCTATTGTGAATGAATTTTCTTATTTAGTCGAATGAGATACCTAATGATTTTAACTACAATAGGATTTCATTTATTGTTAACATTAAGTTGTTTTAAATAGTGGATTAACAGCCTTCTAGGGAGTATCACACTTCTCAAAACTAACATACGCTAGGCAGTCCACTATCATATGCTATTTAATCTCTTTTGGTGGTCTTGTGTTTCATTTCAGGTAGTTCCTTCTAGCCAAAAGTAATCTCTCACGATCAGGTGTGGATTAAGAAGTCATACATGCATAACAACCTTCAACCAACTTTAACAGGTATTCCTCCTATCCCTTTTACCCTTATCTGTTTCGTAAATATTCCAAGAAACACTCTAAGAATAAGGTGAAACACCCGTCTCGTGCACACTAGTTTTGGTGGCTTCATGTATGTGATATATTACTTTGTAGTTAACTATATCATGAGTATACATTTTGCAAATCTTACAATACATGGATACATTCTTATGGATCACGAGCTGCAAAAGAGGACATCTACTCGCATCATGGTCCAAATGACAAATCTCGCAGTCAAAGAACATGGTGTGCACTGACTTATGAGCACAACTATCCTTGGTGTGTCCTTCAACCTCACAATCTGTACACCAAATCCCACTACGCGCCTCATGAGGTGAATTAACAGAGATATTTTCCAATTATTTTTCCATAGCTGCAATCTATGCTTCAAGAAATAGGCTCACACTAGTGTCTACACTCCCAACTACCTCAATGCATATATCAACCTCCAAAGCATTGTGCATGTCTATAAAAGTCTTAAAAAATAGTGCCCTTTTGAAAGGATTCAACATCCCACCAACAAACCACTATGCATGCTGATTAGGATGTATGTCATAACATAGCTTTGACAACAAAGTTTTAAAATGCACGTCATACTCCTAAAATCTTTCTAATAATACCTACTTAATATCCTTAAGCATGCTGATATTCTTATATTCAAACTTAGGGATATGGAACTCAGCCAAAATGTAGAGCACAACACATCATAATTGACTATAGTATGGTGCAGATCTTACTTTCTATACCAACTATGTGCTCACCCTTGAAGAGTAGTAGAAAAATGACTTACCTTCCTATTTGGAGTGGTGATCCCCTTAGTCCATCATAACAACTCTAACTTGTGTATATGTTCTGCAACATATTCAATACCTCTGTATTCTGGAAAGTGAAGAGACATCTAGTAAAACATTTGTTGGGGTTGATGTGAGGGTTGCTGAGGGTGTGGATCTCTTCCCCCAGATCTAGAACTAGAACCACCACCAATATTTCCTCCACCACCAAAACCACCTGATCCACTTGATCCCGAGCCCCCTGACCTACTTGAACCACCTCATGCAGTGGGTTCCAAACTAGTGGACGTACTCCCTTGTATTCTAATAGTGGTACTAAACTGAACTAAAATAGTCTAAGAAGTTGTAGTACTTACAAACATGTTACCAATGTTCTGCACACCCACACTCTAATCTGATGATGCACCATATAAGATTCCTTCAATCAGTCCTCCAAACAACAACTATATTGTCCCTTGTGATGTCATAGATGTTGTCTGATGCACTTCTATATTTAATGGAAAATCATAATTACCTGAAACTACTGGATTACCTACACTCGATTATTTGTCAATATTTACTTCTAAAACTTGAACACCAAGCACAAGGGCTAGGTCGCTAGGTGGGATCTAATGTATGTTTGAGATCCTTAATATTTCTTTATCAGATGCACTCTCATCAATAGCTAGAGGGTATTATCTACTACGCTTTCCTTAGTGATGGAGATCCTAACGCTCTGGCTCCATGTCTTCCACTTGAGCTTCAAATCCTTCACTAGACATCATCCTTCGCAACTCCACAGACTCATCAATATCTTGCTTCTTCACCAATTCCCTCTCCCACACCTCACTATACTCAAGCCACCTTTCCTTTCTCTTCCGTTCTACCACAAGGTCCGCCATCTTTCACAACACCTACCCCTGCCCCTGCCCCTACATGTGGTGGGCTGTTTAGCTAGCCATAGGAAGATGCTCCAAGCTCAACATCACCATCAAAATATTAATAGACAAAGGAAAGACATGAAGGAAAAATCCTCTTGGTTCACACAAGAATTCAAACTCAGTAACTTCCAAATAAGTATACGTAGACACCACATACCCCAAAGTATAACTGCGCACAACACCATCCCACCAATGATCTACAAAATGCGTCCAAGGTTCATCTGCATCAAAAAAATCCTGATGCTCTTCCTGGGTCCAAGTCCTTAGTTTGTAATACCAACTTTTCTTGGATGTATACATGGAAAACTACTCATACAACTCTATTGGAAAGAAACAAAAGAATAACTCATAAAGCTTATGAAAAATATGTTCTTCAACCCACTTGTGCGCATTGAAATCAGGCCCGGTACTATATCTCTATGTATACTGATCTTGTACATCAATTACCCAATCTTCAATGGACACAAGAGTAAACCAATATGCCATCATTATGTAACATCATGGTAAAATGTTTTGAAATGAGCTCTGGACAACGAAACCAAAATGTAGTCTATTTTTCTTGCTAAAACCCTATACACAAATGCACATCACTCAAAAAAAATTGAGTGCTCACTTGAAGCCTGCAAAGCTACCAAGTCCCTCTTTATTATAGTCTTACCACGGGGTTGAAATGAATGTTCATAATAACCAAATCCCAAGGTGCATAATCCATTTTATCAATCAAATTCATGAACTCAAATTGGAAACACACATAATAAAGTAAACATATAGATCACATAACAATTAAAACCAGATTCACTATATAATCACCAGTAACACATACATCAACAACCAATATCCAACCATAATGATCCATTATATTAGTTCATCAAAACACAATAGCTGAATACATCATAAGAAGCATCACAAAGCCATGCGTGCAAAATCATACCAACACCATAACTTTGTAACATTCTAGTCTACAATGATCATCATGATGTCTCTCAAAACAATACAAATACATACATACAGACATACATATATAGGGGGTGGGGACTTTCCCTTCATCACCCATGCACTCCTCAAAATAGGCGGCATGCTAAGAATAGCCATACGTCGCTACAAAAGCAACTAGGAAACATGGAAGATTCACATAATAATAAATTATCTATAGTTAACTCTAGTTATAATCCTATTATTATCTCTCATGCTTTATTTCAAACTACTAGTTCCTTTCTCCAAAAAATAGACTTTTCTTGACTTCCCAATCATCCTTGCATGTCACACACTCCAAGTCTATATTTAGTCCCATATGCAAAAAAATTACTAAGTCCTTTGCCTTCTTGTAGTGATCTTCACATGCATCTCTTTCCATTTTCTTCACGTAAAAACATCATCTTTCATTGCACTCACCAGGTATATCCCTCTGCATGTTTCTTCGGTAGCCCTTTCGTGCACGCGTGGACCTCTGCATACTTCAAACACTTAGACATTTCCCAGTGCCCAACACCTTTTCTATCTTGATTGCTTATTTTGGGTCTCTTTTATCTAATAAAACTTTCTAGAAATATGGAGGAGTCCTCTATAACCTAAAATCATCACATTTACAAAACCAATCAAGATAAGCTTAGTTTACACCTTTTTCTCCAAGTCACTTTGAGCTAGGGTTTCAAAGCAACTTATTTTCTTAACGATCATTCATAAAAAATAGACAATAAAACCACCTAATTATTTTTGTGAAACCTTAAAAATGACCTAAAAATATATTCCAAATATCTCATGTCCCCATGCAAAGTACACAACTCACAACGAGCATCTAAAAGTCAACTTTTACCTCAAATCTTCACTCTATAAAAACCTAGTTTTTCTAAAATTAACATATCTTGCAATTCCTTCTTTAGAATGACCTAAAAATTGTCACGAATCATAATGAAAACATCCTATATCTTTCCATACTCACCATATAGCCCAAATAGGTCTGATACTCTTTAGGAATTAAGACTTATCTATGTCATCTTGTATGTTTCCACCTTCTTTCTTTCCAAGGACTGACCTAAACCTCTAAGTACTATGCCCTAAACCTCTAAGTACTAACATGAAACTCAAAAAAAACTTTATGTACATTACAATCATGCTGTTACCATGCTCCAACAAGACTTATCATCTCCAAAACACATTCCTCCATGCCATTTTACATGCTCCAGGGATAGGAATAGGCATGGAATGACCTGACTCAGCCATAACACCTCATGAATTGACCTTGATTACCTCCTAAATAATCATTAACACATGTGACACATCATACTAACCCTGATGTAACTCATTACAAACTTCAACTCACTTTTTTGGAATCAAATTATGACTTAGCACACTGAGCCATACTCTATGACAACATTGAACTCATGAAATCCTATCAATACCAATCAACCTTCATGTTTGACCATTGACTAACACCTCATGGAGAATCATATGACATCATGAAACCCTTTTCCATCATTTTACTCGACATAAATTACAACACAAACACACAATTCCCAACAATCTCCCCCTTTGTCATTGATGACAACCACCTTTAGAAACATTGATGACAACCAACAAGAACAACACCTACATGACCTATTTTCCATGTTTTTGATGCTTCTCTCCCCCTTTGACATCTTTTAAAAAGGTTACAATGACAATAATTTATGGGAAAATACAACTCATGGCTAAAAAAAATGAAAATAATGCAAAAATACAACTTACTTGACTTAGTGACTCCCATTGGGACTATATTATCTCTTTTCTGACCTCAATAACAACATATGTTGGTCCATTGACCTGTAATGAGCCTCATACTAGATCCACTTAAACTTATAGCCTCTTATTTTGACTTCATCATTGTCATACATTTCTTTCTAGGTCTATTTCAAGATTAAAATCCCAAGTTTCTTTCAACCTTAGCATATCCACTTTTAGAACTAGGATCCCTAAACCACATCTTCAGTAAAAAAATTGACCACCTTCTCCATGTTATTAAAGCAATCACATGTTATGAAATCACTCTTTATTTATCCTCGTGTCTTTGTACCATCCATATCTAACTAAAAAACTAAAATACCAAGTTCATACCTTGCTTTCATGCCATGTAGAATCATTAAAGTCATTGACTCAGACCTAAAAAATTACTTTAGTCTTCTCTACCCTATTTTCATGACAACACACCAGTTGGATTCATACAACCAACTCCCCCTATTGATAATTCCTCCATACACATATGACCTAACTGTACCTTTCAACTTGATAATGATGATCACAATTTTTCACTTAAGGCTTGAGTACGAATTTTGACACACTAATTACTTTCACAAATGTAAATCACCATGTAATGATCTTCATGAAGGCTTCAAACTCATTTAAATATTCTTCTCATGTACTCATATTAAAATTGTTAGGAGAACTTGAAAAACCTTTTAATGTCCATGGACACTGAGAATCACATATACCTCTTCATAAGATGGTTTCTTCACAAAAACAACACCCCCCTGGGATGAATGCTTAAGACTTATGATGTTCAAATCATGACACAAACCTAATCATCAATTTGATCCTTGATTGAATGAGACACATACCTATTTGATATTCATATATCTTGAGCATAATTCAAGATGTAAAACTCTGTTATGAGAAACCTTTCAAACTACTTAGAAAAAACATGTCAACATGGATACAATTAACATATCATATGCTTTAGTTCAAGAAAATGCATCTACACATTAAAGCTCTGATGTACCTTAAAGGAAATGAACTCAAAATTCACACTTCTAGACTGAGACAACTCATAATTATCAATGTGCCCCTACATAACTTGTCAATCAAACATACATGTAATTTTTCTTGTACTTGATACTTCAACCATATTCATACTCTTCTCTCCACATAACTGTAGCAACCCAAGAAAGATGCAAATCCATACTTCACCTTTTTTCCTTCGATGAATCGATTCACACCGTATAGACTAAACATGATTCATATCATTGTTAAGGACTTATTTTTAGCCCTACAAGCCATACTATCTCTCCATTATCATGCTCAAGACACTATTATAAGTCTTATTGAGTCATACACATATATGAAACCCTAAATTGTCAAATCTGGTCACTTATTCATCCTCAAACACAATAAAACCTGTTGATCACTCTTATTCTGACCTGTAGCCCATTGACTCAAACCATCAATAATTATGAACAACATGTACTCACATCTTTCAAATTTTGATAATGCTCAGACTTCTAAGAAAAATGGGCATCTAATCAACATATAATTTGAGCACATTGTCATTCACTTGATACCATGTCAATCATCATCCTCATGACCTTAAATGAGATGAATCTTGTCACATGCATTCTTCAACTGATCTTAACCTTCCTAACAATCATACCTTGGTCAATATATTCATTTGAGATTACCATGCACAATTAATTCTTGAGATCATTGTTACTATCTTCATTGAACATTTTCACATTTTTTAGAACAACTTTCAAAATAATGCATATAAAACTTTACAAACTTGTGCATCCATCTAGGGACACCTTGCCACAGACTTAGAATACTTAACTTGGATGTTTTTACACATTATTCTTAAGGTATGGGAGTAAAATTTCTTTAATGAAACTTCTTGATCTGTTTAAACCCCCTTTGGGGTATATTAGATAATTATGAGGATTCTCTATCTCAGACACAAAGCTATTAGGGATTAACTAAGACCCATCCTAAACCCTTACTTCCTTCAATCATGTAAGTATGCTTGGTTTCAATTCTTGACACACTGTCACAAAGTTCAAGATCCATTCTGTGACTAATCCGCCTTAGCAAAAAAAAATTCACTGTCATAGACCTAAACTATCTTCTTTTATGCTAGTACATTCTTAAATTTTCAACATACTTCTTATAGAACCTCTCTGCATACCTGAGTTGTATTGTATTTCTCACTTACCACCTGACATCCTTCATTTAAACCTCAATAATCAGCTGAAACCTTGGAATTCTTAGACTTCTCTTTGTTTTCTCAATTTCATGTAGTAATCATAATGTATAATCACTTTTTAGGACACCACAAACATGTTTTAGGGACAAATAACTCATTATCATACTTACAAACCTAGAGAAACATATTGGAAACACTTATTAACCATAAAAAGCTAGAAAATTGTCTGTTCGGGCCTGACAAATTTATGTTAATAATTTGAACCTACTTTCTCAACAAATCTAGCAACCTAGACCTTCTAGAAGCATGAAAACTAATCTTATAATCCTTGAATATCACCTTGGAGCCTCTAGAAAACATGTATAACTTTGACAACCATCGAAATGTTTCATTCATATGACTGAGACATCACGGTAGTACTTTTTTTCCTTCTTGGAGTACTGAAACCATCTTAAGACAAATAAAACATTTCCTGACAAAACATTCCTATCAGAATTTAGATCTGAAAATACTATACATAGCTTTTTGACATAAATATAAATTTCTCTAACTTTGACACTCATGCATGAACCTATGACCATACAATGCACAACACATATTTTCATGAAAAATATTCTTGTCATTGCCCATCATAGACCTAAAACAAGCTTCTCATGATGATTCACACTCCTGCATATAAAACCATCTTGAGGACTCGATGTATCAATGAAGACTCAATCTATAGACTCTTCTCACATTGACTAATCAAGGCATAAGGTCTCCATGACACTTTATATTGGCAAAAAACTCCATTTGAAACTTCATAGGTATAGATAGACATCTAGACACATGACAGACATCACACATCTTTTGAACAATAACAAATGACACATACTAAGAATACTTCACAAATCATGATTATGCTAACTTCAAAAGGACACAATCATATTTGTAACCTTATCGCTATAATTTTTTGAGACATAGATACTGACTTGACAAGAACTCACTTCATTAATACTTACTCACTTAGAATGATAGAGAAAAATTTGACACACTCTTAGAGACAAATAACACATAACAAACTCAGACACCTACAAGGAATAAGAGCTCAAAATTACATGGACAAATCACATATCATACCTTATCACTTTAGAAGTGTCCCAAAATCCTAGTCTTCTCAAATTCTCAAACATGGGAGATAAATTTACTTCAACCCTTGATTTAAGCTTCTTGACCTCATTGGCATGATTACACCTTTTTTATTCCTTGTTTGATCTTGAATTCTCCTTAGCTACCTTTCGATCATCCATCTTAACTAAAATTGATTCTCCTTCGACAAGTTTTGACATCCAAGCTTCCCTCATTTTGAGAGATTCAACCTTCTTCACTTTCTTAGATGATTCATGAGAGAAAAACCTTATAATATGACCCTTGAGATGACACTTGTGGAAAATAACCTCTTGCAGATCTCTTGACTAATCATTCTTGTGGTATTTTTCATTTCTACAAGGGTACACACAACTAAAAAAATTCCTACAATCCATTGCTCTATGACCAAAACCATTGCAAGCATAATAATAACCATGAAATTTTTCATACCTTATTACATTTGTTTGTCTAATGAGATTAGGCATTGAGTAGACCTTATTAGTGTGAACACCTTCATTTTATCCTCCTTTGGAACTAGGACCAATTTTTTGATCTGCAAGATTAGGTTTCTCATATTCTTTTCACCTTTAGAGTTTTTATCTCTTCTTTGAGCTTGATACACTCTTCTTCCTTGGCCTTAATATTTATTGTCATACCTTTGATTTTATACTTTAAACTAATGTTCTCCTTCCTATGGAATGCTAAATCTGCTTGTAGATCCATCACCACATATTTGAGATCATCTTGACCATGCATAGAAAAATCACATGACTTTTTTTTCAATCTATCACATTCCTCTTCCTTTGAACTCAAATCTGAAATAGCCTTCTCTAGCCAACTCTTGAGACTTTTAATAGTTTCTTCATCCTTCTTGGTTATGGATCTTAATTCTTGATTTTGTTTCCTTATTTTCTTATCCATATTGTTCTTCTAGGATCTCCTACAAGTTAAAATTTCTTCACAAGGACCTGTTATGATATCAATTGTTAGAAGAAAAATTGACTAAGAGGGGGGTGAATCAGTCCTACAATAATTTTAACTTTAATTTACCAAACCATGAATTCATCATTTGTTGTCCATTCACCATTCATTATCATTAATTAAACCATTGAATTATAAATTAACCATTTGTGTGTTTACTTATACATTGAATCAAACATAACCAAGAGAAAAATCAAGAGAGTACACAAGAAGACTAGATTTAAGTGGGAAACACTCAAGGGGAAGAAAACCCACTGAAACACAAACTGTATATAGCCATGTTTCAAATTTAGTGAGACAAAAACCCTACAAGGAGAACCAAACCATATTTTAGTAGAGCACCTCTTAGGAAATATATCTTAGTGCGCCATTTGTATTTATGGGTGAATAATAATTACATGTGTAATTATTATTATGGTAAATTAGTGAAAGTACATTTACTATGTAAATATAAATAGTAAATGTAAAATGTGGTTAGTATGTGGTAAGTTAGTAAGTTAGAATAATAAAGCAATTAGTATTGTTTTATTATCACTCGTATGGTTGTATATGAAGACAAATGTTGTTGTGAGGATTGTTATTATACATCTCCTATATAATGGAGTGTAATGAAATAGTGAATTAATCAAAAGTACAATATAGAGTTTTTGATTTCAATTATTGTCTGTGTAGTTATTTCATGGATTCTTTGTATTAGATCAAAGTAATTTCTACATTTGGTACCAGAGTAGGTTAAATATGTCTCGAAGAAGATCTTGTAACTTTTGTTTCACAATTTGAGGTTATCCAAAATTTTGCACATGGAACGATATGTTATACAAGAAGCTACATTAGAAATTTCAGCAAAACCCAGTTCGTAGTTTGGGATAAACGTGTAATTTACTATACAACACATTGATCACTGCTGTTTTTTTTTAAGAAATCAGAGAATCAAAGGTAATTCAAATCTACATTCAATTTTTTTGGATATTTAGATTCAGTAAAATGGATACACCATTAGATAAATTTAATGAACTGAATTTCCATACATGGAGAGTAAAAATCCAGATGCAGTTAATGAATAAAAACCTATGGAGGATAGTAGATGGAAAAGAAAAAACACCTACAGATGTAAGCAAAATTGTACAATGGGAAAATAGAGATGAACAAATAGTAGATGAAATTGACTATAATTATGAATACTTTCTATACTAAGTGAATTTCTTGGAGGAAGGAGGCACAGGAGGTTGGAGGTCATTCAACGACCTCTCGTTAGTCACCAACGACGGGGCTGTATCAGCTATGGTGATTATTTTTTATACAGTGTGTTCCTATTGTTTCTTTGTGTTTCTGGAAGAGTGTTTAGTTGCAATGTTCCTATTATGGTTTGCATAGTAAAGGAAATTTCACATTGAGGGGGAACATGATCTCAATGTTCCATTTCTAGTTTTCTACATTTCTGGTATTTTCTATATATGAGTAGTAGATTTCAACATAATTTCCTATGTTATTCCTTGCAGTGAGATTTGATGAGGGCTAAGAATAATACTTGGCATATCATGATGTGGTTGTAGGTAAACCACTTGAAAACCTTCATTTTTGGTTTATGGTACACCACTTGTAAAACCACCATTTTTGGTTGTTGGTAAACCCTATGCAAAACCATCACCCTTTTAGTTTGTGGTACACCACTTGTAAAACCACCATTTTCGGTTGTTGGTAAACCCTATGCAAAACCATCACCCTTTTGGTTTGTGGTACACCACTTGTAATACCACCATTTTCGGTTGTTAGTAAACCCTATGCAAAACCATCACCCTTTTTGGTTTGTGGTAAACTAGTTGCAAAACCATCTATTAGGTTTATGATCATCCTGTAAAATCATCAGATCATGAAAGTAAGTGCAAGTACAAAGGCAAATTTTCCCCATGTTAGCACTAAGGGGGGAATGTTAGGAAATATATCTTAGTGCTCCATTTGTATGTATGGGTGAATAATAATTACATGTGTAATTATTATTATGGTAAATTAGTGAAAGTACATTTACTATGTAAATGTAAATAGTAAATGTAAAATGTGGTTAGTATGTGGTAAGTTAGTAAGTTAGAATAATAAAACAATTATTATTGTTTTATTATTACTCGTATGGTTGTATATGAACACAAATGTTGTTGTGAGGATTGTTATTAAACATCTCCTATATAATGGAGTGTAATGAAATAGTGAATTAATTAAGAATACAATATAGAGTTGTTGATTTCAATTATTTTCTGTATAGCTATTTCATGGATTCTTTGTATTAGATCAGAGTAATTTCTATAGCACCAACCATACAAGGAGCACCAACCCTTGATTTAGTGAGGCACTAACCCCATAAGGAGCACCGACCCTTCAAGGAGCATGAACCCCTATTTTAATGAAACACCCACTCCACAAGGAGGATAAAACCCCCTAAGATGATAAATCACCAACTCAACCACCTGTAGATGAATATCTCTAATTTTTTTGTGACCAAAACTGATTGAGATCACTTATTCAGCTCACATACACACCTTCAAACCCTCATTCCTTAAACTCCCTCTTTCTTCTTCTTTCATGGATTGTCTTGGCTTCAAACCCTTGGTCACATGCTCTCTATTAATCCTAAACCTGTAACATACTTTCTCATCTCTCAAATCATGCAATCATACCTGTTACAAACCTCTACTTGTGTCATAATTTTCCCTCTTAGAGAACTAGTTCAAAAATGAACTCAAAACATCACTTTTATATGCATTTATTCTTTCAAACACAAGGGAAGTCAGTCCTCCATAATAATTTCAAAAAAAAAAAACTTAAAAACATCCCAAAACATTCATAAAAACATTTTTATTGAACCCATATAGTTAGGCCATGCCCAAATGCATCAAACTAGCACAAAACAAGCTCAAAACCCATGACATGGATGAGCTAAAACCATAAAAACCATAACAATGATTATTAAAGATAAAAAATTCACAAAAAATTTCAAATATGACATAAAAACACCATCCATGGTCATTAATTATCTTGCACCAATTAAATTTATCATAGCTAACTCAAGAAGGCTCATATCCTTCACCAAACAGTTGTTTCCAGGACACTGTCTTCACCTTTCGTCCTCAAGACCACCATATAACAACTAAAATATGGAATTTAACCACTCAATATAATCCTTTTGACCTGTAGATCACATAAATTCTTTCTAGAGCTCTTGAAACATCCGTACATGCAAACCACACTAACCTTCAAACCCTCATTCCCTCATTTCTCTTTTTCTTCTTCTTTCATGACTTGTATTAGCTTCAACCCATTTATTACATGATATATATCACTACTTAACCTATAAAAAAATTCCTAAAATCTCAAATCATGGAATCATACCTGTTACACACTTTTACCTGTGTCACATTTTTCCCTCTAAGAGCACTAGTTCAAAAATGAACTCAAAACTTCACTTTTATATGTTTTCCAATTCAAAAAAATAAGGGAGGTCAGTAAAATACTTTATCTCAACCATTAAAACATAAAAATATATCCAAAAACTTATAACCATTCATCAAGTGGACCCATGTAGGTTGGCCATGCCCAAAAGCAACAAACTAGCTCAAAAATAACTCAAAACCCCATCACCTGCATGAGCAAAAACCACAAAAACCATAACCATGATTAATCAAGATACTAAATTCACCAAAAATTTCAAATATAACATAAAACACCATATATTATTATTAATTAGCTTAAACCAATCAAATTCTTCATAACTTACTCAAGAAGACTCATATCCTTCACCAAACAGTTGTTTCCAGGACCTTGTCTTCACCTTTGGGCCTCAAGACCACCAAATAACATATAAAATATGGAATTTAATGAATAATTAGAATCAATCTGAATTTTATATCACATCCATGTTTTCTATAACTAAAAAAAATCCATATGTGCAAATCACACCAAATTTCCTCTTCACCAAATTGAGCTGCCCAAAAACTAATTTTACAAACGCAACTAGTTTTCACCCTTGTTGTCACTTTAAATACCTCCAAATTCCTTAAATAGGAATTTTTTTTTTATCCCTCTTCACTCTCTAACTTATAGAAAGCATCATCCAATCCAAAACATGCATCATCTACCTCAATCTTTTAGCATGAGCAATTTTGTCCTGAGAAACAAGAAACATTATTCTCTACAAACTGAGCTGGTTGACCTTACAAATCTAATCATCATGAGAAAAAATTATACCATTGGAAATATATCTGAATATTATTTCTATAAGATATTATATTTCCCTCCAAATCCAAGTGGAAGGCCTTTAACTAGGTCCATATTTGAAACTACTATGTCTAGGACTCAAGAACTAGCCTTGAGCTCAACTTTCTCTATCACCTCCAAAAACACTTCCAAGCTTAAAATAATAATGTAATACCCTTATACATGTTTCCTAAGCACTCAACATTATTCAACAAGCATGAAAAACTCATAACCATCACTGACCTCATGAAGCTTCTCGAGACCCTGTTGAACTAGGCATCTCCCAGATTTGAAACTCAAATAACAAGTCATAAATTATTCATACCTCATAAAAAAAAGTTCTACATTTTATTCGAAATATCTATGAACCAGGATCACAAAAAAACTTGAATAAACTTCTAACTCCACATATAACTCCTGCAATTCCACTTTTACCACAAGCTACTCCAAACTGCCCCAAAAAATAGTCTTCATAAATAGGGCACACTTTTCCATTTAGAAGCTCAACCTTGATCTGAAAATATCATGGACATATAGAAAAAATTCATGGATAAAAACAATGCCAATTTGTTTATCACCTTATCTCTATAACTTTTCTTTAAACTAGACTTCTTCAAAAATAAACATTTTCAGGTGGGGCCCACATACAATCACATTCTCTAATACACATTTTTATAAATATGGAGGAGTCATTTATAACCTAAAATAATAATATTTGCAAAACCAATCAATACAGACTCAGTAAAAACCTTCTTCTTCAAGTTACTTTGAGCTAGAGTTTAGCTAGGGTTTCAAAACAACTTATTTTATTAACGATCGTTCATAGAAACTAGACAGTCAAACCACCTAATTATTTTTGTTAAATTATAAATAAATTACCCAAAAATATATTCTAAATATCTAATTTCCCCATACAAATCACAAAGCTCACAATGAGCATATGAAAGTCAAATTTTAGGTCAAATTTTCACTCTAGAAAACCTGATTTTTCCAAAACTAACATATCTTGCAATTCCTTCTTCAAAATGACCCAAAAATTTTCATGAAGCATCATGAAAACATACTCTATTTTTCCATACTCACCATCTAGACCAATTAGGTATTAAACTCTCTAACCATTAAGACTTACCTATGTCATCTTTCTTGTTTCCACCTTCTTGCTTCCCAAGGACCTCATAAATGCACTAAGCCTCTGAGTAATGACCTGAAACTCATCATACACTTCAAGTACACTGACATCATGCTATTACCATGATACAACAAGACTGGTCATCTCCAAAACAATTCTTCCATGCCATTCTGTATGCTCTAGGGCTAGGAATAAGCCTAGAATGACCTGACTCAACCATGACACCTCATGAACTGACCATGATGACCTCTTACAGACTCATTAACAGTCGTGAAACATCATAATAACCATGATGGACCTCATTAAAACCTTCAACTCACTTGGTAGGACTCAAACTATGACTTTGCACACTAAACCATGCTCCAAGACAATATAGAACTCACGAAATCCTATCACTACCAATCAAACTTCATGTTTGACCATTGAATAACACCTCATGGAGACTCATATGACATAATGACACCCTTTTCCATCAATGGAATTGACATCAATGATAAAAAAAACACACAATGGCCAACACTTCTAAAATTTTCCACCATAAGTTTATAAGGAATGATATTTTCATCTTTTACCTTATATTCATTAGTTACATGTTTGATAATCATAAGTGAATCACCAAACATTGTTAACTCTTTAGGTTTACAAGATATAGCTAAATTCAGAGAATATATAATGGATTTATATTCTGCAATATTTTTGGTGTAAGGGAAGGCCAAGTAAAAAGATTTTGGAATAACATTACCATTTGGTGTGATAAGAAAAATACTAAATTTTGATCCATGGATATTATAAGATCCATCAAATAATAGGGTCTAAGAAGGCATTGTATCAACATATAAAATATATTCATCCATAAATTCAAAATAAAGTGGTTCTAATACCAGTAGAGGTTATGTAGTAAGTTGATATGGAATATCTTGTCCTTTGATTTCATTTTGACTAACAAAATCGATATCAAACTCACTCAGTAGAATGACGTAACTTGACATTTTATCTGTGAGAATGGGTCTTGATAGTAGATATTTCAGAGGATCTAATTTTGCAATGAGTTTGGTTATGTGATTGGGAAAATAGTGGAGTAGTTTGTGAAACATTAAAGCTACTTCCAAACACACTTTCTCAACCTGTGAATACTTGAGCTCATGATCAATAGGTGTTCTACTAGGATAGTATATTGTTTGCTCTTGTCCTTGACTGCTATGTTACGCTAGTTATGGCCCTATTGCATATTATGTAGCTGATGTGTAGAGAAGAATTGCTTTATCTGATATTGGTGGAATTTATAGAACTCTTTTAACTTAGCAAAAAAATCCTAACATGTTTGGTTCCACTGAAATTGAACATCTTTCTTTAGTAGTTGATTAAAGTGATGACACTTATTAACTAGTTGTGAAGTGAAGCTTCTGATTGATTGAATCTTTCCTTGAAGACCTTGCAGTTTCCTGATATTTTGGGGAGGAAGAATTTCCATGATAGCCTTGACCTTTGTGGTGTCTTCTTTTATGCCTCTTCATAAAATAATAACTCCTTCTGATTTTCCTGATGTTACACCAAACACACATTTCTTCAAGTTAAGTATGATTTTGTATTTACGCAATATTTCAAAGTCTTTCAAAGATATTTAACAATACTACCATGTGATCTACTCATGTTTTATACTTTGGTATAATGTCATCTACATATTCTTTCATAATATCATGTAATATATCATGAAAGATGACTGTCATCACTGTCTGATATGTAACACCTGCATTTTTAAGGTCAAAAGGAATGACCTTATAGTAGAACATGCCCCATACTATAGTGAATGTTGTTTTATGTTGATATTATTCTACAATATAAATTTGATTGTAGCAAAAAAACCATCTATGAGGGAAATCATTTCATGACCTTTTATTGAATCCACGATCATATTGATGTTTGGTAAAGGGAATTCATATTTTGGACATGCCTTATTGATGTCATGAAAATATGTACATATTTTGATGCTTGATGTTTTTTCACCACATGTAAGATATTTTAAATCCATGTAAAATAGTTGATAGTTCGAATGAAACATGCTTCAAGAAGTTTTTGAAGTTCATATTTCACACGCACTGCAACTTTGGGATGCATTTTCATAACTTTTGTTTGACATGTTTTGCATCAAGATGTACCACAAGGTGGTGTACCATGAGAGATGGGTCTTATTGTGGAATATATTTGTAATTCCATGTAAAATATCTGGAAATTCCACAAGGATGATTGTGAACTCTTCTGTTTCTTTATCTTATAGACTTGTACTAAGTTGTAAAATATTTGGTTGCTCATGTGTGCCAATGTTAATTTCTATTATTTCTTCAACCAACATTTTATATGTGTATCTTTTGGAAAAGGATTTCATTGGTTGATGTAAATTTTCAATTGATGATGAATGAGAATCCCCTCTCTCTAGTGCCTGAAAAAGGTTTTCACTAAGAGATACTTCCCATTTCTTTTTACTATTTTTCATTTTTTACTTTTTTGTATTTACAATAGTGCCTCAATGATGTTTTCACTATGGGAGATGATATTTTTCATTTTTTTACTTTGAATTTCACTTTTTACAGACTAGGTTACTCTGGTTCCTCACCAAAGTAGGTAGTTATATCAAGATCAATATCTAATCCCTTCATGTGATCAGAAAGGGGGATGGGATCCCGATTCCCAAGAAAATCTTAAATGGCCTTATCATTTTGAAAGAGGTCCATAGAGACATGATTTAGTTGATCCTGACTTATTAGGGTAGGATAGATAAGTTGGAAGTCAATGATATTAATGGAGAAGTTTTTAATAAATAGGTTTGTGTCAACAATATTATCAAAGAGGTTTTATGTAGAACTTGTCTTGTTTTCAGAGTCGGTGTCCTCACCACTAGTTGAGACATCAATAAATATTGATGAATTTTCAAGCGAATGGAACCCAAGACCATATTGAAAAATATTTTTTGTGCAAGAGATTGGATCAAGACATCCTTGTTCATTTTTCCCAAGTCATTTACCATTCCCTTGCATATTTGTCATGATTTTGTGTGCTTTAGTATACTTAGATGATTCATGGAAAGAATAATGCCCATCATCATATAGCCAAGACCCAAAATAACTCAGAATTTTTTCCTCATCTAGGTATCTAAACCTTTTATATACAGACTTACTAAGATTATAAATAGAGGAAATTTTGATATAGGGAGCATTTGGTTGGCCATAACTATGTGAGGATAACGATATGTTTCCAACATTAAGGGAATTCTAGAGTTCATACTCTCCAAGACCTTTGTCTATGATTTTCAATGTAGATGGGGTGGAGGAAGTGGATAGTTAAGATTTTAGAAAAACCTCAGGGTTTATGTGGTTTTCATTCATAAATGGTAAAAGGAAGGGATTCAAGGATTTATCCGTAGAAGGACATGATTTTCACGTGCATGTATTCCCTCTAAAAGTTTGCAATAATCAAAGGGCTTAACATTTGATGTAACATGAATTGTTTTCCTTCATGGGGGAGCTTGATGCACTTATGGTATGTAGAAGGAATGCATTATATGGCATGAATCCATTGGCAGCCTAGAAGGATATTAAGCATGTTTCCATGTCCACAACATGGAATTTTTTTTCTAGAGTTTGAGGTCAAAATTTGATTTGTAAAGAGATATTACCTAAAAAATTCCTTTCGCTATTATAAAAACCATGAATGGTAATGATGTTAGTTCCTAGACATTCCTCAGTATAACCTAGACACCACAATAATTTCATGGAGTAGATATTCGAGGGAACTTCATTATCTATAAGAATTCATTTATTTGTATGATGTGTGGAAAATTAATCTGCATATAAGGAATTATTATTGGTTTAATGTTGGGGTTCAAGAGGTCATGAGGACCAAATGAAAAAATGGGATTATTGGATGATAAATTCACAATGAATTCTTGAAATTTTTGAGAGTTGATATCCTTAGGAACACGTACTTCATGGAGTGTACAAGTAAGGATACTTTGAAGCACATGAGATGTCTTGAGTAACTCCATGAGGGATATTTTTGCATTGGTATTCCCTAGTTGTTTGATTATATCATAGAAATAAGTGGAAGATTTTGCATTTGAGGATTGTATAGTGGTAGTGGAATTAGAATTAAATTATTGTTGCAGTGTGGTGGACATGGAAGGTTTTTTAGTAGTGGGTACCCAAAAATGTTTATGTCTTGTTGTTACAGAATAATTAGGAGTGTTAAATTTGATAGTGGCTACCATGTCTAGTGTATGATCCAACAATTAAATAATGAAATCAAATTCGACATTGTTTGATAACTGACCCTTGTCTTTTGCATCATTGTTTATTCCATGCTTAGGGAATGGATCCTGGAATACCTTTAAATTATCATTTGGTGTCTTGTTATTAGATTGTCCTTCTATTTTTATGTCTCTATTTTCAATTAAGTCTTGTATAAAGTGTTGTATTATGACACAACAATTTGTAGGATGTCCATGTATATGATGATAGTCACAACATTCATTCTCTTTATACAATGTGGGTTTAGGTTGTCCTTTGAAAGGATGTGCAAATAGGTATGTCAGCATTTTAGCACTTTCTAATTAATGGAGGACACTTGAAAGGTTTTCTCCAAGAGGCATAAATTTTCATCCTTTTACCTCAAGTGGAGTGGTTTCTTTACTGGATAAGATTAGAGGTTGTTTATATTTTTCTAATTTACCAGATTGTTGAAGAGTTGGATTTTGTATACTTTGAACATGACAAGAATTAGTTATTTCGTTGTTTATAACATTTCTATTTCGGCTGAAAAATTAATATTTATCCTGATTTTGATTTATGTTGTTGTTGCGATTATTAGGTTTATCTTTAGAAGGTGTCTTGATTAGGCCCTTAGTGATAAGAGATATTTCAATCTGTTATCTTTTTTCTATTACTTCTTTGGAGTTATTCGAACAATGTATTTGTATTTGAAAAGATAGTTTTGAATTTTATATTTGGAATGAAGATTCTAACTAATTATTTTTTGGGTATAGAGAAAGGGAATCAAATTGCGATTCCTTGCCACCGTGGATGAAATGACACAAAATTTTCATTATTCCTTTTCTTTGTGTTGAAAAGGCCCACAATTGTCGTTACAAAATATAGATAAAATGAGAAATGTTTGAAAATTTTCTCAGAATGGTCTGCAAATGTTGTGATCGATCCCTTTGGAAGGTCGAAGAACTAATCCAAATCTTTCCCTCCAAAACTCTTAGGAAATAGGAACACGAGAGATGTCATTGTATGCCACTTCTCGACATGTTATGAAAAACTCCTTGATATGTTCTCTTGGACCATGTTTTTTCTTATATTTATCAAATTTTGGTGTTTCAAAGGATTTAGGGAAAGGTACACTTAGCATGTCCCTATCGAATGGGTAAGCTTATAGTTCATTAAAATTGAATTATTTTATACGCTTTTGAATTCCAATTAAGGTTTCTTTCATGCTCCTACACTCTTGTGTGCATGGGGATTTGGCTTGAGGAATGTCCATGGTTACATAATTTTCATGTGTTGATTTGTGTTCTTCCTCTTGTTTAGGATTTTCATTATTTGTGAGTTGGCATTGTAACTCTTAGATTTTGGCAAACAACTCTTCTTTTGATGAATCAGACATAATAGTTGATTTTACATTTTTGTAACTAGAATCAAGTTTTTCTATTAAGTCTTTTAAGTATTCATGCCCATAGTCTAAGAGTAGATTTTCCACCATTTTGAAGAGGCAAAGTAGATATTTGTCTTTGTTTCGTGTTATGACACATTCAATAGCTACTTTTTTTCCTTTTGATAGTTCAGGTTGCTCTCCAATATCTTCGTCTTCAAGAACGTGATGACCAAAAGGGTTGAATCTATTATACTCCTTATGGGCATTAGTGCTCTTACTACTTGTAAACACCATTGTTTTATAGGTAAATACCTAAGTGAATAGTTTTTTTTTTGTTTTTTTTAGAAGTTCAGATAAAGTCTGAGCTAAAAGGATAGATAACGGTGATTGTATTAACTTTGTTTGATATAATCAATGTAAGTTTAAGATTAAAAATCGTCTTGATCGTATTAGATTGATATTTACTTAATACATGAAAAAAGTGAATGTTCAATGTATAAATTTTGGATGTTGATTTTAGTTTATTAATATGTGAATAATGTGAATATTTAATGTATAAGGCTTAGATGTGATTCTTGATTCGATTATGTATGATTTTCCTAAAATTGAATAAAGTAAATATTCAATATATAGGGCTCTTGATTAGATTAGATTTGATGTGGTTTAATACATGAATAAAGTGAATATTCAACATATAAAGGATTTGAATTAATTCGATGTGCTTAAATAAGGATAAAGTGAATATCTAGTGAAAAAGGCTTGAATCGTGATGTGATTGGATTTTGTTTAAGTCTATGATTTGTAGTAAAATCAAATGCCAAGACTAAGAATAATTTGGATTTGAGTTGATAAGTTTATGGAATGAGATGGAATCAGTTGGCCTAAGTATGTCAAAATTCTTAAGGGTTAGGGAGAATTTTCACTCACCAAAGTGCCTTAATGAGTACTCATGCTAGAAAACTGCTTTCCTAGCTACAGACTTGTTAGTCTATGTGACATGCCTAGTCATCATCCACATCACCTAGTGAGTCATCTCACCTTGCAAGAGTCATAGGTCTTAGGAATTTAAATGACAAGTGTCAGATTCTGTCATTTTCATTTACATCAATGTGACATAGGAGTTACATTCCTTATTTGGAATTGTAACTCCTCCTTTAGTGGCGTCATATGCGTCAGTCACATCATATACACCAGTGGCGTCATTGATATTCTTTCCTTGTTTAGGCATGGGGGTTACACAACACCCCTATTTGTACTTCCTTTTTTCGATCTATGAGGATGAGCAGACCTATTTTCTTATTTGCATATTCTTTCCATTGTTCGAATCTTCTTGCTTATTGTGTTGGAGCTTGATGTTACCATTGGAGTGAAACTTCATTGTGGTGTATTGTTTTCAACATCGGTTCTCGTGAATCCCTCTTTCATGGTATCAGAGCTGGTTTCGGTAAAACATGCACTCTTCATTTATCAAGTTGTTTATTACTTCTAGTTTCTTCTTATTTCCTCATGCAAGTTTTTTTTATTATTATTTTGGAATTGTATTGCTCACCTCGTATTGAGGTTTCAGCAGTTGTAAGTTTGAGGTATTTTTGGTTGGTTTGCTCTATCATATTGTTGAGTTTTTGATTGCTTCTATTCTTGTGAGCTCAGTTTTTATGTTGGCGTGGACCTGTGGTTCATTACTGTCTCGAGTCTGTGCATTGGATTCTTAGATTTTTACATTCGCCTACATTGTGCTTAGGCCATAACCACCTGCAACTCGTGTCTTGGCTGAGAATACTCTTCTGCCATTGTGCATTGTTCAAATCTTACTCGACGTATTGCCTGCAACAGCTTGGTTGTGCATGGTCTTGGCCCTCTCGAGTTTTGCATTGGGTTTGTGTTTGAATCCTTGGCTCACGTGCTTGTACTATTTGTTGGCTCCTTATGGCCCTTGTCGTTCCCACCCTGCATGTTTTTGGTCATGGTAACCGAGCTTCCCTGCTTTGCAACTCGAGCTCTGTACAAGTTTTATATTTGTCTTTGGCCTACATTTTCTACTTCTTTCGGGCTCCATTCGACAGTCGACTCTGCTGGAGCATGTGATGATCGACGTCTTCACCCTCTGCCTTGTCCTCATTTTTCGTTGTCTCACTAGCTTAGAACCTGCTCATTCTACCTTCTACATTCTGAAGTTTGGTTCTCAAATCGTCATCTAGTTCATTGGGTTCCATGCCATTTTCCGTTGCCGAGATTTCTTGTGGATGGTTTCTAAGCTCAAACTGTGCATCTCCAGTGATCAACTCATTTTTTTGTAGTTCTCTGTCTAGTTATCATGCTCCCATACAGTCGTTCTCGTGCTCCCATACATCCAGCTTCTACCTTGAATCTTTGTTATCTTCTTTGCCATCTCGTAGAATCTTTGATGCATTCTACTATTGTGCAGGCATCATCTCCTCCACGTGGACCACCTATTACTGACACCAACCACCACTCTGGCACCTTGGTGACTATTTCGCTGACCTCTAACCATGCCAGCTAAATCCTTGGAATCTCCCTTGGCAGTTTTTCCATTCTCCTTCACCAATTCGGTCAACACTGTCGTAGCTCTGGTGATACACCTTATCCATCCACCAAAATTGATTATTGGTAATCAATAATCACCTTGTAAAATATTTTAAGGTGATAAACCTCTTAATTGGCGTTATAAACCATTTTTAGGTATTTTTCTTGTTTTATTCAACCTTCCTTCAAGTGTCGAAGACAGAGGGTGAGGTTTGGGGTTGGCAGGAGGCTAATCCCCCCTCGCAATTAAAACAAACCATATTTAAAATTTGATGCCATTTCCAATGAGCATACATACGACACCCTTTTCATGCATTTATGGCACTTTTTTAATCCATTTGCAGGCTTATTAGCATTTTTCCATCAGTTGCGGGAATTGTTTTTTGCTATAACTTTTGACTCGTTGCTCAGTTTTGAGCACTTTTTTAGTCAAAGTTGCATGTTTTTTCACACTCTAGTTGATGGGATTATCAATTTTGTAAATGCACTATTTTATAAAGTACCACATTCTGGGGGGTGTCTTTGTATTGCTTGAATTTGGCTCATTTTGAATCATCTTGAGCTTTGTTCTATCCCTTTTATTTCTTGTGGACTTGTGAGCGTGTCCGCCATAATATTACAACAAAGGGATTCTTTCATGCGATATGAGATGTTATTTCTCACAAAGCCCTCTCTTCCCCTTCTTATTTTCTCTCATTCTTGTGCTTTCTTGCAGTGTCGATCTGCTGCACCCAATGAACCTTCATTTTTGTCTCCACTCTTACGCATTATTACGCTAATTGCAAGGTGAGTGATAGACTGGTTCTCGACACATAGTCACATATGATTTTAATCAACGCACTGAACTATAAAGTGCCAAACTCAGGGTGGCGTGATATTGTTCCGGTGTGGTTGTTTCTTTTCTTTCTCCTTCCTTCTGCATCCTTTGGTTCTATCTCTTCATTATGGATATCTCTAAAGTACAGGTGCTCACACCTTGTAACTTCTTTGAATGGAAATCTAAAATTATAATTGTTTTGCGAAGTGAAGGGTTATAACATGTCGTCATGGGGTTATCGACCAAACCTAATGATGAACCTGAAAAATCTAAGTGGTTCAACTGTTGTGATGGAGCCTTAGGTCTTCTTTGTATGTCTGTATCTCCTGACTCGCTCTTCCACATAAAAATTCCTCGACACCTTATAAAGCATGGAAAATGCTCAACGATATGTTTGGGAAGCAAGATGACATGAGATTGCATGAGTTGGAGAACGAACTACTAGGGTTAAATCCTAGTGACTTTGAAAACCTGCAGGCCTTCTTCTCAAAGTTTGTCCACACTAGACTGCTTCTAAAGGAATGTAAAGTGGAAAAGAAAGACTCTCAATTGATCTTATCGATTCTTTCTAAGTTAGGTCCTAAATAATCTGTCTTCATTTCAACTTTCCACGCCACGAAATCTGCCTTGGGTAGTGCTTGGACAATGCTCTCCTTTGACAATTTTTCATCCCAACTCATTCAAATGGGAACTCTAAAATCCAAGTCACATGCCCTTGTGGTGAATAAGGACAAGAAAAATGAAAAGAAGAAAGAAAAAAAGGACCAACCTAAGAAAGAAACCAAGACCAACCAACCCCTAACTAAGCCCAACACTAACACTTCAACTTCTGAGCCTAAAGCGAAGAAGGAAAAGTTTAAATGCTCCTATTGTAAGAATTTTGGCCATGATGAGCATCATTGTTTTTGGAAACAAATTGATCACTTAACTCATTTGCTTGAGAATAATAAAATAAGTGTTCCTGAATCCGTTAAACAAAATGCTCAGAAGGGTGAGTCTTCTAAAACAAAGGAGTCTAAAAATGAAAAGAAGAAAGGTAAGGCCCTCGTAGCTAGATCAGCTCCATCATCAACTTGGATTATTGATTCTAGTGTCTCACACCACATGGATTCTTCAGAAGTTGAATTCTCTAGCATTGAACCATGTGACATGTCCCAAATCATGTTGGGTGATGACACTCATGTGTTGGTTTCTGGTAGTGGATCAGTAGAGATAGAAGGTGGAACATTTAACCAAGTGTTGAGTGTTCCCAATATCTCTACCAATCTCCTATCAGTTTACCAAATCACCCACCTTGGTGAAGGAATGCAAGTGGAATTTGGTCCTAACTCAGTGATCATTCGTGAGCTTAACTCTGATTGCACTGTGGCTAAGGGAAAGGCGGATCACTGTTCATGGTTGTATACCTTTTCCCACTTCTCTTCTGATTTGACACCCAATGCCTTGCTCACTCATGCAAATGAGGTTAGCAAGATATGGCATGATCATTTTGGGCATCTAAATTATTGTTACCTTGAACAATTGAGTCAAAATGAAATGGTCAATGCGTTACCCCGAGTTAAGTTTTCTAAAGGTCTTTGTGAGGGTTACACCCTCGGAAAGCACCCTAAAAAAAACTTTGATAAGGGAAAATCCTGGAGAGCTACTCGTCCCTTGGATCTTGTTCATAGTGATGTTTTTGGCCCCTTTCCATCTCCTTCTTTCACTAGAGCTCTATATATACTAACCTTCATTGATGACTTTTCACGTTATACTTGGGTATATTTTCTTAAACTTAAGTTTGAAGTCTTTGATCATTTTCAAAACTTTAAGGCTCTTGCTGAGAAACAAGCGAAACGGTCTATCAAGGTTCTTCAAACCAACAATGGAGGCGAGTATGTGAGCAATAGGTTTGAGGATTTCTGCACTTCTGAGGGGATTGCTTTGCAGTTTACAGTTGCTTACAACCCTTCCCAAAATGGAGTTGCAGAAAGAAAGAAACAAACTTTAAAGGAGATGGCCACTTGTATGGTTCACTCAAAGTCCCTTCCTTCGCGGTATTGGGTTGAAGTAGTGAATTGTGCTTGTTACATTTAGAATCATGTTCCACACAAGGTAGTAAGAGGGATGACACCCTTTGAATCTTGGTTTGGACACAAGCTTGATGTTGAGAACTTTTGAGTCTTCGGATCCAAAGTTATGGCTTGGATTCCCAAGAAGAAATGCAAGGCATTGGATTCACAATCCAAATCTTTGTCGGGTATCCTGATGGCATGAAGGGATATCGATTGTTGAACCCTACTACCCATGAACTCTATATTGAGAGGAGTGTGAAGTTTGATGAGTCATCCTTGACTCTTACTTCCATTGAGGTTCTTTTACCCACTGATTCAGATTCTGACTCATCAGATGATGATGTTGTTGAGTGAGTTCCACCTCTCCCTAATCCTCCCAATCCTCAAACTTTTGAGTCTTCTGATTCTGACAGTAGTGATGATGAGGACTATGTCCCTTCTCACTCGAGTGAAGAATATTCTGAATTTGAGCTTGGACCTGCGGGACCTCTTTGGGCTAGGAAAACTTTATAGAGTGTTGGAGATTTAATTGGAGATCCCTCAGATGAGAGACGTACACACTTGAGTTTTGTTGGACCCCACTCCTTCTTCACCTCTGCTTCTGATCCACCATCTTTCTAGGAAGCTTCTGGGATTCCTGAGTGGGATTCTACTATGGATGAGGAGTATTCCTCACTCATAAAGAATGACACTTGGGATCTTACCCCTCTTCTGAAAGGAAGAAAATTCATTCGGTGTAGGTGGATATATCGAACAAAGTATGGAGCCAATGGAGAAGTTGAGAAGTATAAAGCGCAACTTGTAGCTAAGGGTTTCTCCTAGGTAGCTGGGGTTGATTACTCAAAAACCTTTTCTCCAGTTGTGAAGATGAATTCCATTTAACTGACCCTTGCCATCACTACCGCTAACAGATGGGAAGTCCACCAGATGGACATTAAGAGTGCCTTCCTTCATGGGGACCTAGAGGAAGAGATCTATATGGAACAACCTCTGGGTTATGTCCATGATCCATCCCTCGTTTGCAAGTTAAAGAAGTCTCTCTACAGCCTTAAACAAGCCCCTCAGGCTTGGTATGCCAAGATGGACTCCTTTTTACTTGCATCAGGGTTCACTTGGTGTCACTCTGACCCAAATGTGTATATTTTGTGGCAAGATGACTCTATGCTTATTCTTGTTCTCTATGTTGATGACTTGTTGATCACGGGTAGCTCTTCCTCTATCATTGATTATGTGAAGATCTCCTTGGCCAACAAATTCTCCATGTCTGACTTAGGATTGCTTCATTACTTTCTTGGGATCCAAATTTCATAATCTGACTCAGGAATTATGATCTCACAGCCTAAGTACTCTCTTGATTTGCCTTCTCGGTTTTACATGTTTAACTACAAGTCCTAACCTACTCCTTTTCTTTCCAGGGTCAAGTTGGTTTATGATTTCTCTTCCCCTTTGGTTGATGGTACCCTTTATTGGTAGTTGGTGGGGAGCTTGATCTACCTTACTCACACTCAGCCAGATCTTTCATATGTTATCAGGATCATGTCCAGATTTATGTAGGAGCCTCATGAGCTGCATTTAAAAGCAGCAAAGTGGATCCTTCACTATGTTTGTGGCACTCACACAGATGGTATTCATTACTTAGGAGGGACTGAGATTGACTTGGTTGGATTTACAGACTTAGATTGGGCCAGTGATCTAGATCATCGGAAGTCTACCTCAGGCTACAGTTTCACTCTTAGTTCAAGTCCTGTCAGTTGGTTCAGCAAGAAGAAGAATGACATTGCCATATCATCAACAGAAGTAGAATACAGAGGAGTAGTTAACGCTACCACAGAATTTGTTTGGTTATAGGGTATCTTGACAGAGTTTGGCATCCACTTTCGGTGGCCTACCATTATATACTATGACAACATGAGCACTATCTCGATTTGTAGAAATCCAGTTCAGCATCAATGGAAGAAGCACATTGATATTCACATGCACTTCATATGGGAGATGATACATGAAAAAATCATCGACATATAGTATGTTTAGACAGCTGATCAGGTTGCAGACATATTCACCAAGCCCTTCACTAAGGTGAAATTTCTTCACTTGTGGTCTCTTCTTAGGGTGAGGTCTACTGCAACCACCCATCTTCTTCATGATATATAGTCCTCCTTCTTCTCCTCTTCTTCTTTCCAAAAAGATGTTGTTTGTATATGGGCACCTTATCAGGCCTTTAGTTGTCAGGCCCATTTGACACATCTTTCTTAGTTGTCTAGGGGAGTCTTCTTTTCTGTTCTGGCTTACCTTGACCTCTTCCTCAGCTTTGATGAAGGGGGGGTGTTGGTGTGTGTGACATGCCTAGTCATCATCCACATCACCTAGTGAGTCATCTTGCCTTGCGAGAGTCATAGGTCTTAGGAAGTTAAATGACAAGTGTAAGATTATGTCATATAATTTTTCATTGTCATTTGCATCAGTGCGTCATAGGAGTTACATTCCTTATTTGGAATTGTAACTCCTCATTTAGTGGCATCATATGCGTCAGTGGCATCATTGATATTCTTTCCTTTTTAGGCATGGGGGTTACACAACACCCCTATTTGTACTTCCTTTTTTGGATCTATGAGGATGAGCAGACCTATTTTCTTATTTGCATATTCATTCCATTGTTTGAATCTTCTTACTTATTGCGTTAGAGCTTGACGTTACCATCGGAGTGCAACTTTGTTGTGGTTCATTATTTTCAACATCATTTCTCGCAAATCCTCTTTCAATACTATACCCCTTAATAAATTAAGAATGAGGTTGTTACCACGGGATACTTATGGTTTCCTCATGGGTATTACAAGTTAAGTGGGTTTGTGGCACTCCCTATTTTGTTGGCCTATTCCCTCAAGGTACCAACTACTTTAGGGTTCCTATGGTACTCCTCATAATGAGTTTTAGGGATATGCCCAAGAACTTACCATAGTTATGAGGATGGGTGCTAACCCTTATCCGAACCTGCCATGACAATATGTTTTTAGATTATTTTAACAAGTTTTAATAATTTGCAATGGTCTTTGGCCAAGGAAACCTACATGCAAATTGTCAGTAGTTTTTTGATTTACTTCATAAATAAAGTTTTCCAAGTTCACAATGGTCCTACACACAAATGATTAGTAATTTTCCTACAAAGAAAACATGATGGAAAATAATGATACAAACTTCACCATTTCTGATTCTCAAGGTCACCCAAGAGGGTGTAGAAGAACATACATAATTTTTTTGACTATATTAGATTAGATAATTGTTATAAGAAAAACAAGTGTTAGATGTTGTTTTTATGAAAACCTGCATAAAATAGGTTGCAAAACAATGTTTAGACAGTAATAAGAAGTGAGCTAACATGCTAGAAAATTATAAAAAATAACAAAAATAAAAAGCATAGAATGTTAGTGCATGTAATTAGGTGCGCTAGCATGAGTAATAATAGTATCACACTTAAGAAAGTGTGTTATCATGAGCGTTAATGGTAGCACACTCAAATAGGTGTGCTAGTGTAACTAGTATGGTAATGCACTTAAGTAGGTGCACTAATGTGACTGTTAATGGCAGCACACTCAAGTAGGTGAAGCAGTGTGACAAATACATTTCTTGGATTAGAAATGGTTATGGTAGCGTACTTAATCTTACGGTAACACACTTTAAGTGCTATGGTAGCACAGGGAACATTTGGATGCACAAAAAATGAAAGAATGAATGTTTTTTATTTTCTCTCACTTTACTCCACCAAATGTCCTAAAAATTTGTCTGTAGGTCTTAAACAAGAAAAATAACATGGAAAAAATTTAGATTGATAAGAAACAAGATAGAAATGATATAAAAATCATGGGTCTCCCATTGGGTATGTCAGAATGTGTATAATGAAAAATGAAACAAATGAAAGAAAAAACCAATAAAAATGAGATGCAAACCTTCCTTCATGTTCTCTTGAAACCTCAGATGAGATAGCTGAAGTGTGGAATGAAGTACCACACTTGTTGGATCTCTTTGGATGATGTAGTTGTGGATGCTCCAAACTTGGTTCCAAATGGGAGAAGGATACTACGAGCAATAAATGATCAATTGGATAACCTTCCACTGTGAAAATTCTAGTGGACATTTGGCAAAGTAATGTTGTGAATGTCTAAATCTTCTAAGGGATGAATTGTGAAGGAAAGAGCCTAACATTTATAGTTGTAATAGAGGCCATGCATTGTGGATCAAGATTTGAATGAGTTTTAGGTAAATGAATGCATTTTCCTAAATTAGCAAGTTTATTTGGTCTATGCAATTAGATGGTTTGAATAAGAATTTATGGGGAAATGAATATTTAGTTGATTTTTATTCCAAAAGGTGGTTATACATGAATATTTTTCTTCCAGCTTTGTAGGGTTCAAGAACTTGAGTGGAGTGAGATAGTTCAACTTGAGTCTATTGGATGGAGAAGTGGAGATGAGTGGAGGGTGAGTGGATAATTAGCTATTATTTATTTAAATAGCTAATTAAATTAGCTAAGGTGTGCAAGTGTATGATTAATGCATGATATAATTAATTAAATTAATTCTAGTGAGATGTGAGTGAATTCTAACGGAATATGGGAGAATAATGATCTAGAATGCGTGCCAGGATTTGACACATTATGTAGGTGATATGGATGATTAGAAATAGGTATGTATTTTTATGACGTATACACTTGTAGTTGGATTATCTCTGTTGATATTGTTGATCATTGGGTCTCGAATTGCTTGATGAACCCTTCTTGTACGTACTAGCAATATTTCAAATCATGGTCTTGATTAAGTAAAATATTTATAAATGGATAAATATGCCTAATCTAAGTATTTAACAACTCTAATAAATATGTATGTAATGATAATAAATCTAACCCAAACAAATAAGAAATTAAGATTTAAACCCCTAAGTGTAAATGAGGAGATAAAATGACATAGTTTTTTCGCTATGATCCTGAAGGTGTATAGAACTAATGAAGTGGAAAATCCAATGTTCAGAATGTTGTAATGAAACCAAAAAAATGCAGAGATGTTGGAATATGCTGGACTGGGGCACCTGGAATGGGTCAAGGGCACCTGTGGGCATTGTAGACATACTCTAGATGCTTGTGACTACTTAGAACCTCAAAAAACCATCCTTTAGATGGTTTGCAATCTATTTGTTGTCCTTCACTTCTTGTCACTAGTATAGGTCACACCAAGTTCATCGCCAAAGTCGCATGATAATTTACAATAAATAAGTGAACTTACAAAACCCTCAAAAGTGCATGAAATACCAAAAATAAAATAATGCAAATGAAGGGTTAGACTATCCTCGGATGTCAAAAAAATGAAATTACAACTGATCCCTAATTGTACTACATCTCATACCCAATGTAGTTTTGTGTGTGTGTGTGGATAAATAGTTCCCTAGGTGGCTCTTATGCGTGTCACACTTGATAGCAAGAAAAGTAGCTAGTTGTAAATGAAATGTAATAGATGTGTGCATGAAATAAATGAACTTTACCTCCTATGAAGTGTATGCATAATAATGCAGTTCCTCTTTCCCTTGGGTGCAGCTAGAATGATGCTTGAATTCTCTAGAATATCCTTTGGATGCAACCTTATGTGGTGATAGTCTAATGCTTAGCGATTGGTCCTTTATTATGGTCACATAACTTTATATTTATATGATTCCCTTGCTTGAATTTTTGTAATTAACCCCAAAAAGGAATGAACTAACAAAAATATAAGTATGTCCAAATGAATAGAAATGAACCCAAAAGATGTGAGAAAAATACAAAGAGGTCGGGGGCAGCCATAGAGGGGATGGGGGTACCTGCGAGCTGGCGTTCTGGCTAGGTTGCTAGTCTCTAGAGTGAGAAATTACAAAGTGTGAAAAGATCAATACTGGGCAAGAAAGAGTGCAAGATCAAAAGTGGAAAACTAAAAGTAGCAAGCAAAGATGGCAAAAGACATGGGTTAATTAGTACTTTTCTTACTTAGGAATCATATGAATAGTAGTATGTGATAAGGACTAGATAGATACCCAAAGTGCATGATTTAGTGTCTACATTTTCCACCACTTTATGTTGTTGAGTGAATTCTCAATAACATAAAGTAGATAAAATATTTGTACCTGATAACCATGTAGATCAATGGAGAAAAGTGTGCCGAGAGAGATAAGAAAAAGTATGGAGTGATAAAAATGTGAAGTGTGGATGCTAGAGAAGACGAAGTGAAAAGAAATGATAATGACCTTAGGGCGAGAGAATATGTGTTTTAGATGTTGCATATGTACCTATTTGTTAATGTTGATTGTCATTGAAGTGATGATTGTTATGTGAAATGATGTTACTACAACAATCACATAAGGACGAACCCCCTTTAAAAGAGAAGAACAAACCAAATAGTCAAATACATGTCATATATGATCAAAATTTGAGTCAAAATGTACATAAAAATGTTAAAAATGTGAAAAAGGAACTATGTGCAACCTAATTTATGATGAGAAAAGGGATTTTAAAACAACATATTGAAGATGATATATAAGAACGATGTTTTTTAGGTGAAATCTCATAGTACAGTTGCTGTTGAATGATGAGTTTTTAGGAGAAATCTCATGTCACCAGAGAACGAAAGAAGTGTAGGGAGAAAATTATGGTGTCATGATCCAACCTTTAACAACTTCTTGAAGTGTACAACACCACTCCAGATGGCATGTAAAAATTTGATTCAGTTTGAACAATTCTGATCCAATGTGAAAGTAGAAAAGAAGGTGTGGTGCATGCATGCTGAGTGTTGAAGGATTGTGTGCCCTGTAAAAGCTGATATGAAAATGATGAAAACTGTGTTGAATTGAAAAATAATATGTAACTACCCCCTCGTCAAAAGTGTCTAGGAAGGGTTAGGGGCACCCAGGTGTTGTTGTTCTAGTCTAAGTACCAGTGTCTATGTTGTGTTGAGGACCTAAATCAGATTTTGAGCCCTATCTAAGACTAAAGATTGTGCTATACTAGAACCAAACTGTGTTGATCTATGAATGTAGACTATTGTATGGGGTGACTTATTCAACCAAATGATGCCCCCCATTTGTGTTACACATGACATCGCTAAGGAGTATGTGGCCCAAGGGAGGATCAACCGTTGAACTGAAACCGATGCCCTGAGGGAGGAGGGAGTGTGCTTGGTAAGAACCAAGGCACATGCAAAAAAACTGGCTGGGAAGCAAGTGTTAGTGTAAGTAAAGACAAATACACATGTAAGAAGACAAGATGTAAGCTAAGACACAAGAAGACAATGCAGACTGTAAAAATTAGGTTTCAAACATGGGTTATTACTCATGATGTCATAAGACATTCAAGGCCTATGTGGCCTAAAAATGATAGTGTGCACACAAGACAAAGGACATAGCCCACAATCAATGGAAAATAATGGAAGACATGATTGAACAGTAATAACGTGACATATAACCATGGAGGTAAATAGACTTGAAAAGTAAATGATAGACATGAAGCACTCATTATCATTTTAGAAAGATAAAAATTATGTCAGAGCATGTGTAATTTGATATAATAATGTGTTATAAAAATGAAACAATAACACCAGTAGTGGACGAAAGTGGATGCCCCCAGGAGCCACTATGGGACTGGTATGAGGTATTATGCCAAACATCCATGATGCGTGTAAATATCTATATAAATTCTGTGATCATAAATAGAAGGCAAGTGAACGTGCATGTGTGTATGATAAAGATAATGACATACGAAATATCTAACTATCATGTGTAAAACTTGTACATGTAAGCATAAGTACGCAAGAGTAAATGCAACCAAGATATGCAATATGTTGTGGGTGAGATGAAATGGAATACAGAATGAGTGTGCTATGAGAATTCCCCCCCCCCCTCGAGTAGATGTGTATGCATTAAGAGAGGTTCATTTATACATTCCCCCTCAATAATTGAGAATGAACCGTAGAACAAGAGTGTGTCATTGGAAAATGGTTTGAATGTGTGCGCTAGAAAGATATGATCAATAAAGCACATAGCATGGAGAGTGCGTGAGTGAGTGAGTGAGTGTGGTGAGGTTCATTTCAGATTGAGACCCCAAGTATTTGAGTATGAACTGTGGAACTAGAGTGCATGATAGGGTAATGAGCGCAATGTGGAGAAGTAGATGTGAGAAAGATGTATTGTGAATAATGTGCATGGTGTGTGATAAAATCCAGGAGAAAAAGATGTCAAATGTGCACTAAGTATTTAATATACAGTGTGTAGCATGCAGTGTGTGAGGCTTATGTATATAGTATGCCCTTAACAATCAAGTGTGAACCAAAGTATGAGAGTGCATCATCGGGTAATGACGATACAAGTGTATCAAGATGTGTAAAATGTGTGTGAAAGTATATATGTGTTATGTGTATGATGCAAGACAACTTGTAATGATAGAAGGTGGGGGGAAGAATAAGTATGATTCCCCCCAAGTGTGTGATAAATTTTATGTTCAACTAAAATTTTCTAAGAGGTCATCATTGTCATGATCAAATCCAAATGGAGATGCATTATAAACTTGATAAACAATTGAATGTGGTGGATCATATAAAGATCCATTGCAGTGTAAGTTATACATGGTCATTGTGTATTCTTCATCATTAAAAGGTGTTTGTAGACATCCATGTGTATACTAACGAGTGAGATTTTTTGAATACTCACGAGGTGAATAATTGTAGATAGGAACATGGTCGAATGACATAGGGAACATGATATTAGTATGAATAGAGTCCAAAGTGCCCCCAATATAATCAAGCCAAGATTACACAAGTATTCGTGGAGAAACAAGAGGGGGTGCATGCAACAAAGGATGTTAGATAGAAGACACGAAGACCATAAGTGGACATAATATAAACACATCCACGATAGAGATGGGGTGAGTGAGGTGGTAGTAAGATATAATTGAGCATCAAGCCAAGCTGATTCAAGCCATCATAGGTGTAAATAGTATCATACAAAGTAAGATCCAATGGAATATAATGCCAATAATAATTATTCATGAAAAACGTGCATGTGAAAGGAAGTGGTGGGGATGTAGATTGCCTATGATATGGTTAAATGTTGTACAAAATATGGAAATACCCCCAATAAATGTTGGGGTTAGCACATTGGTTGTACAGATAATATATCAGATCTAAACATACATGTAAATAAAAGCAGATATTCTATTAGAAGAAATATACAAAACAAGAGATATAAATTAACACCAAATTTAATGTGGTTCACCCAGTGTGGGCTACACCCACCAAGAAACAAGTCAATCTATTATCCAAATCTTTGACAAGATATACAATTGAAGATTTACAATCTTCCACACATCTCAAATGTATAGTACTTTCTTTCACTCAATCTTTTGCTTCTTCTCCAAGAATTCTCTCTCTCACAATTATTCTCACAATAATCATAAAATTTTGCAAGTTCTTCTTAATTCTTACTTCTAAACCCTAGCTTTCATGTTTATATAGGTGTATACAAACTTAGGGCACTTAGCCATGTAATTACAATCAATAGATCTGCTTTAATACTAAAAATAGATCTAATTCCCGAGAGTTAAATAAAACACTCATACACAGGTAACTGATGCCAGTTAGCCCTAACTGATGTCGGTTCCTCCTTTCCTAACCAATGTCAGTCCTTCCATAACCGATGATAGTTACTGTGTTTTCCAACAATTTTCATATTGCATGCTAATTCAAAGTAATTGAGTTCCATAACTCAACAATCTTCCACTTGGAGATTAATTACTGCACCATACATGTACAACATCATTCTTGGATCCTTCCTTAGCTTTGTTTCTTCCTCTTCAAGTATCAAACTTGAAGACAAATAGAAGTGGAGTGTAGCTCCAACTTCTCCTTTGCTAATGGATTTGTTAGCATATCCGTAGGGTTCTCACTCATATGAATCTTTTCCAGATTCAACTTCCCATCCTCCAATACCTGTCATATGAAGTGATACCTCAACTGAATGTGTTTCATTCTTGAATGAAACGATGAGTTATTTTCCAAATGAATTTCACTCTGACTATCACTGAATAATTTGCAATCATCTTGCTCATTTCCCAACTCTTTCATGAACCTACTCATCCATATCATCTCCTTGCTAGCCTCTATAGTTGCAACATACTCTACCTCTATAGTAGAAAAAGCCACAACCTTCTGCAATCTTGAAATCCAGCTAACTGTCGCCCCACCTACTGTGAAAATATATCTAGTAGTGCTCCTCCTACCATCCAGATCTCTAGCCATATCTAAATCAACATAGCCACATAATGAAATATCCAAACCTCTATAGCATAACTGCATGCTAGATGTCCCTTTCAAATACCTGAGTATCCATTGGACTTATTTCCAATGCTCTTTACCTGGATTGGCCATATATCTACTCACAACTCCCATTGCTTGTGCAATGTCTGGTATGGTAAAAACCATAACATACATGAGACTCCCAACTGCTGAAGCATATGGCACTCGTGTCATGTATTTGACCTCCTCATGTGATGATGGACATTGATCTTTGCTCAATTTGAAGTGTCCATCCATAGGTGTACTAACAGGTTTTGCATTCTACATCTTGAACCTTTCTAACACCTTGTAGATATAATCCTCCTGAGACAAATACAATTTCTTGTTCTTCTTCTTGTCTCTATGTATTTGCATGCCAAGGATTCTTTTTATAGCTCCTAAATCCTTCATAGAAAATGTGTGAGCTAGCTTTCCCTTAAGCTCACCAATGTCCTGCATACTAGATCCTGCAATAAGCATATCATCCACATATAGTAACAAAATAATATAGCTCCCATTTTCAAGCTTCTTGAAATAAACACAATGGTCAGATTCACATCTCAAGTAACCATGCTCATGCATAAAACTATCAAACCTCATGTACCATTGTCCTTGGAGCTTGCTTGAGCCCATATAGGCTCTTTTTCAACCTACACACTAATTTCTCCTTACCCTTGACTTCATACCCAAGTGGCTGCTGCATATAAATCTCTTCATCCAAATCACCATGAAGGAAATCCATCTTCACATCTAGTTTCTCTAAATGCAAATCCTCTACTGGCAACTAAACTCAATATAGTACGAATAGAAGTCATCTTTACAACAAGAGAAAAATATTTTCACCAAAGTCAATACCTACGCTTTCTGTGTAAATCCCTTTACTACAAGCCTTTCCTTGTACCTTTTCTGTCCACCCTCTTCTTCCTTGATCCTGTAAACCCACTTGTTTTGCAATGTCCTCTTACCTATTGGCAACTTAACCAAATCCCAAGTCTAGTTCTGTTCCAAGGAGTCCATCTCCTCATCCATGTCATGCTCCCACTAGACATGGGTCTTATCCTGCATTACTTCTTCAAAACTTTATGGTTCACCATTATCAGTCAATAATAAATAAAATAGAGAAGGTGTAAATATTTTTGGAGGTTTACTTACCCTTTGTGACCTTCTCACAGGAGTTTGGGGTACCAGAGGCTCATTCTGGACCTCCTAGAAATTTGTATCGAAACCTTTCAGTGACTGACACCAGTCACCTGTAACCAACATCAGTTCTGCTAACCGATGCCGGTTTGGATCTTCTGTAACCGATACCGGTTCTGCTGACCGATGTCGGTCAGGGGTCAACCGACACTGGTTACTGTGTAACCCTGTCGGTATTACTTTTAAATCTGAGAGTTCATTTTCATTCACAAACTTCTCAACCGATTCATCCTTGGGTACCAAAAATTGATCCCTGTACATTCTCTTTTCATTCCATTCAATATCACGACTCCTAATAATTTTAGAATTCTCTAAATCCCAAAAACGGAATCTGAAATCACCAGATCCATAACCAATGAAAGTGCATCTCTTGGATTTTGCATCCAACTTTTTCCTATTTTCCTTATCAACATGCACAAAAGCTTTTGAACCAAAAACTTTAAGAAAAGAAAGATCTACCTCTTTTCCGGTCCAAGCTTCCTCTGGTATTCCTCCATCTAGTGAACTTGAAGGCCCACGGTTAATCAAATAAACCATTGTATCAACTACTTCTGCCCAAAACTGACAAGGGCAATCTAGAATGTATCCTCATACTTCTAGCATGTTCCATGATTGTCCTGTTCATTCTCTCTGCAACACCATTCTCCTGTGGTGTTCTTGGAACCATTCTTTCTCTACGTATCCCATTCACTAAACAATAATCATTGAAATCCTTGCTATAGTATTCACCACCATTTTTAGATCTAAGGCACTTTAACTTTGAATTTGATTCATTCTCAACAAGGGATTTCCATCTTTTAAAAGTCTCAAAAACATCATATTTATGTTTAATACAATAAACCCATACCTTTCTTATAGCATCATCAATGAAAGTAACATAATATTAGGATCCTCCATGAGAAGCTACCTGAGCTGGTCCCCACACATCTAAGTGTACAAGATCCAATTTTTTTCTCCTTCTTAGTTGCCCCAACTTTGAGAAATCTCACTCTCTTTTTCTTTCCAAAGACACAATGCTCACAGAAATCAAGATCTAAATCTTTCAAATCTGATAACTTACCCTTAGCCTTTAAGATTTGCATTCATTTTTTACTCATATGGCCTAACTGATTATGCCATATGCATGCATCTGAATCTGAAGTAGATAATGTAGAAAAGGAATTAGTAACACAGGTAGATAAATATAACATTCCTACCTTCTTACCTCTTGCCACAACAAAAGCACCCTTGGTGACTTTCCAAGAGTCTCTTGTAAAAGTAACCATGCAACCAGATTCACCTAGTTGCCCTGCAGAAATAAGATTCCTCCTGAGGCTTGGCACATGCCTCACATCTTTCAATACCCATGTATTTCCATTCTACAATTTTAGATGAACTTCCCCCTTTACTAGTAATACTGCAAGGTTCATCATCACCCAAATAAACATGCCCAAAATTTCCCTAGACATAATTTCTGAAATAACCCTTATTAGGGGTTGCATGGAAAGAAGCTCCTGAATCTAAAACCCATGATTCAATTATATTATCTAAAGAAAGAATAAGATCATCTTGCATTACCTCTGTTGCAACAAGATTTGCTTCTTTACCTTTGTCTAGTTGTTGGTTCTCTTTATCCTTTGACCAACAATATTTCTTTGCATGTCCTTTCTTTCCACATTTCCAACAAGTAATTCCCTTACCTCTAGATTTAGATCTGTTATCCCTTGACTTTGATTTCCCATTACTCTTACTTTTGGATATCTCCTTCTACCTACCCCTACTTTCTACATTCAAAGAATTCCTAGATGATGATCCCTTATTACTCTTCCTGTGAATTTATTCATTCAATATTATACTAACCACATCATCAAAATTCAAAATATTATTAGCAGATGTTGTATTACTAACAACCATTACCAAGTTATCCCAACTATCAGGAAAAGAACATAAGAATAAAAGTGTCTTTTCACTTCATCATCAAATGATATATCAACTGATTTTAACTGATTTACAATAGATCTGAAATCATTCAAATGACTAGATGCAGATCCACCTTCATGCATCTTAGAACTAAATAGTTTCTTCATCAAATAAACTTTATTTGAAGCACTAGGTTTTTCATATAAATTAGCAAGAGATTTCATTAACCCTACCGTAGAAGTCACTTCTGTAATATTGGAAGCCACAGATGCTTCCAGGCTCAATCTTATAGATCCCAAATCCTTTCTGTTAAGAATCTTCCATTCTTCATCAGTCATCTTCGTAGGTCTAGACTTCTCATCCAACGGTAAATACAAATCTCTTTGATACAGATAATCCTCAATCTACATCTTCCATAATTGATAATTTCATCCATCAAACTTCTCTACCTTGTATTTGTTTTCTTATGCCATTGTTTGTAGCTCCCACTCAATTAGAAAACCCTATGTGAGTAAATCTGTCAACACACAAAACCCTCAAAAAAAGCTTTGATACCAGTTGTTGGGGTTAGCACACCGGTTGTACAGATAATATATCAGATCTAAGCATACATGCAAATAAAAGTGAATATTCTACCAGAAGAAATATAGAAAACAAGAGATATAAATCAACACCAGATTTAACGTGGTTCACCCAGTGTGGGCTACGTCCACCAAGAAACAAGCCAATCTATTATCCAAAGCTTTGACAAGATATATAATTGAAGATTTACAATCTTCCACACCTCTCAGATGTACAGTACTTTCTTTCTCTCAAGATTTTGCTTCTTCTCCAAGAATTCTCTCTCTCACAATTATTTCACAATAATCATCAAATTTTACAAGTTCTTCTTAATTCTTACTTCTAAACCCTAGCTTTCATGCTTATATAGGCATATACAAACTTAGGGCACTTAGCCATGTAATTACAATCAATAGATCTGTTTTAATACTAAAAATAGATCTAATTCCTGAGAGTTAAATAAAACACTCCCGCATAGGTAACCGATGTCGGTTATCCCTAACCAATGTCGGTTCCTCCTTTCCTGATGATGCCGGTCCTAAGGTGACTGATGTCAGTCCCTCATAACTGATGATGGTTACTGTGTTTTCCAGCAAGTTTCATATTGCATGCTAATCCAAAGTAATTGAGCTCCACAACTCAACAATCTCCCACCTGGAGATTAATTACTACACCATACCTGTACAACATCATTCTTGGATCCTTCCTTAGCTTTGTTTCTTCCTCTTCAAGTCTCAAACTCGAAGACCAATAAAAGTGGAGTGTAGCTCCAACTTCTCCTTTGCTAATGGATTTGTTAGCATATCTATAGGGTTTCTTGCTTGTATGAATCTTTTCCAGATTCAACTTTCCCATCCTCCAATACCTATCTAGTATGAAGTGATACCTCAACTGAATGTGTTTCATTCTCGAATGAAACATTGAGTTCTTTGCCAAATGAATTGCACTCTGACTATCACTGAATAGTTTGCAATCATCTTTCTCCTTTCCCAACTCTTCCATGAACCTACTCATCCATATCATCTCCTTGCTAGCCTCTGTAGCTGCAACATACTCTTCCTCTGTAGTAGACAAAGCCACAACCTTCTGCAATCTTGAAATCTAGCTAACTGTTGTCCCACCTACTATGAAAATATATCCAGTAGTGCTCCTTCTACCATCCAGATCTCCATCCATATCTGAATCAACATAGCCACATAATGAAATATCTGAACCTCCATAGCATAACTACATGCTAGATGTCCCTTTCAAATACCTGAGTATCCATTGGACTTCTTTCCAATGCTCTTTACCTAGATTGGCCATATATCTACTCACAACTCCCACTACCTGTGCAATGTCTGGTCTGGTACAAACCATAACATACATGAGACTCCCAACTGTTGAAGCATATGGCACTCATGTCATGTATTTGACCTCCTCATGTGATGATGGAAACTGATCTTTACTCAATTTGAAGTGTCCATCCATAGGTGTACTAACAGGTTTTACATTCTGCATCTTGAACCTTTCTAACACCCTGTAGATATAATCCTCCTGAGACAAATACAATTTCTTGTTTTTCCTGTCTTTGTGTATTTGCATGCCAAGGATTCTTTTTGCAACTCCTAAATCCTTCATAGAAAATGTGTGAGCTAGCTTTCCCTTAAGCTCACCAATGTCCTGCATACTAGATCCTGCAATAATCATATCATCCACATATAGTAACAAAATAATATAGCTCCCATTTTCAAGCTTCTTGAAATAAACACAATGGTCAGATTCACATCTCAAGTAACCATGCTCATGCATAAAACTATCAAACCTCATGTACCATTACCTTGGAGCTTTCTTGAGCCCATATAGGCTCTTTTTCAACCTACACACTAATTTCTCCTTACCCTTGACTTCATACCCAAGCGGTTGTTGTATATAAATCTCTTCATCCAAATCACCATGAAGAAAATTTGTCTTCACATCTAGTTGCTCTAAATGCAAATCCTCTACTGCAACTAAACTCAATACAGTACAAATAGAAGTCATCTTAACAACAGGAGAAAATATTTCACCAAATTCAATACCTACTTTTTGTGCAAATCCCTTTACTACAAGCTTTGCCTTGTACCTTTTCTGTCCACCCTCTTCTTCCTTGATCCTGTAAACCCACTTGTTTTGCAATGTCCTCTTACCTATTGAAAACTTAACCAAATCCCAAGTTTGGTTATGTTCCAAGGAGTCCATCTCCTCATCCATGCCATGCTCCCACTGGACGTGGGTCTTATCCTACATTACTTCTTTAAAACTTTTTGGTTCACCATTATCAGTCAATAATAGATAAAATAGAGAAGGTGTAAATCTTTTTGGAGGTTTACTTACCCTTTGTGACCTTCTCACAGAAGTTTGGGGTACCAGAGGCTCATTCTGAACCTCTTGGACATTTGTATCAAAATTTGTCTGTGACTAATGCCAATCGCCAGTAACTAACGTTGATTCTACTAACCAATGTTGGTTTGACTCTTCTGTAACCGATACCAGTTTTGTTGATCGATGTCAATCAGGGGTCAACCAACACAAGTTACTGTGTAACCCTGTTGGTATTACTTTAAAATATGAGAGTTCATTTTCATTCACAAAATTCTCAACCGGTTCATCCTTGGGTACCAAAATTTGATCCCTGTACATTCTCTTTTCATTCCATTCAATATCACGACTCCTAATAATTTTAAAATTCTCTAAATCCCAAAAATGGAATCCAAAATCACCATATCCATAACCAATGAAAGTGCATCTCTTGGATTTTGCATCCAAATTTTTCCTATTTTCCTTATCAACATGCACAAAAGATTTTGAACCAAAAACTTTAAGAAAAGAAAGATCTACCTTTTTTTGGTCCAAGATTCACCTTTTTTTGGTCCAAGATTCCTCTAGTATTCCTCCATCTAGTGAACTTGAAGGCCTATGGTTAATCAAATAAACTGTTATATCAACTGCTTCTGCCCAAAACTGCAATGGAAATCTAGAATGTGTCCTCATACTTCTAGCATGTTCCATGATTGTCTTGTTCATTCTCTCTACAACACCATTCTCCTGTGGTGTTCTTGGAACCATTATTTCTCTACATATCCCATTCACTAAACAATAATCATTGAAATCCTTGCTACAGTATTCACCACCATTGTCAGATCTAAGACACTTTAACTTTGAATTTGATTCATTCTCAACAAGGGTTTTCCATATTTTAAAAGTCTCAAAAACATCAGATTTACATTTAATACAATAAACCCATACCTTTCTTGTAGCATCATCAATGAAAGTAACATAATACTATGATCCTCCATGAGAAGATACCTGAGTTGGTCCCCACACATCTGAGTGTACAAGATCTAATTTCTGATCCTTCTTAGTTGCCCCAACTTTGAGAAATCTCACTCTCTTTTACTTTCCAAAGAAACAATGCTCACAGAAATAAAGATATAAATTTTTCAAATCTGATAACTTACCCTTAGCGTTTAAGATCTGCATTCCTTTTTGACTCATATGGCCTAACCGATTATGCCACATACATGCATCTGAATCTGAAGTAGATAATGCTGAAAAGGAATCAGTAACACATGTAGATAAATATAAAGTTCTTACCTTCTTACATCTTTACACAACAAAATCACCCTTGATGACTTTCTAAGAGTCTCTTGCAAACGTAACCATGCAACCGGATTCACCTAGTTGCCCTGCAGAAATAAGATTCCTCCTGAGGCTTGGCACATGCTTCACATATTTCAATACCCATGTATTTCCATTCTAAAATTTTAGATGAACTTCCCCTTTACTAGTAATATTGCAAGGTTCATCATCACCTAAAAAAAACATGCCCAAAATTGTCCTAGACATAATTTCTGAAATAACCCTTATTAGGGGTTGCATGGAAAGAAGCTCATGAATCTAAAACCCATGATTCAATTTTATTATCTAAAGAAAGAATAAGAGTATCTTGCATTACCTCTGCTGCAACAATATTTACTTCTTTAGCTTTGTCTGGTTGTTGGTTATCTTTATCCTTTGACCAACAATATTTCTTTGTGTGTCCTTTCTTTCCACATTTCCAACAAGTAATTCACTTACCTCTGGATTTAAATTTGTTATCACTTGAATTTGATTTCCCAAAACTCTTACTTTTGGATATCTCCTTCTACCTACCCATACTTTCTACATTCAAAGCATTCCCAGATGATGATCCCATTGTACTCTTCCTATGAATTTCTTCATTCAATATTATACTAACCACATCATCAAACTTCAAAATATTATTAGCAGATGTTGTATTACTAACAACCATTACCAAGTTATCCCAACTATCAGGAAAAGAACATAAGAATAAAAGTGCTTCCACTTCATCATCAAACAAAATATCAACCGATTTTAACTGATTTACAATAGATCGGAAATCATTCAAATAACTGGATACAGATCCACCTTTATGAATATTGGAACTAAATAGTTTCTTCATCAAATAAACTTTATTTGAAGCACTAGGTTTTTCATATAAATTAGCAAGATATTTCATTAACCCTGCCCTAGAAGTAGCTTCTATAATATTGGAAGTCATGGATGTTTCTAGGCTCAATATTATAGTTCCCAAAGCCTTTATGTCAAGAATCTTCCATTCTTCATCAGTCATCTTCGTAGGTCTAGACTTCTCATCCAACAGTAAATACAAATCTCTTTGATACAGATAATCCTCAATCTCCATCTTCCATAATTGATAATTTCACTCGTCAAACTTCTCTACCTTGTATTTGTTTTCTTTTACCATTACTGTAGCTCCCACTCAATAAGAAAACCCTCTGTGAGTAAATCAATCAACAGAAAAAACCCTCAAACAAAGCTCTGATACCAGTTGTTGGGGTTAGAACACGGGTTGTATAGATAATATATCAAATCTAAGCATACATGCAAATAAAAGTGGATATTCTACTAGAAGAAATATACAAAAGAAGAGATATAAATCAACATCAAATTTAACGTGGTTCAACCAGTATGGGATACGTCCACCAAGAAACAAGCCAATATATTATCTACAGCTTTGACAAGATATACAATTAAATATTTACAATCTTCCACACCTCTCAAATGTACAGTACTTTCTTTAACTCAAGCTTTTGCTTCTTCTCCAAGAATTCTCTCTTACAATTATTCTCACAATAATCATAAACTTTTACAAGTTCTTCTTAATTCTTACTTCTAAACCCTAGCTTTCATGCTTATATAGGCATATAAAAACTTAGGGCACTTAGCCATGTAATTACAATCAATAGATTTGTTTTAATACTGAAAATAGATCTAATTCCTGAGAGTTAAATAAAACACTCATACACAGGTAACCGATGCCAGTTATCCCTAACCAATGTTGGTTCCTCCTTGTCTGACTGATGCCGATCATAGGTGACCGATGTCGGTCCCTCCATAACCGATGATTGTTACTGTGTTTTCCAGAAAGTTTCATAGTGCATGATAATTCAAAGTAATTGAGCTCCACAACTAAACAATAAAGTACCATAACATTAGTAGAAGGAGGGGGTGTTTTGAATTGGTATTAACGAGGGCCTACAACAACAAAAATATCATTGAAATATGAATCATCTACCCTGAGAGGAGTAAAGTTAAGTTTTCCTAAGTTGACATCGGTAAGTTCAACAGTATCGACTTCTTCATCATAATCATCAGTGTTGATATTGTCACGTTGGATAACAATATCAAGAATATTGGTAGGATGTGCACCAGACGTAGGAGCGAGAGGAGCCTCAATGAGAAGAATGGTATTGTTTATAGGAGCGGACACTGTAGGTGAAATGATAGTAGTAGCATGATTGGAAACAGTTGGAGCGCTTGGAGCGGCAGAAGAAGATTGTGACATGCTAGATTGGTCGATATCATATGTATCAATATTTCTATATGCAATAGGATGTGATGGAGGAATAGGCATAGAAGTAAATGGATCTATGCGATAAAATTAAATGGTTCAAGGTCTGTAGTAATGGTATGTCTGTAGCCATCATGTAGGAATTTAACACATTGATGAATAGTGGATGGGATAGTGTGCATTATATGAATCCAGGCCCTTCCTAGCAATAGATTGAATTGAAATGAGGTATCGATAATGAAGAATTTGGTAGGGACTGTCTTAGTCATGGCCTCGATATGTAATGTGATATTTCCCAAGCATGTGTGAGTAGTTGAATCATAGCCACGAATAAGAGTGGAATTCTTAGAAATTAGATTTTCTCCGATGCTAATTTTTTTAAAAAGTGCATGAGAACATAAATTAACAATAGATATATTTCCAATGAGTACACGGTTGATACAAATTATTCTAATAATAGCAGTGATTTAAGTAAAGGTGTACATGGATTATCAATAGCAAATGGTGATATGTCCTCGTTAGTAAATGATATAGCATGTGGTAGATTTTTGAGGGAATAAATGAGGTATGTGAATGCCACCGAAGAATCATCACTCTCAATATTAATTGAATGAAGGGCGGCCTCTAATGTTTGACAACAATCAGGTGTATTTTGCAATAAGTCATAGAGGGATATTTTGGTCAGTGTATTCTTAATTTTTTCAATGATATCATATCCCTTAGAAGTAGCGGGGGGATCCGTAGAAGTGATATCTAGTGGGATAGAAATGGGTTGAGCCATAGGAGGACGGGTGTGGTGAGTAGTTACTACATTGATAGTAGGATCAATCATAGGGGTAATAAAGTGAGGAGGATGTTGAGTATGAAATTGCGTGAAATCAACAACAGCAGTAATGATGTCAAAGACCTTAGTTGGAGTGAAAGAAGGATAAGGAGATTGATCCATGACTCGATAAGGCGAAGACATATTTATAAGGAAGGTTTTGAATGCTCAAGTTCACCAAAATGATTAAGAAAAATATTGACAAATGAATAAAATGCCTAATATAAGTGTGTAACGGCTCTAATAAATATGTATGCAATGAGAATAAATCTGACCCAAACAAATAAGTAATTAAGATTTAAAACTCTAAATACAAATGAAGATATAAAATGACTTAGTTGTTTCACTATGATCCCAAAGGTGCACAAAACTGATGAACTGGAAAATCTAATGTGTAGACTGTCATAATGAAACCCAATAAAATGCAAAGATGTTGGAATATGCTAGACTGGGGTGTTTGGAATGGGTCAGGGGCACCTACGGGCACTGCAGACTTGATCTGGGAGCTTATGACTGTTTAGAACCTTAGAAAATCATCTTTGGACGGTCATAAAATATTCGTTGTCCTTCGCTTCTTGTCACTAGTAGGTTGCACAATGATTGTCAATGTCGCTGATAATATGTAATAAATAAATGACCTATAAAACCCTTAAAAGCACATCAAATCCCAAAAATAAAATAATGCGAATGAGGGGTTAGATTGTCCTCAGTTATCAAATGAGTGGTCTTACGACTGAGTGTTGCACTACATTTTAGACCCAATGTAATTTTATGTGTAGGTGTGTGTCAAAATCGTTCCCTAGGTGGCTCTTGTGCGTTTCGCACTTGACAGTGAGCAAATAAATAGATGTATAAAATGTAAATAGATGTGTGCATGAAATAATGAACTTACCCTTCTATGAAGTGTATGCAAAATAATGCAGTCCCTTGTCCCTTGTGTGGAGCTAAAATGGATGCTTGAATGCTCTAGAATAGCCTTTGAATGTAACTTTAGGTGGTGATAGCTAATACTTAGTGCTTGGTCCTTTATATGGTCACAGAACTTTATAGTTATATGATTCCCTTACTTGAATTTCGTAATTAACCCGAAAAGGATGACTATAAAAAAGATAAGATGCCCAAATGGCTGGAAAGGACCCAAAATATGTGAGAATAATACAAAGAGGTTGGGAGCGCCCAGAGGGGATGGGGGCGCCTGGTGCTAGCATCCTGGCTAGGCGCTGGTGTTTAGGGTGAGAAATGTTGAAGTATAAAAAGGCATACTGGGAAAGGATGAGTGTAAGATCAAAAGAGGAAACAAAAAGAAAATAAAGATGGCCAAATACATGGGTTGATTAGTACTTTTCTTACTTAGGAATCATATGAATAGTAGTATGTGATTGGACTAGATAGATACCCAAAGTGTGTAATTTAGTGTTTGCAAGTATTTACTACATATATGACACTTATTCTTTTTCTTGTCCCCTTGTTGATTATGCTTCTATGACTTATTGAAAGACTGCGATCTTTTCTTCCCTTTCTGATGAGAAGAAAGTGCATGGTCTTCTTCTTCATATTTATCGTACATAGATTCTTCTTGCTACAACAAGCTCACCATATTTTTTAAAATGATAATCTAATCGAATAAATTTATCGTCATCAAGAATATCCTGTATGAGGGAGAAACTGTTCTCAAAACAATGGGAACGAGAGCACTATCTATGATATCCCCTCCCATGGCTAGAAGTGAAGCCCTCGATGTTGCAACTCTTCACAGGAAAGACTTGACTTTCTCATTTGGTTTGAATTCAGTGTATTTAGCTAACTCTAAAAATTTAGTATTGTATTCTTGTTCTTGGTCTCGTACACTATGTTGAGTTTATCCCACACTTCTTTGGCCATTTTAGCATCTCAAATTTTTGATTGCATGTCATCGAACACTCCGAACAAGATGATGAGCTTGGACTTATGATTGGCCCTATAAAACTATCTCTGTTGTGTTGCGTCATTTTCTGATTTGGTTTTGGAACCATTTACAACAGGCCAAAGTTCTTCAAACTCAAGTTGAGTTCTAATTTTGTTCTTTCATGCGGCATACTTATCGCCACAAAGTAGCTGCAAGTTAGGTAGAAAGAATTTAGGAGCACTTTTGGCCATTGCGGGTGATTACAATTTTCTCTTCTAAATGACATGTTAGTACAATTCAAATAAGTACAATACACTGAAAAATTCAAATTAACCTTATGATTAGAAAAAATTGTTTGGCTGACATTTTTTTTTTCAGGCCGTGGTGGCCTCTGGAACACTATATGGCTCAAAATGATTGTTTTTACAAAAAAACAAAAAATTCTTTTATAGGACTTTTCCTTTACAAAAATGTAAAATATAACTTTTAAGCCAATTGGGAGAAAAATAATTTACCCTATTTTAGGGTTTTCCTCACTAAATTTTGTTGTCTCTAAATAGCTTAACAAGGTTAGATTTGACAGTGCTAAATTTAAGGGGTGTATCCTAAATTTCCATCAAAAGGCGCTAGGGGGGTCAACCCCTACACCTCACCTTTACAAATGAATTAACACACCTCTGTTATCCAGCACAATGCTTAGAGCACTTGACACTTGTAAAATAGAATATTATATTTAAGATTTTTAAGTAAAGAAAAAGAAAATAATAATAAAAATATGAACCTTAGCTTGGTTAAGTGAGCTAGTAGGGTAGATGTTAACATAGGCTAATACATTGTTTAACCAACTACATATTTATTCATTTATGACTTTCATATCTCTCATAACTGCCGTCAGATATCTCCTCCTGTAACCGATGCTATTTGTATATATTGTGGTGCTTGTTGTATGTTTTGATCAATCAATAAAGTCTATTTTCTCTTCTAGTACCTATCATTGGTATTAGAGCTTCTCTCTCCCCTTGGCGTGCTTGGAAATCTAGAGATACCTAGTTTTGAGTTGCTAAAGCGTGGCAAATGAGAAAAGATCGACAGAGAACAACATTTGTTGTTTTGGCATTTTGAACTAGCGCTTGGAAGTTGCAACGAACAACAAAGAAAGCACATAATTTACTTTGGCGTTCTGGCATTTGGAAAAGTGACTGGAAACCTGCAATTCACACAAGTAGCGATCTGTGTGAAGGAAACGTGGCATTTTGCTGTCCTTTGGCATTTTTTGTTCATCAAAAATGAATTTTTCCTATTTAGACGAGTGCAGGTGTTGGAGGTTGTGAATACTGCATGTATAAATCAACAGAGACCTATTTTTTCTTTTTCCTGCGTGGAGAGGCCTTAGCCGCCTACGTGGAAGAATCATTTTCTAAGCACAGAAGCATACAATATCAATACCCTTCGTTGTTTTAAATTTTGCAAAGTTTGGCGTGCAGACCTCAACTTGCAAACATCACCGCCAGAGATGTGTCTATGGAGACCAATCTGTGATGAGTTTTTTTTGGTGTCAACAACAAGTAATTTGCACAGATTTGTGTGAGGGTTGGACGCTTGGTTGCTGCCACGCGAAGAAGCTACGCTAGGCCAGTCTTTGGCAGCATTGAGCAAGGAATTCATCCCAACTGGAACTCACCTTCTACACGCTAACACGGTCATGGACTGGTTACCATCTATATTGGTGTGGCCATTTGCTTATCTGCTTGGTGTTTTTTCCTCTTCTAACGAGCTGCTGAAGGATGTGGAACCTTCATTGTGAGCCATATAATGCCATCCCCAAAAATATTTCTATTTGATGCTTAACTCTTGAAAGGGCCAAATTATGCCGCTTGGAAGACGAATATGTGCACCATTCTCCTTTTTGAAAATCTCCGGGAGATTGTGCATAGCGCAGCCGCTCGTCCCACCGATGTAGATGAACAAATGAAGTATGACAAGGCCGATGCAAAAGCCTTGATGTTGATCACTCTCATCATTTCCAATGAGGTGCAACCACACATACGGAATGCAGCAACATCAAAGGTGGCCTGTGATACTCTCTCCACCATCTACGAAGCAAAGGATTTGATAAAGATCCTCCATCTCTATTCAAATATTCATACCATGAGTATGAAAGAAGGCAAGAAAGTAGAGGAATTCTTGCATCATGTGGTGGAACTATGAGTAGATCTTGGAGCACTTAGAGAATTGGTGGAAGATAAAATGATTGTCCCTGTCACACCACTAGCTCTTCCTTCCCAGTTCAGGACATTCATCACCACATTGACCATCACAAAGAAGGAGGTGACCTTTGCCGAATTGGTGAAATTTCTACAACAAGAATAATCCATTCAGATAGTGCATGAAGAATTTGAGGAAAAATCGTTGATCTCAAGGCAGAAGCCTCGCAAGGGACAACAAGAGAAGTAAACACAAAAGTAACCGTAAAAGCAACAACAGAAGAAGAAGTCTCAAAAGTTGAATCAACGGTGTCACATCTACACCACGAATACACATGACACTGTGATTTGTTGGTACAATGGTCGCACACAACTCAATTCTAGAGAAGAAAGCACATTTGGCTGAGGTGATTCACAGAAATCCAAGTGGCATCCTCATCAAAAGAAATAGAAAGGACATGTCGCAACTTAGCCAGATGATGACTCAGATGAAGATGTACCAGAATCAACACATTGTGGCATACATGAAGATGATGAGGTTCTTGTTTCCCAAACATCACATCCATTAGAGAATGTTTGGTTGATAGAACTAGGTGCTAGCAAGCACATGACGAGTGATAAGAATCTATTTGATTCATTGACTAATTGATCCACTCGAGATCGGGTTTGAACTGTAGACAATAAGGAGTATGTTGTAGAAGGAATATGCAATGTCATCATTCCTCTCAAGATAATAATATGTACTCTCACGAAGGTGCTCTATGTCCCTTGCTTGACCACAAATATCATGTTTGTCTCTCAGTTATTGAATCAAAATCTCAAGGTGGAGTTCATGGTTCAGAAAGGCATCAAATATTGTTTGATATCACGAGAAGCTATGATACTTGCTATATATTCTATAAAGGATCATTTATTTGCATTAGATATACTTTCATCCCCTACATTTGTTTTATTTTCCTCCACGATGGAATCCACTGCACTCTGACATTATCAATATGGAAATATTTCTATCGTCTCCCTCTATCAGCTCAATTCCAAGAAGATGGTACAGGGACTTCCTCCACTCTCTCATTCATTACCTCTTTATCATGGATGTTTGACGGGAAAAAAACATCATGATCCATTCGATTCGATTACATTCCATGCCAAGAACCGTCTTGAGGTCATGCATACCATACCAATTCTTGCTTTATTTAAGGGTTTTTAGTACTTACATTTGTTCACTTGACTATTCCCGCAAGATGTGGATTTTCTTTCTCTGAAAGAAGAGTGAAGTATTTTCCAATTTTTAGATCTTCTATAAGAGAGTTGTTCAATAGACTGGGTAGCCCCTTCTTGTCCTCTTCTCAGATCGAGGGGGGGAATTCAACATCAAATAAATTATTGGCATTCTTGAAGGAGCATGACATCACACATCACTTGACTGCCCCCTATACTCCTTAGCATAATGGAATTGTATAACGTCACAATCAGACTGTCATGGAGATGGCTCATTGCATGCTTTCCACTACGAAGATGGAGAACAAATTTTGGGCAGAAGTGGTTCAGAAATCCATATATCTTCTTAACTAAGCACCTATAAAGATCTTGCATGAAAATACACAAGAAGAGGTATGGAGTAATCATAAGCCTTATATTTCTCATTTGAGAGTATTTGGATGTATTGCATATATGTATGTCCCAGATAAGAAGAGGAAGAATCTTGATATAAAAACACTCCAGTGAATATTTTTAGGGTACAATACTATCTCAAAAGCATATCATCTTATGGATCCTAAGACAAAGGAGATATATGAGAGTAGAGATGTGGTTTGTGATGATTCATCATCTGACAATTTTCCATAGAAAGAAGAGTCAACACCAACCTCCTCTCATAGATTTCTCTCACATCTAGATGATGATCATGAGGATTATTCATAGAAGAAAGATGAGTTGCAAGGGGAATTGTTTGTTGATCTTGGTAATTTGGAAAACAATTCTTCACATCAGTAGCAACATCAGCATCCAAAGTGAGTCCAAAGCACCATGAGAGACTCCCACCTGAACTCTCTTCCAGACACTTCATCAGAAGTTCAAACGATAAGACTAGTGAGAAATGAGGTAAATCTCACACTCGTGAGTTCAATGATTGATAGCACTAAACCCAATTCAGTTCATGAGGCATTTAGTAAGCTAGAGTAGAAGAAGAACAAGGATGTAGAATATGAATCCTTGATACAAAATCAGACATGGCAAATTTTCAATATTCCTGTAGGTGAGAATTCCATTAGTTGTAAGTATATTTTCAAAACAAAATAGAGGGCATATGGATCTAATGATAAGTACAAATAACAACTAGTTGTAAAGGTATATTCTCAACATGAAGGAATTGACTATGATGAGACATTTGCACCCACTGCAAAGATCAAAACCATCAGAGTTGTCTGTGCATTGGAAACACAAAAAGGATGGAAACTTCAGCAGATGGATGTAAAAAGTGCTTTCTTGAATGGTGATCTCAAAGAAGAAGTATACATGACCCAACCAGAAGGACTTGTTGATGAGAAACATCCTCAGAAGGTATGTCGTCTAATTAAGTCTCTTTATGGAATTAAACAAGTTCCTAGGATATGATACATTAAAATAGGTGATCACCTATTACAGCATGGATTCACTCGTAGCCCCTCTTATTCAAATTTGTACATAAAAATATAGGAATATAGATTGTCATCTTGGTTTTGTATGTGGATGATCTTGTGATCAAAGGGAGTTCAGACAATCTCGTCGAAGATGTTAATAATGATTTGAAGAAATACTTTGACATGACAGATTTGGGGCTACTTCACTATTGTCTTGGCTTGGAGATATGGTAGAAGAAGAATCATATTTTTATCTCCCAAATGAAATACGCCAAGAAAATCCTAGAAAACTATGGCATGTCTGATTTTATACCTATGTCCACTCCAATGGAAAATGATTTGCAACTTTCTAGATTCCATGATCCACCTCAAGTAGATGGAACTCACTACAAACAGCTTGTTGGGAGTCTCGTTTACTTGACGTATACCAAACTAGAACTTTGGTTTGTTGTGAGCTATCTTTCTAGATTCATGCAAGAGCCAAAGAAATGTCATTGGGTAGAAGCAAAGCATGTGTTTAGATATGTACGAGGTACAATTGACTATGGTATGGAGTATCAGAAGAAGTCTTAGTTCCTCTTTTAGGGATATACATATAAGCATTATGTTGGATCCTTTGATGACAATAAATCAACTTTAGGTTATATTTTTCATCTCGGGTCTGGACCTATCTTGTGGATCAGTTAGAAGACAAATATTGTTGCTCTCTCATCTAATGAGGTAGAGTATCATGCCACACGAGGAGTTGTGTGCGAAGCAATTTGGTTACATCGTATTTTGGTAGATATGGGAATTCTTGAAGAAAAACAACCCATCATTCACTGTGGAAATCAGGGTGTGTTGAAGCTTATGATAAATCCATTTTTCCATGAGAGAAAAAATCATATTGAGTTTGAATTTCACTAAATTTGAGAACAAGTCTTGAACCACCACATCCAACTCCAATACTGCCCCACAGATTCTCAAATTGTAGATATGCTCACCTAGTCTCTTGGCAAGATGAAATTTGGACTGTTTCGGGGGTACATTTGTAAAAATTATATATTAAGGGAGGAATGTTAGCATAAGCTAATACATTTTTTAAACAACAACCTAGTTATACCTTCTCCTACGTAGTTATCCCTTTGTGGAATTTTTGTTTCTCATAACTGCCATCGATTATCTCGTCTTGTAACCGATTCCTTTGTATATATTGTTGTGCTTATTGCATGTTTTAATCAATCAATAAAGTATGTTTTCTCTTCTATCACCTATCAGTGGATAGAGTTAGGGTTATGAGTCTCTTTTGATTGCCACATGTCTTTTATCTTTACTTTTGTTTTTAATTTTATATTTGTTTACAGGCCGTTGCTTATTACTTTGTCACAGCATTGCGGATCTGATTTGGTTTTGCATGGAATTTGAATCAATGTGTTGGGATCTTAGATCGACTCTCATTTAGAGGAATGCTTGGTTTTTGGGTGAATGAAGACCCACTTGGATGGGATCTCACCAAATATGCAACTCGGCTCATTTGAGGTTGGAACGTGGCTCAATTTTTTATTTCAACACAACCCTTTGTGAAACATGAGCTCATATTCAACCTGATGAACTATGTTTGTCCTAATGCAACTCGATGAGGCTAGCTCTCCCCTTAGTATGGTGTGGGAGTTCTACTGGAAGTTCGGTCCCTTTGAACTCGACTTGGATTGAAGATATGGCTCGACCCTGTATAGAGAGATATCACCCCTCTTAACCCCCTTAACTTGGTTGTCAGCTCTATTGCAGAGCCTAGCTTGCCAACACATTGATTTATTAGATGAAGATGCCTCTAAATTTAATTATTGTGCCAATTTGGAGGAGAGTATATTTATCTCCATATGTAGAGATAAAACCCCTGATGAGGAAAAAAATCCTTGGTTTTTTATTTTTCCTAATTTTTCATAATGTTTCCTAGTGGAGGAAGTAGTTCTTGGGTGACTCCTCCTTTCCTAGTACAAAAAAAATGACAACTACATCATATTTCTTGCACAATCTTGTAAAATCTGATATAGAGCTATGTGGAGTGTGCGAAGTTGAGAATGGAGTTGGGAAGAGGCATAGGGTTGTATTGGCTCCTCTTTATTGCTCAAACTTCCATCTTGTGCTTCCTATTTTGTTGTAACCTACTACTGCACTCCAAGGATTGAACTCTCCTACTCTTATACCAAATTATATGAGAGAAACAGGGATACAACCTGCTTATGATTATATTAATCAGGAAAAATTCATTTACATGCTATGTAATGTTATAATTTATATATAAATTGTACAGCGACCAACATAGTTATGCCAACTTCCTAAATACATCCAGGAAGCTTATATATAAACAAATAATTGTTACAAGCCATAACAATTCAATATATGTACAAAACATATGGTTATAGCAATATAAACCATATAACCAAATATTAACTAATTACCCAAGTAAATAACTAGTTACCTAAGGTAAACACTAATTTATAATTACAAAGCATAATTAATATAACATATGAGTTTTACCTAACAATATTTTTCAATTAGAACTGCGATTAATCTCTTGGATCAATCAACAAAGCTATCAGCAATGTATGTTAATGAAATCTAGAAACCTTCCTTTCTCCAGTGAATGTTATGTTTCAGACTTGGTGTGTTTTTCAATCTCCTCTTTGATTCACTAGCATATATTCTCATCTTCACAAACATGATGTAATTTCCAACATTCACCATGTTTAATCTCTTACATTTATGGATAAATATTCTACATACCTAATTGGAGCTAGTGTAACTATATTTTGTATCCATCCTTTCTCCAGTGAATGTTCTATTTTATACTTGGTGTGTTATTCAATCTCCTCTACAGTTCACTAGCATCTACTCAGCTTCATAAACACACTATAATTTCCAAATTTCATCATGTTTAATCTCCTACATTGATGGAGAAATATTCTACATACCTAATTGGAGCAAGTGAAACTCTGTTTTGTATCCATCCTTTCTCTAGTGAACATTCAATTTTAGACTTGGTGTGTTTTAAAATCTCCTCTTTGGTTCACTACCATCCACTGAGCTTCATAAACATGTTGTAATTTTCAAGATTCAATGTGTTTAATCTCATGAATTGATTGAGAAATATTCTACATACCTAGAGTGAAACTCTGTGTTGTATCCATCCTTTCTCCAATGAATGTTTTGTTTCAGAATTGGCATGTTTTTCAATCTCCTATTCCTTACACTAGAATCTTCTTATCTTCCTAAAAACATTACAATTTCCAACATTCATGATGTTTAATCTCCTATAAAAGGTTCTACATATTGTCATCCATATTTCACCCCCGGGCCAAATATCGGATCAGCTATGACCCCGCATAGAAATAACCTGAGAAAACTCATTCAGTTCTGTAAATAGGTCACAGAGGGACTCAAAAATGGAGTAGCAGGGGCTGAGAGAGACTAAAGGACCCTATGCAAAAGAAACAACTCTGTCGAGTCATTTCCATGTCTTAAATCCATTTTCCAAGTTGCAGAATGACCTAACAATGGAATAGCATGGTCAAGTAAAAAGGGGCAGTGCCACAGAGGAACCAGGAGCAAGAAAGGGGAAAAAATAGTGAAGATCTGAAGTCCTCGGGTTCAAAAAAGTTCAGGAAAGGTCCGAAATTGACTAAGTATGGAGGAGGTAGCGGAAAGAACCACGTGTCCTAACGGCGCTTCTCCAAAGATGAATCCAAAAAGGGAAGCCCAAATGAGTGCTAGGCTACTGTGTGTCCCAGGTCAAGAGATATGCCCCGCCAAGCAAAATATTTAGCTAAAAATTTACAAAATGGGCTGCAACTCTGCCCAAAGGAAAAAGTCAGTGTTTGGGCCCGATTCAAGGCCAAAGCGAGGGCGTCAGAGGAAAAGGTGAAAATTTTCCTTTTGACAAAAAGACACAGAGACAAAATTGAAGTGCATCTCCCCAACCAACCAAAGGGTGCCACGTGTCCAAGCGGAGCTTCGAGGCCGCGGGAGTTTTTTGAGTTTTGCATTTTTGCGAAAAGGGGCAAAAAGATATATTGCGGACCTGCAAGCCTAATTTTTTCTCTAATCTGGCTGCCATGTGTCCCATATCAAAAGGGGACCCATTTTTCAAATTGTTTTCCCGCCTATTCATATGGATTCAATACAAACTTCGAAGGGGCATATCTTTTGACTCAGGGCTCGAAATATTGCAAATTTAACACCATTGGAAGCATCTCAACATCTTCTACACCATGGAAAGATAAAAATTCATTTCTTTAAGGCCCTTGTAGGTGAAAAATGGAGAAAATTCTTCAGGCCTTTAATGCAGGATCTCCTTGCTTCAACAACTAGATTGGATTCAATTTGTTCCATTGTTTCCTCTTCCTTCAAGGCGTTGAACCAAGGATTGATGCAATAAAGATGGATTTGGGGGCATATTTTGTCAGAGGCATTAATAGTAGTGGTTGAGCTTCAACCTACTTTTCCCGCTTCTCCCTCTCTTTCTCCTCTCTGATTGAATCTATAAATACAGGGGTGGGATTCATTGTAAAGGGTTGGACTTTCTTCATTTTGCAGGCTCCCCTTTTCTTCTGGCAAAGAAACTCGTGGGGTTTCAGACCTTCCACTAGACTGTAATACATTTCTACCTTTTGGCCACTTTGTAATGCATTGTATCAATCTACAGAGCAATAAAACACATTTGTGATCAACTTTAGATCCTTTCTTGTCCCTTTTTCTTTCATCTGATCTTTCATTATAGATCTTATTATTTGTGCTTGGTTATCGTATGCATTTGGTTGGTTTGTGTCTATTGTCAAAACTAGTGTTCATCATTCCTTCGGTGCATCACCTTGTAGCTTAGTTATTTCTTATTTCTTATATCCCTTTTTCCCTGTCTCCTTGGCAAGTTTTAGATTAGGTATAGAGAGAAATCCACTTCAAACTCTCACGTATAAACAGAGGAATAGGAACCAACCTTTGATCTGGAGACCTTTCCCACGTTTGCAAGGTCCCACACCTTCGGGAAAGTTCAATGTTATGCAATCACACCAGATGATTCTGCCTTAGAAAAACATATTTTTAGAACTCATTTGGGGTTGCTGTGATTTTGCACTAACAAATACCTAATTAGAGTGAGTACAAATCTATTTTATATCCAAATTTTCTCCATTAAACATTTTGTTTTAGATTTGATGTGTTTTAAATCTCCTCTTCGGTTCATTAGCATTTTCTTTACTTCATAAACAAACTGTAATTTTCAACTGTTATTGTGTTTAATATCCTACATTGATGGAGAAAGCTTCTACATACCTAATTGGAGCGAGTGTAACTTTGTTTTCTATCCAACCTTTCTCCAATTAACATTTTGTTTCAGACTTGGTGAGTTTTTCAATCTTCTCTTCCATATACTAGCATCTATTTAGCTTCATAAACATATTGTAATTTCTAACATTCATTGTGTTTAATATCCTACAATGATGAATAAACTTGCTATGTATGTAATATGATCAACAACTATGTTTTTCAAAAGCCTCTTCATTTTCCTAATGGTCATCTGCCCAGGTTATAGAACAATTTGTATCATAGAAACAACACTATGTTTTTATCTCCTAGGTTAATTTTATGTTTTGTGTCTCTCTTTTCAATCCATGCCCTATTCAATAAATTTTTTGTTGTGCATTTATCTATTTTGTTCGATTCATTTTTCACTTGCGAAACCATATTTACTAAATTAATTTTCCTTACTTTGGATGTTACGGGTGTAGTTGAGGAAGTTAGCACATTAAATTTCATATATTCAACATGCCCCATTAGCATTCAGGGAGAACAACGGTGAGTAGATTTGGTGAATGAAACAAAAATCAGCGCTGACAAAACTATATACAAAATGCACATCGGGGACTGAAGTCAACAATCCAAGTTGTCCCTATTGCAGACAGACTCATGTCATAATGTTTTTTTGGGTAACGGATTTCATTGCCATTTTAGTGACCATGCATGTGTTTCCTTTGTAGTTTTCATGGGCAAGGGGGGATTAAACCCTAGGCAAACTAGGCAGTTGCCTAGGGTGCCAATAATTAGGGGGTGCCAAATTTATAGGATTTTCATTAGATTTCCCACTTACTTTCTATCAATTATTATTGTGGTTTTGATATATTGATATTGGGCACAATACCTATCATAGATAATATAATATTAAAACTTATTCCATATAAGGTCAACAATATGGTAGTGTCTCTAAAAGGTCATATTAAGTCATAAAAAATTAATTGCGTACATTCAAATTTATAGGAATATTACTAAGTTAACCGCTTACTCCTACCAACAATCATTATGGTTGTAATATACTACTGGTTGATAGAGCCTATTAAGAATATTATAATGTTAAATTGTAGTGTATTTACTTTGACAAACATGTCTTCGATGAAAAAAATGAAGTGTTTGTTCTTGATGAATTTTTATTTAAAGTAGTCAAAGAAACTATGCATTTAGTATGATTATTTAAGGTAAATCTCTATTTTTAGACTTAATGATATGAGGAGAAAGCTCCCGCATAGAAGAACCCTAAGGCGAAGCTATGTTCTGAGGTTGAAGAGCATTATACGCTCTTCTGTAAGAAGTATAATAACAATGTGGAAAAGACGACATTATAGAGATGAAGGCTGGAATGAATTCTGGATGCGAGATTATAGAGATGAAGTTTGGAAAGACGTGAGATTTTGCATTAGATAATGATGGAAGTCTTTGATTTCCTTGTCCAAATTCTTCTCTGCATATTCACTACCACCACTCAACCCAAACGATTGCCCGCTTGAAGAATGCTCCATAACTGACAATCCACACTGTAGTAATAATATTGATGAACTGGATTAACAAATCGTTGCTGTACGAAAGTAAAGAAGTTAAAAATTAATGGCAGAATAATATAAGTAAAAGAATACCTTGGCTGCATGAGTCTTCTCGCACAGAAGGATCGCCAGAGTTGCATCGGGAATCTGAAATATGTGTAAGTCGGTGCATCAATGCCGGGGTCGGATTCAACAAACTCTGAAATTTAATCAAGAAAAAAACGATTTTACCTCTAAAATTTCGTCACGCAAACACAATCTTGCACAAGCAGAGGCGATGCGGAGAAGGCTTTGCAGAGAGAAGACGTCATCGGACTGAATCATGATGAATGATTTCGCCTTTCTAAATGCTAGATAATACGATCGAATCAGATCATGCGCACCCCGTGAAATCTTTACGGATTTGATATTTGAAGCCGAATGTAAATGCTTTTGCAATTCTTTCGACTGGCTGGACCCTGATCCGGATTGAACAATCATATTATCTTTGAGAGGAAAATCATCTTCTTCTTCCGCGTTAAGAATAATCTCAAACCTATTGATCAGCTCTGGATCGACAGGAGGACCTCTGCGAGCTATCTTTGGAAAGTCTAAAGGGAGTAAGGCAGATTCTCCATTTATGAAGAGTGCGTATGTTCCCCACACTGTTGACCTGCAAGGAATGCAGAGTTCCTGAATGGTAGAAAAATTATAAGAATGAATAATGTTCTGGCATGATCAAAATAGCTCAAATCGCTGTAATAATATGGACAACAAACCCTGAAGTAGAAAAGTGAAAAAAATGTTTAGTACCTGAGAATCCTTTACATTAATACTGGGCTTCTCCATTGCTTCGCGGAAATCTCTAACTTCTGATCTGGATATGGAACAGCTGAAGAAATCCACTAGAAATATACCATCATTACTGCGAGATAAGCTCCCCGACTGCAGAATTTGAGTACCGCCAGCACCCGAATTTGTCAATTTCGCAGCCAGATTTTTGTTGCTTGGGCTGTGGAGGACGCTCCTTCCCCCATACAGTGCTGCTACGCCCTGCAATTGACGGAACAAAGTCTCGCAGGGGCCTCTGCTGGTTAGCATTATATGAATTTGCTTCCTCTGATCATTATTATTGTGAAATGTTACGGCGTTTTCACTTGCAACCAGGCTTATTAGCAGAGCAACGCAGGAGTATACATTTAGACTTGTTTGAGCTCCGTTTGCGGAAAGAAATTTGCATAGAGCGTTCAAGGAAACGCCACCGGCATCGTCCAGAAAGGTTGGATCGGGCCAGAGGTCTACAGTTTGGTTTGCCAAGGTTAAAGACTTGAAATTAAATGGATTAGTTATGTTGTTTGCTGTCACCTTGAGCCTGCTTAGACACTTCCCTTGACAAGGTTGAGATTCTTTGATTTCTGCAAAGGCGTGGCCAATAACTGCGATGGAGTCTCCGATTTGCACTTGGCCGGCCAAATCGTCTTGCAAAACAATTAAGATCAGTTGCGGAAACGACAAAGCTTCGTTTGATACCGTCGGTACAGGCCCTAACAGGACTTCCTGTATACAAAAATAGAGATTATTCAGCTACCTTCATCTTAACCTTATTTTCAGTTGCTCCATTAAATGAACAGAAGAAATACGCCACTGTATTTAAAAGCCAGAAAATTATGAGCAAACTCGATCTCGAGAAGATGAACACTGAAATTTGCAGCTGTTTGAACTTATAAACCCTACAAATTTATAATCAGATTCGATTTAGCAGCTACCTGAGAGGAAACGTAAATTGAAGCGGATTTATCTTCTTCAAATTCGCCGTTCGAACAGCAAATCCTTCCGAGCGGCAATCTTTCGGAAAGCCAAATATCTTTGACGAAACCACATCCTTTGCATTGAACACGTCTCATGTATGCTGTGAATGCACTACGTCAAAGACAACCTGAGCTCAAATGTACGAGGCGCATTTGAAGATATCACCGGAAATTTATTCTCAGTAAGATATTTCTATCATAGATTCTAACCAACGGCAATAAAACATATAATGTTCCAGTTAATTTTAATCGTAAGAGAGAGTATATGAAACTTTATGAATCAAAATTCCGTTCGTCCTTCATGGAATGCAGACTGGATTTTCGGAAAAGATTTGAAATTGGCGAGAGCAGTAATTGTACAGCGACTACAATCAAACAATTTATTTTCTTCAAAAAAAAATATCCATGAAAATCATGTAGGTAAACAGATGTGTATGATGATGCCTTGAGCTCAAATCTTAAGTAGCACGAACAAATAAAGATATTTCTGCAATTATTTGCAAAATTTGTGGCAATTAGAGCGATAAAACCTAGCAAATTTCTAGTTTAATTTTCGTAATTTGCAGACTATTGGAAACCTTATTGATCAGATTTTCCTCTCTTCTAGGAAATGCAATCTATACAATTTGCGATATACGAAATAGATTTTCTCTTCCTAAGCCTGCTATTTAAATCATCTAGAAGAGTTCTGACTGAGCAAAAATTTCCCCTAAATCCATGAAACTCACAAACAGATGATGCTTCAAAAATAAAGGAACTTTGAACTTACAGCTAACCATGAAATAAGATTCCAGAAATATTTCATCATAAATTAAGACGGGGAGAATGATTTTGAGGATATAGTCTTTGAACGGTGGTAGTGGTGTACACAACTCCATGGACGTGCACAAGGGTTTTGTGTGGACCTCTGGCTGCTCCCGTCTTCCACAATTTTTCCGCTGAAACGATTGGAAGCGGAACAGAATCGAACCTTAGCCACATACGTTTTCCAAGAGTGAAGGACGGATGATCCATTGACGAAAACATGAAATTCCAGAGCTTGAATGCGATGAAATCAGGGTCGCTCAAGATTGCTTTGGCCAAAAGGGGGTTCCACTCCAAAAGCTCCATTGCATCGACTTTGAGGACAAAAGTGTCAGAATCTGTAAAAGTAATCGCTTGCAGGAAAGAGTTGAGATCGGTGGTGTGCTCAATCCACTTCATGGCCAGTGGAATTATCGATTCCAAGTCTTGCAATTCCATTTTTCTCACTTATCCCCTGCTGTCTATGCGGTTCATCAAATTTACCACTGGAAAGAGACTTTACAAGGCTGGGGGGTTTAGTGTAGGGGCATTTTGCACCCAACCCTAACCATAGATGTAAATAAAAATATTAGATTTTATTATAGATTTTTTTTTTTCCTATATTACGAGGAAATAATTGCAAAGAGTATTTTTTAAGTGGTATTCAATTTGTCACAAATTTCGAGATAATCAAGATACTAGTTGATTTTGCTCTTTGAAATTTGGTAAGTATCAAATTTGATATTTTTAGGCACGTTTGGAGAAGCAACACATATGTATCACACCTTCCTCCTCTATTCACCAATTATACTTAATCATGATCATCTTACTATTTTATACAAGAACACCTTCACAATCCTACACAAACATTCCTCATTTTATAGATCCTTGTTTTTGGCCTCCAAGGGAGAATCATTTCCCTTAGACACTATTGTAGCAGGATATTGACCTCCACTTTCAAAGGGTAACAACTAATTTTCAAACATGGACACTTTTATTAGATCGTCCTAGGCTTGATTCATATCACAAGGGATTTGTTTAGTATTAATGTCCCATATCATGTGTGTGCAAAGGGTATTAAAGAATGTTACAATTGTTTCTTCTTTAACTCCTTACCCCGGGGGGTGATTACCTTGGTAAGCTAGTACGTAACACGTGATCTTAATAGAGGGGTAATCTTTGTTTTCAAAATTTATAGTGGCATAGTGGTAAAAATAGGTACAATTAGTGTAAAATGGGGGTCCCAAGAATGAGAGGATGTCATGGAAAATGTAAAAAATAAGGGACAATATTTAAATAGCTTCTTAGCATAATTAAGAAAGCCTCTGAATTACCTTTTCTTTGCATGACATATTTAATACCCCTGGGTATTTCTACACCAAAATGTAACTAAAAAATTTGGGTTTTTTTTTTTTTTTAAAGTGAATGATTAATACTAACACTTGTTTCACTGTTTCCCGTTAATAAATAATTTATATTAATTTAATTTACCCAAAATTAAATAGACACTAGCCCAATAACAACTTAATTATTTTATTCTATTAAGTTAACTAGGGTCACAAATAAAAGTCTACAACCCTTTATAACTTAATTAGTTTTCCCCCTTTTTTATTTAGTTTGCCCACACATCCCCCTTTAATTTATTTCTCATTCCCATAAAAAAATACCCATGACTTAAAGTGTGTAGGGTTTAATGTGAGCCCCTAGGATAGATCTAATCTTGACCCTAGATCTCATCTTGCCCTAGCTCAATTTTATCTTTTATTTTCTCTCCATTTGGTTTTCATTTTGTCTTCTTTTTGCTGTGAGGTTTAGGAGATATGGAGAGATGGATTCATGGAGTTTATTAGTGATTGCATTAATTAAATAAATTATTATTTGAAAAACCCGTATGAAAAAACAAATCGCAAATTTTGTATTAAGGGAGGGGCGGCAGTTTAGAGAAGGGGGTATGGGGTTGGTTTTGGACTGCATGGAGGGTGTGGGGAGAGGGCTACGTGGACGGTGGAGTACGGGTGCTCTGGTTTGGGTGGTGGGGGGGGGTTCGGCCCTCCCCATATTCCACTTTATTTTTACTTTATGCTTTGAAACATAAACAACTTTTCCCACCGTAGTATTTTTTAATAAAGTTTTGTTTTGTTTTTTATTATTTTAAAATTTATTAAAACACACACACACACACACACACAATAACTTCTAGAATATTATAATTAAAATATATAATTATAATAACATAGGTTAAATAATGAATAATTATGTAAGGCATATTATAGTTACATTTTATAATTATAGTTATATGAAATGTATTTTAATATATTTATATCATATCGTATGGGAAAGAAAATGTTAAAGTTGTAAAATGATGGATTATTATTACACACACACACACACACACACACACACACACACACACACACACACACACACACACACACATGTAGATAAATATATACATACATACATATGTATGTGTGTGTGTGTATATATATATATATATATATATATATATATGTAAATACATATATACATACATATGTATGTATGTGTGTGTGTGTATACACACACACACACACACATACATACATACATACATACGTGTGTGTGTGTGTGTGTGTGTGTGTGTGTGTGTGTGTGTGTGTGTGTGTGTGTGTGTGTGTGTGTGTATATGTATATATATGTATTTGTTATTCTTGAGGAGTATGAAATTTAATGTTTTGTATTATATCTATATTAAAATGATTTTCTCATTTATATACTAAAAAGAAAAATGTAGAAAAATGGTTCAAATAGAAGAGAGGCTTGAACTATGATTACGATTTTGTAAGGGAGAAAGTTAACTCACATTTAAGTCCCTAATAAAATAATTTCTTAAATTTCACATGGAAGGCAACACTAAATTCCAATCTATTCAATGATGTTACCCAAAATTTACAAGGAAGAGATATATTGCAAGAAAGAGAGTATTTCCATTCAATGATAATCCTAAGGCTCCATGTTATGACTATATTTCCTTTCTAATGCTCTAACAAAATACATATTTCAGATTTTCAAACGGTATTTTATTAGTGATGTGTTCCTTTCTTTTATTTAATTAAATTGTGGTAGATTAATGTGAGAAAACATATGGCTAAAATTTAAATAAATCAAATTGGGATACGGGAAAGTAATAATGGAAGTTGTTGGCCCTTTGTATTAAATATGTAACGGATGTATGAGTTTGTGTAAAAGTTGTGTAAGTCAGATTTTGGAGTATGAAATACTCCACCTCTTTGGAAATTCGAATTTGTCCTTAAGGGTTATTTTTGGAGGCTTGTGGGACAAGTAAAACTTGTCTCATGCCTCTTAAAGCTATTTACCAACCATACCTATGGTTGGAGGGTTATTTTTAGCCCTTTTTAATGCATTTTTTTTATCAATCATGTTGCAAGTTTTGATTGCACTCTTCTTACATTTTATTTAATTCAATCCTTTAGGGTGTGGGATTTTGAAGTGTGCAAGAAAATTTGTCATATTTTCACCCACCTCTTTATTTTGCTTTGGAGAATGAAATTTTTTCTTATGTGTTTGGAGTTGAGGATGTGTGATGTGGCATCCTACATGGATCCACATCATCCTCTTCTCTTCCCTCTTCTATAAAATTCAAACTCTTTGCTTGTTTTGGGTTGTTGAATCATTTGGCATACTTCCTTTTGGGGGCACATTTTTGCTGTTTGGAGCTCTTGTTGATTTTAGGAGAAGATTAAAGAGTGTTTCATACTTAGATGTTGTTGATTTTGGGACTGTGTTTTTGGCATTGAAGTTTACTGTTTGGAAACAAAATATAGCATGGAGAGGTAGGAGCTTAGCTCTTCTTTTATGTTGTTATTTCGTTTGTGTTTGTGTGAATGGTGCATGTTTTTTGTGTAATTGTTGGTTGTTTGGGTAGACTGCCATAGGAATGGTGTAGGAGAAGGCTATGGGGAATTCATGTGGGGGGGCATAAGGGAATGCCAGTGGCATCAGAATTCTTGTGGAGGGAGTTTGGGTTTGGAATCCACGATGAAAAAAAAATAGCTTGCATTTCTTACTTTGTGGGGGGCATAAGGAAAATTTGTGGGGGGCATAAGAAGGGATTGTGGGGGGCATAAGGATATGTGTTGTGAAATTTATTGGCGGTTTGTTACATGTGGATGCCCAATTCCCATTGGGAGGCATAAGTAGCTTCCCACATAGTCCTTGCTCCTTTGGCTTGCATGATCAAGCCTGAGTTCTATTTGAATGTTTTTTAAATGTAGTTGTAAATTATTGTCTTGTGTTGAACTATCTTTTGAATTTGAATATGAATGCTGAAAGAATGTTGTGTGTTGTGGAAGTCTGTTTTGCCATGGGTTGATATCCATTTCTTATTGAATTGTGGTTGGGGCTTGGGGGCCAATGATGAAGGATGGCTTCTCTTTCATTGGATATCCTAGTTGGGTGGAGAGCGTTGCCTTTTCCCCACTTTTGGTGTGATCAAATTGGAGAAAAAATGAAACTTGCATGTTGTTGTTCTGGAGCAGAAGAAGACAGTTTTACTAGTCCCTTATGAAATGTATTTCATTGTAACCTTTCCCACTTTGATGTAGATGAAATTGTAATATATTTTTGTAAAGGAAAGATGTTTGTATTTGGATATGAAAGCTGTAATTCAAATTTTGAAAGAGTTCATCAATCCCAATTAAAGAAGTAGCTCCAATAAATAGCATTGATCCAGAGTCCATCTAAAGAATACAAGAGTTCACTGTGCAAGGATGAGAAAATAACAAATGGAAAAGCATGATCATTGAAAAAGGAAAAACATTACTTCTTGAGGTAATCTCACTGTTCAGATATATGTGTGTAACTACTGACAAGGCTCGGATGATCAGGGAAGGATTGGAGAGAGAAAAGAAACATTGGGACCCGATTCATCCATTGGTGGTGGAAATGGGAGAGATTTTTTCTTAAGTATCGATAAATAGGAAAATATTCAGTGCTCCATTTTAGGACTTGTCACGTGTGTGGGTAAGGACTCTTGTGACCAGATATGAAATGATAAATCAGGTTATCAGTGAATTGAACTCAAATGAGGAATAAGCCTACAAGATGCAAGACCATGTCAACAACAGAATCCAGATACTTGGAGTTCCCGTCATCAAGGAAAAAACCACTATAGATGATTTTCTATTATTATTTGAGGAATCTGTCAAGAAAGAGGCTGTGGACCCACTATTCTTCAAAAAAGATACCTTAGAGTCTATATCTGGGATTCGAGCCACTATTTCATTCATTATAGAAAAGTGTCAATCATGGTTTGCAAAATGCAAAGATATCAATTATGTCTTAGATGGTTGGATAGAGTCCCTAATTTGCGTACGCATGCCTCATGTAGATAAGGTTTCATCTGCAATAGCTCGATTCAGTAAGGATTTGAAATTTCCCCAATGGAGCTCAGGTTAGGAAGCGAGGTGAGATTGGCAGAAGTGGCTTCTTCATCAACTTAGTTCTCTCTCTCTTCTCTTCCTCCCCATTTTATCTCTCCTCTGTGTTCTATTTATTTATTGGGGGTTACACTTTTTTATTATTTATTATTTATTTAAAAAAGGACTTTATGTTTATAATGTAATAAGTCACCCTTACTTTATAAATGGGACTTAATTCTTTCCTAAGAATATCAAAATTCACAAGTTATGTAAATACATATTAAAGGTCATGTGGGGGGTAGGCGAATAGTTTTCTCTACTTCATAAATTATAATGGCACTCTCTTTCCAAAGGGTTTTCATTTTTGTATGTTCGATCCAGTTTGATCCAAGTAGAAAATGAAGGTAAAATGCTTTCGGATTACTGGAGGACTGTGCCTGTATTATGAAAACTACTTTATAAAATGCTATAAACTATGCCAATATGAGAAAGTAACTATAACTTCCCTCTGGTTATAGGTGCCCAGGAAAGGTCAAGAATGCTTAGGCACTAGTGTCTGTATCTAGGTGTTGGTGTCTGTGTTAAACTGAGGACCCAAGTCATAATCTAGGTCGTTATGTGAATATAACTCTATTTTATTCATGTACTGTGCATGCTTGTACTAAAGCTATGAGTTGTTATATGGGGTGACTAATTCACCCAATGTATTCCCCCCTTGTTTGGGGTGCATGCGACGTTGCTAGGATGATGCATCCTAAAGTAGAGGACCAAACATTGATATGAAATTGATACCCTACATTGGGAGGTAATTTACATGGTGGAAACCAAGGCACATGAAACATGTGTTAGTATAAAAAGTGATAAACATGCAATAAAATACATTGTAACCAAGTAATAATATAGACAAAGTAGACCACAAAAATCTAGTTTCAAACATGGGACATCGGTCACAATGCTGCAAGAAAATTAGGGCCAAAGTGGCCAAAATCCTACAAATAATGAACATACAAGACATAGGGCATAGCTGGAAAACAATGGCATACAATATAAGACAAGAGAAAACAAAGTGTAATAAACAACCATTGTGGAAAATAGTTCTTACAAGACAAATGTTGCACATGAAGCACCCATTAGCATGTTAGAAAGATAGAAAGTATGTCAAGATGTGTATATATCGATAGAGTAGTGTGCTAGCAAGAATAGGAAGTAGTAGAAAATGAAACAATAGCACATGTGATGTGTGTGAATATAGATTCCCCCAAGAGCCTCGGTGGGAATGGTAAGAGGTACAAAGCCAAACACCATTGTTGTGTGTAAAAGATTAGTAGCAAGTTTGCATTCACAACTATAGAAAAAGTGAATGTGCATGTGTAAATTATAAAGATAATGACATACTATGTATCCTCCTAGCATGGGAAACAAAGTGTACACATGAGTATAAGTTTAAGAAAGAATAAAATCAACCAAGATATGTAATATGTTGTGAGTGTGAATGGAATGGTATGCAATGTGAATTTCATAGGAGCAGTTTGCCCCCCGAGTGAATGTGTATGAGTATGAGAAGAGGTTCATTTATAAAATACCATTCAATAATCAAGAATGAACCATAAAACAAGAGTGTGTCATCAAGAAATGCTTTGAATAAATGTTTTCCAGAAAGATAGATCAATGAAGTATAGAGCATAGATTGTAGAATAGGATAGTATGATGTGTGAGAAGAAAATGATAGAAATATGTATCGTTAGGCGTGGAGTGTGAAATCTAAAGTGTGTGAGATTCATGGATGTGGTAAGCCCTCAACAGTCAAGTGTGAACCTTAGTATGAGATTGCGTTATAGGGTAATGATGATACAAGTTGTGTGTATCAAGTTGTGTAACATGCGTGAGAAATACTAGATGCAAAGTATAGAGAATAATAGTAGAAATTCAAGACACCTGATAATGCTAAGAGGGGGAGTAAGAATGATACCCCCTAAGTGTAAGATCATGTATCAGCTATCCAAAAAAAAGTAAAGGGAAAGGGTCCTCCACTTGATGCTTGTGGAGATAAAGGCATGTGACCATGCTATGAGATTAGTGATAAATGAGACAGATGATGTATCATTGAATTAGACTTATGTGGATGAGAACTAGCAAGCGATGAACACTTATGTGAAGGAGACCGAGGAGGTGATGTACACATATGTGAAGGAGACCATAGAGGTGATGTGCACTTATGTGAATGATTCATTTGAGTGGTGGACCTAGGCTAATGAGATGGACTAGTGGACTAATGAGACCGAGTAGGTCGTGTGTGAATAAGAGAGCTGGGAGTAAATTGTGCTTTTGATTTGAGATGTCCCAAGGCACTAGATGATCTAGCAAGTGCAATGGAAACCTCAAGAGGAGGTTGTGGCCATGGTGTGCATGGTGGAACACCCTTGATGGTGATAACTTGTTTGTTGTGAATGAATTTTAGACATAAGTGATTCATGGAAATGATAGCTTGAGAGGCACTGAGCTAAGGAAGACCCAATAGCATTTCACAACCTTTGATTGAAGGTTCCACAACAAATGAAACGAGTATAATAAAAGGCCCAACTATAACTAGAAGTTTGATGTAATCATAATATTGGGGAAGTGGATATGAGATATGAGAGAGTGGGTCTAGTTAATAGCAACAAGGAGTGTAATAGAGCACACACCCATATGAATCAATGGATTGATCATTGTATTATTGATAGCATGAGGTCCAATAGAAACATGAATATGTAATGTATCAGAAGAGAACGTGGGCTGATAATCGTGATCAGAGAATGTAGTGAATGGTGGAGATGCATCAACATTAGCAACTAGAAAATCAAGAGCCCTTGATGAAGGAGGAGGCACTGCTTGATATGTATGATTAGATGAAGAAACGGTAGCCTGCTTATCATGTTTAGGGAAAGGATCATTAAATATTTTGAGGATTTTTTTTCATTAGCCAATGTAGATGCTAAAGGCTAGGGATCTTGATTGCATTGTTGTCAATGAGATCTTGAATAATATGTTAGATTTTGAAGCACTGATTAGTAGAATTCCCAACACATTGATGATAGTCACATCTAAAATTTTCCTTATAATTGCGTCCTTTAGGGTGAGCTAGATCCAAAATAAGTGAAGGAAGCATAAAAAGATTTCTCTCAACAAGTTGTGGCAATAGAATATGCAGAGCACAAGGAAATTTTGTGAATGTACGCTTTAGAGGTTAAAATTGAAGATTTTTAGGAGTAGAGATATATTTAACAGTATTTTTTGCTTCATTTGGATTAGCAGATAGCTTGAAATTTGATTTTCTTTAAAACTGGGTAGAAGAGAAACTTGATCATGATATTTAATCTTTCTCATAGATAACAGTTTACTTTCATGTAGCTTAAGAGTATGGCATAGTTTATCAAATGATGGAGAGGTCTCAAATATGACGCTCTCTCACAAAGGAGGCAAAAGAATTTGGAAAAAAAATATCTTGTAATTCAGATTTTGTGAGTACATTGGTCATCCTAGTGAGGTTGTTCTTATGTCATAACGCATAATCTACTAGATTCTCATTAGATCCTTGTTTAATTTGTGTGGGTTGAGCATAGAATATCTTATAACCGATACTGATTGAAAATTATGTGAGAAAATCATCGGCTAAATGCGTAAATTATGTTACCAAATGGATAGGTAGATCATAGAACCAATGCATTGCATAATCTTGGAGGCTTCTAAGAAAGAACTTTGTTAGTAAAGTATGATTATCCACATAATCTAGAATGCGACATGAAATTCTTGGAGATGCTCTTGAGGATTGACATGGACATTAAAGGTGGGTAGATTGGGAGTGATGAATTGCATAGGTGGAAATGGCAGGTGTGAAAGGAGTATGAAGTAGTAATGTGGAATCAAGAGATGGAGATGCACGCAAAGTAGCTTGTTGTAGTTGACAGATTTGAGTCTGGAGATCCTGATATAAAGATATTAAATTGAGAGTGTTTGAAGAATAGATAGGTCGTGTAATAGAAGAATTAGGTTGAATGATGGTAATGGTAGTAGTGGGAATGGAAGTAGGAATATAAAGGGGTTGAGTGGAGGCCATGGCAGCTGAGGAAGAACTGACAAGGGGTTCCAAAGAAGCATCTTGAGATTTTTTAGCAGTAATCAAATCTTGAAAAATATATAGAAGATGGGTGGGATTGTCATGAAAATCTTGACAAAAATTGGTGAGCTTGTCTTATTGCTCTTGATCAATGTTGATGTCCTCATCATAGATTTCTCATTGTCATATGTTTCATTTTTTTTGAGAGGAAATTTTTGAGAGTTAGAAAATGGGTTATTAGATTTAGTCATTGATTTATAAACCCTATGGGTTGATAGAAGGAGCTCTATATGATCAAAATACCCAAAAAAACCACTACGGGTAACGGTCATAAAAAGAAAACCCTAAAAATAAGGTTAGAGTCGAGTGATGGGTTTACTAAATGATTTAACAAAAATGGAATTTTTAAAATATTAAGATATTCAATAGTCACATATGATAAATGAATGTTATAGCACAGAACTGACGCAAGCAATAAGCTAATAAAAATTGAAACCTAAAGTGCAAGAGAAGGAATAGAAGACTTAGATTATTTCACAATAAATCCTAGAGTGTTCTAGACTGGAAGACTAATGAACAGGAGGAGGAAACTGTCACAACTGCACTAAAAAAATTGTAACTGTCAAGTAATCTTGTACTAGGGTGCTTGGACTGGGTCAGGGGCACCTGGGCGCTAGAGACCTCTGCTAGGTGCATGTGACTATGAAAATTTTTAGAGAATGATTCTTCTTATGTCACAAGATGGTCATTAACCTTCATTTTTGGTCACATGTATGTTGTTAGATGATCATAGAGTTCACTTGCAACCTACAAAACAAATGATATCATGTAAAACCCAAAAAGACATGAAATCCTTAAAAAAGAAAGATGTAAATGGGGAGTCAAACTAACCCTGACAGTCACATGACAGAGTGAACTTACGATTGAGTGCTACACTACATATTATAATCCATGTAGTTATTTATGAAGTGTGTGTGAAATCCTACCCTAGGATGCTCTTTTACAAGATGGACTTGATAGCAAGCGATAACTAGATGTACCAATGTAAGTAAATGTGTGGATGGCAAAATGAAATTACCCTCCTATGCGTGTATGTATAAAATGTAGTCCCTTGTCCCTTGAGTGAGTGCTAGATGGATTCCTTGATACTCTTAGAATACCTTTTGATGCAACCTTAAGTGGTGATGATAAATGCTTAGATTTTGGTCCTTTATTATGGTCACATAGATTTGTATTTATATGATTCCCTTGTTTTAATTTCATAATTGACAGCTAAAAATCTGACCCATAAGAAAACAACATGCCTAAAAGATAAAAGAGGCCCAAAAGAGGCTAGCAAGATACAAAGAGGTTGGGGGCACCCAGAGGGAATGAGGGTGCCTGGGTAGTAGCGTCTTGGCTGGGCATTGGTGTCCAGAGTCAATAAAGATAAAGCTATGAAGATAATCTAGGTTGTGGGATGGGCAAGACCAAAGAGGAAATAAGAATGATTGAAAAAGAGGCCAAAGATAGATTTCAGTTACTAGTTTTCTCACTCATGAATCATATGAATAGTAGTATATGATTAGGACCTAGAAATGTATGCAAGTGCGTAATTTTTTGTCTACACTATGTGGGGTTATGTAAGCTAGCAAGTGGATAATTTCTTTGTAGGAACTCCTTCCTATCCTCTTACACATTCAAAGGGGAAGATATCAAGTTTATTAAAAACCTTGATACATGATATTCTTCCTTCACGTGGTGTTTTAGTACCTCTCTCTTCTTCTCTTTCTATATTATATTTAATGTTGGGTTGTATGCACCTAATACGGTAGTTTCTTCTTAGCACAATTAGTGGCTAATTACCCCCAATTCCTCGATAAGTTTAATATTACGATTTGAATCTCCAAGTACAAGCAAAGAACAGGAGCTTCTCCCTTGATAAAAAAATTAGGTGTATTCCTTCCACATTTTGCATGTCTTTATTTCACTTTGTGCAAGTTCAAATTCTACATTTTTATTTTATTTACATTTGAATTTCTATTATGGACATTGACTACACTTTATATTACAGGTCTCAACATGGAGGATGTCAACACTAAAACATCTAGACAACAAAAAATTGAACAAAGATAAGGCATGTCTACACACTTAAGTATCTTTTCCTTTAAGCATGTAATTTTCATTTCATACGGAAAGGAGTGGAAAATACAGACACTCAAATTTAGAAATTACCCTTTAACAATTTTATTTGTGATAATGTTCTATTGTTAATACAAATATCCACATCATATCCCCGTTCAATATATCTTATTGTCTACCTCCCAACTTGTTTATTTCTACACACTTATGTGTCATCGCATTCTAAATATAAATGCATAAAACTACTATTTCACCTCTACTTATCATAATACATATTTTAGAGTACACACGTTATCACCTTATCCAGAATCGTATAGTCTTATCAGTAAGTGAAATTCATTCATCTCAAGATGTAAGGTCCTAAACTAAGACATCCTCCAAATTTTCCTTCAATTCAATTATCTTTTCGAGTCATTTTATCCTCCTAGGTCGGTCGAACCCTATATATGAAATTTAATATAACTTTATTTACTTACATGGCACTCTTATGAGATTTCATTGTAAATACTAACACTAAATACACTCAAGGTTCCCTAAATATTTCCAAAGATGATGCACATCAATTAGGGAGGTCACTACTAAATTTTTAAACCAGTCAATTAGGTCAAGGAGTTCATCTTCCCTCATTTGCAAGCATCAAAGATCTCAATTCAATGTCTTATCAAGAACAAAATCACCCCAAGCGTTGTCAAAGTGGTTCAATTTACCAAACTATCTATGTACATATATATATCACATGTTATGTTGATAACTATGTATGGTTTGAGGCCTATTCAAATTAGTGCTAATGTAGTAGTGAACAAAATGCACTTCAACCCAAACACTAATCTTTTGTAGGGTCTTCAACCCATGGTTAGGTTTTCAGTTTGATTGATATTATTCAGATGGTTTTACAGTTGTGTGGCACTTATGGTCTGATAGTGACATACATTTCTAGGTAAGGAAAGTGCATAAGAAGTTACACAACTAAGATCACACAACAAGGTCAAGATTATATAGACATTCCTAGAAGAATTATATGTTTCCATACTAGGGAATTTCCTAGCTACAGTATCAATAACAAATCATATTCAAGTTCATTACTCCAATATTCTCTAGTCTATGCACCCATATATTTCATGTTTCACTTTATACAGCTTAATGCATCTCTCTTATTGTGTTTTTGATATTGTAGCATATTAGTATCACTAGTTACAAGTATTATTATATTTTTCTGATATTATGTAATTAATGTTGGAAGTTAATTAATCAGGAAAACCCTTATAAACCTTACATCCTATTTTAGTGCATTCATGTCATTATTAAATTAATTAGGGTGTAAACATCACCAAAGAAATAATAAATACTGAGTAGGATATATCATGTTAAAATAGTAAGAAGAAAAAGATAATGTCTAAGAAAATAAAGGAAAAATAATAAGCTAACAAGGATAAGGGTAAGAAGAAAACCATTCAACAACAACTTGAGGAGAATGAAAATAATAGGCATAGAATTGTGATGATAACAAGAAGGGAAGACCTATGTGGCATATAGAGAACAAAAAATACAGGTAAATTTTTTATTACATGGCATATGTTAAGAGTCTGATTTGATTAAAATTTGTAAAATCATGTCAGAAACTATCTGTTACAGAAGCCCTCAAAGTCAAGGGCATCCTCAGCTACAGAGGGACTTGCTTGGAAAATGCATAAGGATGGCTCGAATGCATAATGATGTATAAAAATGGAAGCATTTTTTTGTTCATGTGCATAGATTTAACGTCTGTTTTGAACATGGATGAGATTTGACATATGACTTCACATGTCAAGCTAGAAATTTATGATGTCAAATTTATTTATGAGTGTTATGCAAGTTTCAAACATTATATGTTTGATATGAACACATTTTTAGAAAATAATGTTATTTAAATGTATGTGTAATGTTGCACTTATATTTATATAATTGAATGGTGTTCATAGTGATAATGATGGTTTTTCCTAATTCCTTCACGTCGAATAGGGTGGGAAGACTATTTTGTAAATTGTAAAATACAATTAAAATAGGAAAAAACATCTAGGATAGGTGTCAACACTCAACTCTCATTTTGAACATGTTAAGGTGTTTGGAGTGAATTTAATAGTGTTGAAAAAACATCAACTATCAATGGGTGATGTGTGCTTTTTCAAACTGCATGTTAAATTTATTAATATTGTATAACAATTGTAAATTTTTTTTATTCATATTATATATTAGTTACATAATTTTTCAATGTAATATATAAATAATGATAAAAAAAAATTATGCCATGTTATATAGTTTAAATTTGAAAACAAACATGTGTTTTAACATTTATTTAGAAATTCAAAACATCTTTACTATTTTACGTAGCCTAAATGATGTTCATTATTATTAATTTTGTATCAATAAAAGTCTTTCTTACAAGTGGGGAGAGTCATCACATTTCAATCACAAACTTTGACATAAATTTGTAAGATTTGTAGTAAAAACAAATTGGGATTGTCATCTTAATTTAATTTGTAGGAGTGTTTTCATGAAGATGTTGTATGAAAAATTATGTGGTATCTTCAATAAATGTTTATGGTTAAATATGATTCATCAATTTTCAATCTACATTGTAGTTTGATGAGAAAATGTAAAAGAATACTAATTTGCGATATTTTGTCTTTTGAAAGCCTATACAAATTATTTCTTAAATGGTATTTATTGAAAAGTGCAATGAACATTTATTATTAAATTTTTCGTAAGCTTGTAGATTTTTCCCCATGGTTTCTAGGCAAGATAACACATTGGGTGAAATGCTTGACATGTTAGGTCATAGGTTATTAGCATTCATAGGCATGAAACAATTGAAAAACTTAAAATTCCATTTAAAAGTGAGTCAAGACCTGATTTTCAGGAAGCAAAACAGATTTACAAGTGTTAGACAAAGTTATCAATTATTTTTAAAAAATAGATTCTCATAATAAAAAACTTATAGACTAATAGTTTACTTATTGAAGTAATATGGAACAACATTAAAATATTCTATTAAAAAAATACATTGTATTTCTGTTTTTGACAATATGTGTATGACAATCTTCTTTGAATAATAATTATAAGTAAGATATTTTAAAAAGTGTTTTTGTAGTGCCCACTTCCCTTTGACACATTTTTTTATACTAATCATGATACTGTTGGTTATATTATGGACTTGATTATGGACCTTATTATAGTATGATGTTAGATGTTAGAGCATGGATTATTATTGACTTGATTCAGTTATGATGCATGATGATTATTAGAGGCACTTTGGATATTCATGTTGATATACTGTTTGACATGGTTATACTATGGATGTTGTTTGGACATGTGATATTTAGATATTGTGAGTAGACCTAGAAATGGAAATTATTTGATGATGATATATTGGTTGAGTAAAATTTCAAATGATCTTGTTGGTTGCTTGGATGTTGTTGTGATCCATATATCTAAATGATTTTAGAAATTTTAATTATATTATTTTGGATGTATCTTATCATGGCCTACGATTAGTGTTCACACTTAAGGAGGTATTTGTGTTTTGCTCCACTCCTCACAATATCACAACAAATAGTGGTGTGTTTTGATTAATGGCAGACCATGCTCATTGGATATTCTAGATGAATTCCACAATGTCACCATGGCAACTAGTATTTGTTTAAGCAAACTAAGTTCTTAAAATGTGCGTTAATGAATCATATGGGGGGTCGCATGTTAAATCTCCCCATCCCATAATTCTTGAACACTCCTGTAGGGGCTTGTTGTGCCATTCACGAATGCCTCCCCACGCATTGTATTAGTCATTGATTTACCTCCTTTATTTTCCCTTTTCTTGTTAAGGCATTTCAACACTAATGTAGGTAAGCATACTTGTCATTATTAATTAAATCCCATATGCTCCTAAGAGATTAATTATATGGCACAAGTTGTTCACCATAATTTAAAGTGTTATCCCAGATGTGTCAGTCCTATCATGTTGAGTCCTGATGGCCCTACCCCCTTCACCTCTGGAACTGCGATATTGTCCTTAAGAAGCTGATTTTGAAGACAATTGGGATCAATGTTAAACTTGTAAAAAACATCTCTACCTCTTTCAGTTACCTACCCTACCTATGGTTAGATGAATAGGCTAAAGAGCATTGTGACTTTGATCCTTATAACAGGATTAAGAGAAACTAATTTGTAGCATTTAATTGCACTATCCAAGAGGAAGATCTTGTTGTTCCCATGTCACAAAAAGAAGAGGGTTGGATTTGAGTGTGTAAGTAAACTATCATGGAATTCACCCACCTATTTATTATGCATTGGATAATGAAGTTGAATAAATGGGGCTAGAGGTTAAGGATGTGTGTTGTTAGTTTCATCCAACATGGGTCCACCTAAATCCTATTCCCTTCCCTATACTATAAAATTTGAATATCCTTGCCAATAATGTTACAAAGTATGATGCACTTTGGATTAATGTACTATTATTGGGGTGAGATTCTTTTGAGACATATAAAAGCTCTTGTTTTGAAGAAGTTTTTGGGAAGATTGAGTTGGCTATAAATTAGGTGAAAGGCTGATTTGTGCCCACCATTAATAATGCATCCTAAAGACATACAAGCATAAAGTTTGGTATATTTGGAACTTGGAAAATTTTATTGCTACTAACCTACAGAGGTAGTACCAAGAAGACAAAATGGTGAAATTCTAATCTTTTATGACAAATATAGGATAATGTATGAATTTTTTGGCACCTTTGTGGGACCTCAATAAGGGAAGATGGCCTAGGACATGTTAAGTATGGTGGTCAGACCATGGGGTTTCTGATAATTGATGTAAGCCACAAATGTCTTTGATAGTGGATGAGAATAAGGGTGGAGTCCAGTTGCGATCTAAAATGAGGTTCAGAATTTTCAAACAAATAACTTGCATTTTTTTAGTCATTATGGGGTGTCATAGGAGGTTATGGATGACCATATTATTCAATGTGAAGGAAAACAAGGGTACCCACAAGGAGGCATAACGACATGTCAAATACATAGATCATACCTAGATAATGATGGTTTGTAATTCAGGTGAGAGAAAAACATTTACCCTTTTGGGGGGCATAATAATCATCCCCCATAGTTTCTTACTCCTTTGGATTGCTTGAGGAAGCCTTAGTATTGTTTTTCATGCTTTAATGTAGTTGTAAACTACATTCTGTTCTGGACTATGTTTTTATTGTGAAAGTGTTGCTTGTGTGTTGTAAAGGCCTATTGTTTCCATGAGTTGGATCACATCTTTTATTGCATGGTGGTTAGGGCTCGGCGGCCAATGAAGAAGGATGGCTTCTCCTCTTCATTGGATGTCTTGGTTGGGTGGAGAGCATTGTCTTTCCCCTACTCTTCTTGTGATCACAATTTGAAAGAATGAAAAATACGCATGTTGATGTTCTGGAGCTGAGAAAAAGATATTTTGACAGTCCCTTGTGAAATGAAATCTTATTGTAGCCCTTTCCCACTTTAAATTGGATGATCTATATATTCATTTTAATGGAAAGATACTTTTTATTGATTCGAAATGTAAAAGAGCTACACTCTGTATTATGTTGGTAGAAAGAATGTGAAAGAATGATACATATTTGGTATCTTATATTTTGAAATCAAATGGAAAGGAAATTGTAAGAGTTTGCATTTGAATTAAAGGAAGTGTTTATATTGTTCATAAAAGATGCGATATTTTTCCATTTAAATATGTTCGTTTAACATGCACTATTTTGAAATCCCTGTTTGGAAAGTGAAATGAGTGAAACACGTGAAGGAGAAAATGTAATTATGTATGCCCTGTATATAAATATGGTTTTGAAAAGAATAAAAGTTACATTCTTGTATTTATCATTTAATTAAGATGAAACCTTTAAACTAGCATGAAATAATTCATTTGTAAGGAAAGTAAAATGAGAACCATAGAAGCTTTAAAATTTGTTGTTTCCATTTTTACAAAATCATGTTAAACTCTGTAATTTTACTTGAACAAATAGACGAACCTGTAATCAAAAAATAATAATGAAACATTAAAATTGAACATGCTAGGATATAAATAGTTCAATTTAGACAAAAAAACTTAAAGGAAATCTTTCAAAACCTGGAAAATACCGAGTTCAACACTTTCATAGTCGTTTTACTGTCAAAATTGTAAAATTTTAAATTGGAACTCAATAAAATATATTACCTCACAAACATCCTAAATCCACCTAAGAAAAATTATCCATGTCTATTTGACATGTTGAAAAGGAATAATATCAAATTGAACAAATCTACAAGTTAAAATTTACCAGTTTGCACTGTAAAATCCTGCAAATCATTTTCTTGAAATTGACCCCTTAAAGTTTATCAAAATAAAAAATTAAAGATTCTTAAGTAAAGAGGATGTCAAGAAATTTCCAGAAAGTTCTATTTTGCCCAAACTGAGCCCTCTATTAAAATTTATGGCCTTCTGAAGCTTCTCTTCACTTGGCATCAAAAAACAATTTTGGGAAAAATTTCCTTGGCGGGCCCGGATTTTTCCCTTAGAGCTTCGGAAAATTTTTGGGAAAATTTTCTAAATTTTCCCCGCCACCCTGTAGCCAATCAGAGGCTGCCACATGGCACCATGAGGTGTCAGCAGAGGGGTGGATCCCTTTTTCACTTAGCACTTTTGAAAAAAATTGGGAAAATTTTCCAAATTTTCCCCACCGCCCCACTGGCCTACAACCAATCAAGAGCCGCCACGTGGCGTTGCGAGGCAATGGTGGAAGAGTAGGTCCCCTTTTGCCCTTTTACATTTTAGAAAATTTTGGGAAAATTTTCCAAATTTTCCCCGCCAGCCGCAGCCAATCAGGTGCTGCCATGTGGCATCGCGTGGTGTCGGCGGAGGCGTGAGTGAATGTTACCCTTTTTGCCCATCAGGGTGTCAAACAAATTTTCTCCCCGCGAAATCCACTTGCCCCGTGTTGGCTTAGGGAATGCCACGTGTGAAAGCACATTGAGGAAAATTACAGGAGTGTGAGTGCAAAGGTGGCTTTCTACCCCTTGGGAAATTTTCCTCCCCGTGGCTCGCCAACCTGCCCTTGGGGAAAAGTTTCTCCCCTGGGCCCGCAGGCCCGCTCTTAGGGAAAATTTTCACCCCAAGGCCTGCCGGCCCATAACTTGAGAAATATGAGGATTTAGGAGGACTTATTTATATCACTGGAAAGGTGAGGAAATTTCCTATCCATTGGGAATGATTTAGAGAAATTTTGAATGCATTAAATTTAAGAAAAATCAAGTTGAATCTTTAAATCTTGTTAGAGAGTGGGTATGGTGAGGAATTACCCTCTGACCATAATTGAACTTTCTAACCCTAAAATTTTGGGACCTTGTGACCTCTAATAATTGTTAATTAAAGAAAAGAATATTCTAGTGGATTATAATTAATCTGGAACTTGCTAGTGATAACTGTTGTCTTGTACCTGGTTGTAGACTCTTTTAAACAAAAAAAAAATCCATAATTTTTCCTAACTAATCCTAGGTTGTTCTTAGGTCTGAAGTGGGTTATTTTAGCTGGCATCACAGTTTTCATATTAATAACTATTCAGGGCTCTCAATATAGCTTTAATACTTTGTTCATTAATAATTATTAATAGAAATCATTGAATACAAACTATTCCAAAACTATGCAGTCACTAGTGTGCCATAACATTAAAAAATCATCCCATCAGTGCGTATAAGAAGATGCATTTAAACCCCTATGCAAATATGGAAATGAATCGTCATATTTTGTCGCATATATCTTATCATGCCTAGATTAGTGTTCACACTTAACAAATTTGTGGCTCCACTCCTCACAAAACACAAATAGTGGTGTGTTTTGATTAATGGCAACCATGCTCATTATATTCTTATTCCAAATGATCATGGTTTATCTAAGAAAACTAAGTTCTTAGAATTGAGAATGAATCATATGGATTGATTACATGTTAGATCTCCCCATCCCATAATTCTTGAACACTCTTATAGGGGCTTGTTGTGTCATTCACAAATCTCTCCCCACGTAATATCTCACCTTGTTCAATTTTTCCAATCTTGTCATGATCTTTAGGATTCAGAGACCAATCGAATATCTAGAAATTCTCAGATATTCTACCTCTATTGTAACTCTTGGGTAGCACACTCACTTCCTGCTCTATTCCCCACCTTAACATAACCTGCAATAATTGCATTTTTTTGTAATATTTATTATTCAAATTAAATTTTGGGAAACAAATATACAAAAATGAGAAACTACCTGAGCTTTATTCTTTCCATGCTTTTGGGAAATTTCTTGATTAAGGGGGTTATCCATCACTGGATTTGAACCCCATGGAGTATTTGGAGCTCCCAGAGGAGACCATGCACTCACATGAATGTTATGTTTGCTGCCAAACTCTCTCAGCTTGTTTTTCTACCATAATGGATGCATCTCCACCTGTGATATGAATATTAGACCATAATTATCAAATATTCATTATAACTACCAAATTCAACATTTAATAATTTTTTGCTTATATGTTTAACATTACCTGATTAACAGTAGGGGGAATTTTGGCATAGCTGAACAGGTCTTCAATCTTTTTGGAGGAAAAATTACTGACCCCAATGGCTTTGGTAAGCCCCGTTTCTACACATTTCTCCATTCCCTCCCATGTAGACTTTAAATCTAAAGGAAAAAACTCTTCTTCTTTAGGAGTCACAACATTTGCAAGCGAAGCCTCTTTAATGAGCTTCATAGGCTAGTGGATAAGAAATAGATCTAAGTATTCTAGTTGTAAATTCTTGAACACCATAAATTATGTGCAGTTATGAGAAACATTACAAAAGAAACTTTAGAGGTTATCAAAGAATATGTTAATAATAATATGATGTACTTCAAGCTATTCTTGATAGATGAAACTGGGTCATCATGATCGATATTCCAGAGTTTGGTGGTGACAAAAACATCTTCTCTTTCGACAATGCCACTTTGAAAAGCAACATTCAAAGCTTCACCAAAGCACGCTCTGAACCATAAACCTTGCTTGTGTCGATGCCTATAAACCTACAAACATTAGTACATGATGAGAGTTGGTTACCAAAATTTCCTAATGCCCACTTCATTTCATCAGACATATGCCCGAACTTCTCATTTAAATATGAAGAATGTTATACACTGGAGCAATTGATCGAAATGAGAAGCCCACCTGAAGAACCCACCTACATAAACCAAATGTTTAGGCTGCTAGACGATCATAATAGGTCAAGTTGACTGCAGAATTATGAAGACTTTGTTTTTTTTGGTTGGTTGTGATAGTTATGATTCTTCTTACCCTTATAAAAATTCTAATATTTTTTCTGGTTCTGATACTTATTCTTACCCATAATGTTAGGAGATTGAAATAGAAAAATGTTACAAAATAAATATATTAAATTCAATAAAAGGTCCAAAACAAACCAAAAAATTACTTGAATTAATCACTGCTCCTTCATCATGAATATTCAAAAATGACTTAAAATATATAGCTCGATTTCCGCATAAATAAACAAAATGTATAGTGCTACCTAGAAAGCAGTGGTCATGGCTTCCTTAATTTCATCTTTGTTCTAATTGATAATAGTAGTGCCCAACCCCAGTAATGGAATTTTCACTCCTGTATTGAGCTCAACTGTTCTTTCTAAAACTCCTATTATTTCTTTTTAAATGAAGATAGGTTGGGTTCAGTTAATTCAGTAGAATGGAAAAGGAGATTACTAGTTTGAGTTTCAGTTGTAAACTAATTTAATAGAATGGAGAAATTGGTATTGAGCGGCAAGATCCCATTATTATCATCCTCCAAATAAAAAGATAAATAAAATGATATGATATGAGACGCTGGAAATTTGCAAGTGGAGGGATTGAAGCAAACAAATTACTCAGGTCCATAAATTACGTCAGCCCTTATGTCATATTGACCAAATCATCTCAAATGTCACGCCAAGGTGGCTCCACTAATTCATATTCAGCTTAGTAAAATTCAAAAGCAAAACAACAAAACTTGCCTACATTTTATCTTTGGTGTTTTTCCTCTTACCAGTGGCATGGGGTAAGATGTAGGGGGTCCTTTTCAAAAAAAAAATGGACAAAATGAATTCTTTAGAAAATATGAATCCAAAGTGCTTAATAAAAAACATCCCAAGAAGTTGTTTATGTTAAGAGAGAACAATTCATTTAATCAAATCTTATCAATCAGTAGGCTATTTATGGATGCAAGTCTAGTCAAAACCTATAAAGTGGAATCATATTTGATTCATTCAAGTAATCTTGATTGAAGATGAGTAACATTTTCATAAATGGACCATTTTTACAGATTGTGTCTATACACCCATCATCTCCATTTTCATATCCCTATTCTCCTAATTCTCACATCATTTTTGACTCTTGATGATGAGCCCTCACATCTTCCTAGTTGCGTGGAGTCACAAATGGAGTGAGACATCCTATTACTATATCATTTATATTATTTCAATGGAATGAAATGCTTACTACTGTTGCGGTTTTTCAAAATTGTGATGATGTTTTTTCTTCTGTCAATTTGTTATTTTATTGTACTTTATTTTTATAGACCAATTGCAGGAAAGTTATTAGCATCTTGGTTTACATATAACTTTGGTGTGGTTAATTCCTTTTCATATTGGGTTTGTTTATAATGTTTTTTGGGGTCTTTGGTTATTTGCACATGTTGTTTTTTCATATTGGTTTATTAAATAAGCCATGGTGTGTTTTACTTTTGCTATGTCATTAGGTTTGTTTATATTTCTTTGTATTTGTGCTAATTACAGGTATGATGCTCCTCTTCTTTACATCAATGTTTTCTAAAAGTTTATATAAAAACATATATTTGGAAATTTTCAAAAAATCATCACAAAAATTATTAAAAATTCAAACAAACATTGAAATCATCACATAAATCCTACAATTAGAAAACACATGAAAATATTTCAACACAATCTTGTTACAATCAAACTATTAACTACTATCCTAGTGATCGTTCCAATCTTATGACTATCTCGCTACATTCTTCCCTTTGCATGTTAATAACTCTACTTGGGGCAAGTCAAATTAATTATTTTTCCTTCAAGGATCCAACAAGAGTTTCATTAAGAGTATCTAAGATCACTCTGCTCTTCATTTTGATCTTATCCCAATGCTTTTCATAAGTTTAGTGTTTGGGGGCATTTGCATATGCTTAATCATCATTGTGGCACATATTAGGGACATAGTTAATTGTCTTCCTTTCGAAGTTGTGTTACATTGTTGATATTTTATGTTTGGACCAATTACACATATTTTTTTATCATCTTAGCTTCTTCATAGCCTTGGTACATACTATTACGGTGTATATTGAGTTTTCTTTCCTTTTATATTTTCTTTGATATGTGTGTGTTTTGTTTGCACACATATGGATTACACATTGTGATTCTTTCATAATCATGGTGATAACTCTATTATGTTACAAAAAAATAAGGTTGCTCTAAATTTCACTCTCCAAATGATGCTCATGCTATAAGCACAATCCCTCCCATATTCCTTCCAATTCCTTTTTTTCTTCCTATCAAATAGTTGTCCACCACTTTATTGAAAATTATCAAATGAACCCACATATTAAATGAAATTATCTTTATAATTGTTTGTGTATTGTAATGGAATATTTAATTTGGAATATGAGGAGGTTAACTTTAAGGGAAATGGAACCATAACACATATCTTGCTTGAAATTGGGATGGGTGTGGCTTGGATAGAATTTTTTTGGCATGATGTTGATGAACAAAAAGAATTTGACACATTGTAGGGGATATATGAAATTAAAAAGGTACAAATACTCAATCTATAATTATAACCTAATGATTAAGGAGAAATATGGGTAGAAAGTGATTAAGTTGAGCCTGACATAGATGAGAATATAAAATCTTAGCGTATGGGACCCTTGAGACCCAGATGAGAAAAATATTTCACATGAGCAAAGTGTACAAAATATTTTGGTATGCTGACACGGATGGTATAAATAATGACTCTGATGAAATTTTTTATTTATCCAACAAAAATTATGAGAATGTGAACATTTATCATGATGCCACAGATGAAATAGGTGAAATCAATGTCACGGAGAATAGGGATGAAGCCATAATATTAAGAAAGGTAGCCCCAAGAAAACAAGAAGTATAAGGAGATACAAGTATGAAGTTGTGGAATACATGAGACTAAGAAAGGAGGTAATGAGAGCATCTATGTCAGGATGTGAGGTGTCCCAAACACTACATAAAATTTCTAGAATTGGAGATGTAGACGATTACAATCTACAAATGGAGTGGGTTGTTCCAAACGATAATATGATGTTAGAATCATTAGATAATAAACTCGTTATTAATGTTGGATGATGGTGGGAAACACATACGTAATACATAAGTACATATTATGTATTCATTTTTTTGTTTAAAACTATATTCATGCTACAAGAGGGTAGTTTCAAGGAAATCCCATAAAATACAGGAGATATGGATCCAAAACTTTTGTAAATCATTGTGAGAGGTGTTGGAAGGCCATTAAAGATACAGTTCCATCTTTTCAGGTTCAATACTTTTATTAGATTCTCATATCCCTTACACGTGTCTAGTACTTATAGCAAGAAATATGAGTAGAAACTAGAAATTGGGACCAAATGAGAAAATATTTTTGCAAAACATTCTATTTATGGGACCCATAAAAATAAATATTCCATGCTCTTAAAAAAATCAAAACATTTTGCTTAATGATAGATGAATATATAATTAACCAGATTTCAAAGTATGGTACCTTGAAGTATCTAATTAACATTGAAGGTTGAGAGGTCATAGGGCATATTCCAAGACAAAAATAGTAAATTTCCTATCACAACATAGAAAAGAGGTTGCATGACATGGAGGAAAAAATGCAGCCTCAACATATATATTTCAATTTGGAAGAAGGGGGGATGGATTTAATATAAATAGATAAGACAAAATATGTTTACCAACCATTGAAAATTAGAGAATAGAGCACAAGAAAATAAGGAGAATGTAAGTTCACTAAGATAGGAGATTACAAGGAAGAAGAGGAAGTGTTAAAAAATTGTAGGGATGTTAAAATAATATGAGGATTTATTTCCAAATATTTTCCACAATCTTCATGGAATTAAGGAGTTAGGGACTATGAATATCAAAATAAAAGGAGTGAAGCCCATTAAGAAATGTCCTAATATGATTAATATTAATGTCAAAGAAAAGGTGAAATTAGAGAAGTATAAGATGATGGTGGATGGATTAATTAAACCACTTAAATAATTTTACTATATCATCCCTATGGTGGTCAATAATAAGGAAATTTGAGGGATGAGAATCTGTGTTGACTACAAAGAATTAAAATTAGACTATGCACATGATATGTTTCCCACACCATTGATAGAAGTTCTAGAAAGTGAGGTTGGATGAGACATTTACTCCTTTATAGACAGAGTATCATGGTACTTTCAAGTGTGGATTGTCCCTAAAGACCAACCAAAAACTACTTTTGGCACTAAATGCGGGTATTTCATGTACACATTGATCTCATTCAAGCTTAAAATATGACTGCATGTTCTAGTAGAATAAAGGTAAATTTGTTTAAGGATTTCATACATCACTTCCTATAGGTGTACTTAGATGACTCGATTTTATATGGGTTACTTAAGGGATCATATTCAAGTACTAATATTTATTTTTGAGTGATTCCACATGTTATTGGTTGCTTTGAATTTAAGAAATTCCTATTTTCAACCTCATTTGTTATACTCTTAGGAAACATCATTTACAAGGGTTGTAATTTTACCCCCTAAAGACATCCATCATAGTAACACTCTTGCAGTTGAAACCACATAATGAATTAAGGATATTATTAAGTTAATGCATAAATAGAGGAGTTGTTAAAGAAAAAAACTTGTAGAGCAGACCATGGAGGGCTAAGAAGCACTAGAAAAATTGAAAACAAATATATTGCATACACCTATCCTAGTATTTATATACTGGAATGGTCCCTTTCGTGTACATTTGAATGCATTACGATAGAAATAGGACTGGTTTTACCATAATCATGGGTTAATATGGATCATATAATATCATTTTCAAGTTACAAATTTGCTAAGGTAGAACAGAATTAATTAACTACAGTAGACACTAAATCATGCACTTTGGGTATATTTCTAGTCTTGATCACATACCACTATTTGTATGATTCCTAAGCGAGAAAAGTACTAATTGACCATTGTCTTTGGCCTCTTTGTTTGCTTTCTCTTTTCTCTTTTTTTCTTACACTCCTTCTTTCCTAATCTATCTTTTCATACTTTGGAATTTATGACTCTAGACACCAACGCCCCCATCCTCTCTGGGTGCCCCTGACCTCTTTATATCTTGCTCACATATTTTGAGTCCTTTCTATCCATTTGGGAATCTTTATTTTTATTATTCATCCTTTTAGTGGTTAATTACAAAATTCAACCAAGGTAATCATATAAATATAAAGTTATGTGACCATAATAAAGGACCAAGCACTAAGCATTATCTATCACCACCTAAGGTTGCATCCAAGAGAATTCTAAGAGAATTCAAGCATCCATATAGCTTCACACAAGGGATAAGGGAATGCATTCTTCTACATAAACTTCATAGGAGGGGAATTTTGTTTTTTTATGCACACATCCATCTACATTTTCTACATCTAGTTATTGATCGTTACAAAGTAAATATAGCACAAGAGCCACCTAGGGAAAGATTCTTCACACACACATGCAGAACTACATGGAGACTGAAATGTAGTGGAGCGCCCAAATCGTAAGTTCACTCAATCAGGTGACTGTCTGGGTCATTCTGACTCCCCATTTACATCTTTTCTTTTTAGGATTTGATGTGTTTTGGGGTTTTACAAGTGTTCTTTCTTTTTGCAGGTTTCCGGCGGACAATAGCGAAGTATAGCGACATACATACAATTAAAGGTGAGACCCAAAAAACATCTCATGGCCTTGTGAAATTGGTTTTCTAAGGTTCTAAGTAGTCATAGGTTCCCAAATGAGGTCTACATCACCCTAGGTGCCCCTGACCTTATCCAGGCACCCCAGTCTAGGAAGATCCTGCAATCACACAATTTTTTGGGCTTGGGTATGACACTTCCCTCCTTTTGTTCATCAATTCGTCAACTTGGCATAGTACAGTATTATTTACAAACTAATTATTTTATCCTTTCATTTGTAACTAGGGTTTCATATTTTTATAGCTTACTTGCTTGGGTCAAATCTATATTGTAATTTTCTATATTTGCATTGTTACATATTTAGATTTAGCATCTATTTATTTCAATATTTACTTAATCAACTACATGGAGGGAGGTAATAGAACTAATATATTATTTACAAAAATATCATCATTATTTGTTAGCAACATGATTTTTTTTCTATGTTAATCATGAGCCCTTGAAGTACTTAATAAATAGGCATTTTATACAAGGACTTATATTCCACTCTTTGATGTTATTTCAATAATTTTAGTTTACTATTAAAGTAAAACTAAGAAAGCTAAATAATGGTCCTAACTACTTATCACATATTGAAAATGGTGAAGATAAATGGCTAATATAATATGATTTTCTCAGAGTAATCCTATTTCAAGTAGAGGCAATCCCAAAAGAGATGGAAACCTTAGCACAATTCTTGGATATAGGGGAGTTTCAGGAAGGTTATTCTAAAAATGATAAAAGGTGGTTGTTGATTCAATAATTTACATTGAAATTGATTGAAGAATCATTATATAAGAAGGGGAGAGATGAATTATTATAGGTCTTAGGACTCTAAAATGAAATATAATATATTATAAGATAAGCACATGAATGTGTCATAGAAGTACATAATGGTATAGATGGAATGGCAAGAAAAATTTTGATGGTAGGTTTATGGTGGCCTTCGCTCTTCAAAGATGTCCATAATTATGTTTGGCGTTGTGATCCTTTCTAGAAATTTGGAAACCCTAATACAAGAGATGAAATTCCTTTAAGGCCAATGTTGGCATTGGCCCCATATGAAAAATGTGTGATCTTTTATCAAGCCAATTAAACTCGTGGCCTATTATTTACAATCATGTTTCATCATAACTGAGAAAAACATTTAACACGTTAGGTGGAGGTTATTCTCAAAAAATATTTTATCGTAAAGACACTGATAAAGTTTATTTATGATAATATTATCACGGGGTTTGGATGTCTATTAAGGTTAATAAGTGATCAAGGAAAACATTTCTTGACTAAGACCAATGAATCATTTATCAATAAATCATAATAAGAGTATGATGTATCATAGATGAGAAAACAAAATAGTATAGGCATTCAATAAGGTGCTAGAGAAGGTTCTTACTAATATTTATAACTTAAATCAGGTGGATTGGGATTTGAAGATAATGTGGTATTATAGGCATACTACACAACATACAAAAGGTTAACTAAATATTGTCCATTTCATTGGTATATGGATTGTAGGTTGTTCTAAGCTTAATAATGGTTGTAGCATTCTCACAATAATGATTAAAAGTCTATCCAAGAGGAGAAATTAGATGAGAAGTAGTTTATAGTTGTGTATAACCAAAGTCAAGAAAAAAAGAGACATAAGGCATGGTATAGCTGTCATTGTAAGAATAATGTGTTTAATAAGGGATACAAGGTATTATTGTATGATAGCAAGTACAAGAAATCATGGAAACTCAAAATTTGATGGCTAGGGGCATATATAGTGGATGATATCCTAATGTTAGGGGAAATGAAATTAAGAACATTGTCAGCATGGAAATGATAGGGTATGTAAACAATGATACTCTTAAATCCTATGCATTTTCGATGTGAAGAAAACCGACATAAAAATAAAATAAATATCTATAGATATAAAAGCAGTAAAAAATAACAATAAAAAAAATTAGTTCAAAAAAAGAAAAAAATTAAAACATATGCTAAAAAATAACAAAAACCATAAAAATCATTTTGGAAAAAAATCAAAAAAACATAAGAGATTTTGGGGAAAAATATACCAAACAAAAATTAATTAAGAGAAAAAATAGAAAAATAGAAAATAGCGATAAATTTAGGAAAACAATTGTAAAACTAATAAAAATATAAAATTAATTGCATCCAAATTGAAAATTAGAGATTCATGCTTTGGTGAGGTGGGAATATGATTACCCATGAGGGCGAAATCCCAAAATAAACAATTAGAGTAATTTTGTGTGTTGCAAAACAATGGAAAGAATATTTTTAATATACTACGGGTCATGGAACTCTAAAAAAAATAAAGACTTGGTAGAAGATTAGTAGAGAATAGGATGACAAGTAGATGATAGAAAAGTAAAGTGCACCATGTAATATGACATCATTATGAAAACTTTGATGGATCTCGAGGCATTAAAGTATAAGATGGAGATCATATTTCCTAAAATTCTACAAATAGAGTGTAATCCCCTTTGTAAACTTAAATTACATTTCCATACTTAGAGATTTTGATTCAAAATAGAGCTAGAAAATGAGAGTTTAGTGAGTCACACTATAAATAACTAAGGCATTTTAGAAGCAATTAAATTCATGGAAGAACCATTAAAAAAATTGTAGAGGGAATTGCAGAGACCCAAATGGAAGAAGAATATATAGAAAGAATATTTTTTCATATGGGGAGGTATTTTTTTGAAATTTCATCTAATGTTTCATATTCTTGTGATTTATAGCAATATATTCACTCCAAACTTGCATAAATAGGCCATGAAAAAATAGAAATGAATAGGGAGTACTTGGATGAGGTGAATCGACAAACAAAAAGGGAGGAATGGAAAGCACATGTAAAGACAATGCCAAGAATTAAACTTGATGTATTTTTCTATTTTTTACCTTAGCTACAAAAACCATTATAAATCTTGTTAAGCTGAATATATAGTGGGATGTTGTATTTGGATAAAAATTACCATATAATAGAGGAAGTGATAGAAAGGGTTACAAGATTGATGATATATAGCCATGGTATGCATAGGTTGGACAAGAAAGGATTTGTGACAGGTAAGATGGTTTATAGGTTAGTGGTAACCATTGTAAACTAGAGAGGAGTGTTGATTAGTGGCATCCTATGATGCCCCTCCCATTACCACCTCTCGATTGTAGTTGTGTGGGCTCGAGTCAGCCTTGGTTTGAGTGAGTTTGTTGTTCTAACATCATTTGTACGTAATGAATAATTCATAAAATAATAGTAGCATTCAAATTAAGTTTTTGCGCTACTAAAATAATAAGGGCGGTTTTGAAGTGTCCTTTCACGGACTAGCCTTTTTGGAACCCTAGGATCGTCCTCGTGTCTTCAATTTGTGAGGTGAATTCATTCTTTTCACGATTCATCCAACTCGGATCATTCTCGAACCTTGAGTTTGAAATATTTATAAATTTCCTTATAATGTTAAACGTCGATCTAACTAAAGCATATTTTGTTATCAATAAAAGGATTCCACATAATTCTCGATGAAGGTATTTATGTGTTAATTAAGGGGCGTATCGGGAGTGGTGAAGGTTTCAAAGAAAATTTTAAAATAATTAAATAGATTATAAAATTAGTATTGGACCCTAAATATTGACTAAGTACCAAGAGGCGTGTGCACATGATCAATAAATAAAAGGGTGCTTAGGGAAAAGCGCGTAGGAAAAGGGTTTAATAAGGGTTTAAGTGAAACTAGGGTGCACGTGGGAGGTAAAACAAGGGTTTAAAGGACTTAGCCATATTTTTTATCATGGATTCACTTGAGGAAAAATTTTAGGACCCGACTAGGCATCATAAGTGGATAAGGTGTCAGCCTGGAACCATGGAGGCCAAGAAAAGGATATTCTTGGTAGGGAATATTCCCAGAGGTATCATTATAGTTAGTGGAAGGTTTTACAAAGAGGATAAGAATTCACCAATGGAGGACCACATTGACACTTGACACATGATCTGCTCATGAGAGAAGTCATGGTGGTGGACGTTGATCCTATTTAAAGATGTACAAAATGTACAAAATATATCCATGTAAATGTTATTTTGCTTGTCATGACTCAAATTTAGTTCCTTGTGCTTCATACAATGTTTATTTATATTTTTTGATGCACTGATGTGTAGATCTATTAGTTATATCTCATGTCTTTTAAGTAAATGCATGTACTTCTATTTCTATAAATAATCCTCCATTAATGGTGGAACTCTCTTGCAAAGATCACATAAAGGAGGGGTTCGGTGCATGTGTGCACCTTGGGTAAGCACCCAATGTATGTTGGGTGATAGGTCAATGTGCTTGGGGTTAGAAAGAGGTATTGAGGATAAAATAATGACTACATCTTGGTTCCATTGTTGGGACCTCTTTTGAAGCTATTATGAGAGAAATGTGTAATGATGAAGCGCTTGAAACTTGGATAGTGTCAAAGTGTGGCTCACAAACATGGAGGATAAGTTTTCTCAAGGATTTAACACTAAACCTAAGTTTAATGCATGTAAATGGGTAGAGGATCACTTGTATCATGAGTTATATGAGACCTTTTTCTGTTGTTTCCTAGTAGAATTTTATAAATGGCTATCAACATATGAATTAAGGTCAAGTTGGTACTATAGACCTCTTGTTTGGACCCAGGAGGAATATCAGCAATTATATCATGATGTCGATCTGACATGGACATGTGTTATTGATCACTAGTGGAGTAGAGTGCTCATTAGTTATACATTGGAATATGTTGTTTCTACGTATTCTTTCCCATAGATTACTGATTTTGAGTTCTATAAGGATCTTATAAGATTTTTGTTGCATTTTATTCTACTAGCTATCAATATCCTAGTACTTACTTTGAGTTTAGAAGCCTTTCCCATGGTTGGCTAAACTCTTGCTAGGCATGGGGTGTGGAAGCTGGCATGGTAGAGAATGGTAGAACTTGCGGCAGAAATGGATAGATATGAGAGGGGGATCAAGTATAATGAAGCTCGGAAGAGGGAGTTGGCAAGACAATGTAAAGCTACAGGAGTGATTGATTTATGGAGGTAGACATTGTGGGAAGGATTTGAGGTTCACGCAGAGGACGTGGAACTTTAGCAATTCATAAGCTATCCCATCTTGGCAAGCAGGGAAAGAGAATTCCCCTCGGCTTATGAAGAGACCATGTCATATGAAGAAAGGACGAGACCCATATGCATGCATCTTAACCCACATGGAAACCAAACCATTGTTCTTAGTTTTCCAATTCCTAAGATAAGCTTTAATAATCCATTTAGTATTGGTATTGGTAGTCAAGAAACACCTAGGAGGTATAATTTTTCATTTGGTACATCTATGGATACACAGTCATTTCCTATATTTGGGGGTATTTTATCTGGTACAACATTTGGGCAAGGTGTGGGATCACAAGGTTTGAGTATCCCATCTGGGAGTAGAGTGAGAAACACATCTGGGAGTGGTTTGGCATCACAGATTATCCACACGTAATTTACCATGATGGTGGGATCACTAGGTGCAGTTTTGTTAGCCCTCTTACCTACGATAGGAGGAGGATATGGTGGAATATAGAGGAGTTGGAACTAGTGTATCTATAGGTTCTGGTGGTGGAGGAAACACCAGAGGGAATAAAGGTCTTGTATTTAGTGGACAAGGTCGACAACACCATCAACAAGTGTTTTATGATATGTCACTCTAGTTACCTGATTTTACAAGGGTGTTGAGGATGTTGCGGAGCATGTAGACATGTGCGAGTTACTATGGCACACTAAGGGAATCTATACCCTAGAGTGGAAGGAAAGTTAGTTTAAAACCACATTGCAAGGAAAAAATCATAGTAAGTATAAGAAGTAGGAACCATACCAGATAGTAGTGGATTATATTGCATTGCATATTACATGTTTGGTAGAGTTCTACATGCCTGAGTTTTAATAGAAAATCATCAACATGCTAAAGGAGATTCAAAAAGGAATGGCAAAAAGTGTGTGCAGATTATGACACAAATTTGAAGACTCTCCTATCCAAGTTATCTTATGACATTTACCCTTTGCAGCATGCTCAATGGTTTGTTAGAGGACTGATCACACTATTTGGGAGGGCACTTTCACAAAATAATTTTAGAGATCCATGTGAGGCCTTGGAGGCTACCTTACACTGAGGTAGTAGGAAGTGTGGATACAGGAGTTTGTCCATTCCTAGAAGCCCAAATTGTTGTAATGGAAAAGAAGCTAGAAAAATGTATAGGTGAAACTCGGCTCATGAGACTCAGTAGTGAGTTAGGGTCTATGGAGTGTGAGATAGAAGGGAATATAAAGGATATTTTTCCTTAGAGATTAGTACTATAAATTTGGTCTAGACTGTTGAGATTTTCCTCAGACATAATGATTATAAGTAGGTTTCTTCTAAAATTTCACGTGATCCATAAGAATTTGGGATTTCTATTTACATAATATGTACCTCTACCACTCATGACTCCAAGGATTTATAACTTGCATAATTGATCAAATACATGATGTCAGTGATATATGGTGTGCTCCAACCATGAGTGTTACAAACTGTCATCTCCAAGGATATATGATCATTATTATGAAGGGTGTGTGGATGGAGGATGTCGAGGTAGAGGAATTATGAGGATCATTTAGAGGCCGTGGAAATCGCAGGGGTGGAAGGAGTGAATTCCCTTATGGAACCTACTATAATTGTGGATCTATATAACATTACAAGCGCGAGTGTCCTAATTTTTTGCACTGCTCTATGGTGTGGGACAAAATCACAAGTATGAGGAAATGCCCAAATTGTTTTTAGAAAACATGAGCCATAAGAATCAGAAGGATAAGGGTGCTGATGATGGTGAGTGTAAAACGTGTTAATCAATAGGCAATGCCAAGGTTGGCACGTGAGTCAGAGTTATAACCTATATTGGTGACGAAGCAAGTTGAGACCGATTACACATGGCAAGGATATATCAAAGCATAGATCGCTGATTACAAGAGAATAATGTGGTTTTCATGGGAAGTATTCGGAATCTATGCATCAGAAGGAAGTCTATAAGGATACCATGGAAGTAATCAGAAGTCTTCAAGGGGAAATTCAATGTCTAAAAGAGAAATGATTTTAAGAAGCTGGAGCAAAAGAAAAAGCATTTAAGTCTCTCAGGCATATATAGATGATATCAAGGAGGTGTGTAAGATATTGTGCCAAGAGAACATCATTCCTCTATTAGGATAATGGTTGAGAGATAAAGTAGCAAATTTTTGAAGTGGGATCGATGAGAGGTCAGGTTTTGACCTAGGAATCCATTTTAATATTGTGAACATTATTATTGTGCTTAATAATGAGTTGGTGACAACTCATAGAGATCTCTTAGAGAGATTCTAGGTTTCAAGTTGAGTGAGAATAGGTATTAGGCAGGTATTAGGAGAGATAAGTGGGATGCTGAGTGATCATGAGAGAGATATGAGGGATAGAAGTTGACTCCTTACTTTAAGGATGCCATTTACCTATATATGTATGTAATCACAATCCAGTGTAATAAATCCTAGAATTTTTTCAATAACAAAACTACCTATTAATTCTATTTCAATAGTGTATTTTTCTTATTAAATCTGGTTCAAGCTCTATATTTGGTATCATAGCTATATTCATTCCTTGCATATTATGGAGTTCTAATGATTTTCTAGGGGCAGAAATATTCCTCCATGGGTAGCCCCTGCAGATGGTGGCATTCTTCTCCAGGTTGCAGTTGCAGTTAAATTGAAATAGAGGGTATGTTCATTCATATTGTCTGATTTGCTGTGCAATAGTATCATTATCCAATGCAAAGTCAGATATTCTTTGGGTAAGCACAATTATTATGAAGATTCATTGATCCTGAAGGAAACTGTACTCTATTACGAGAAATCTGATTTGGAAGGTATTCATACCGTGGACATCACGCTGATCTATAAACTCATCAACAATCATCTGTTCATGCATGTGTGGCACTGATCTGATCCCATGCAAATCGAGACGTTCTGCTTGGGACTGCATGCAAAAATGAACGGTTGAAAAATTGTGAAATCTGATTCCCAAGGTGAAGTTTCCACCGACATTTGACTTCCACACGTTCAATAGAGATAAAAAGTCATTTGGTGGGGTACCAATTTACCGTGCATAGGCGATCTCAATCAACATTTTGGATTGTCAAGCGGCATGCGGCATCTTCTAGATCCTCACAATAATCATTAGATTCTATACCAGCTAGGACGTAACAGATCAAAAAGGATATTCAATTTAGCTCAGATAGTGAGATTGATCCTATCACCATAATAGTGGGATTGAATCGCCATCATTCATGATAATAAGATAGAAGCGGATTTGGTGCCTGAACGTGACATATAATTTATCTCATGCTGATCTATCTTGCCAGATCGTGTGAACTCTGTGAATCCTATTCGGTGAACAAATTTCAATGCACATTCTGTAACCACGTGGAGGGAGTGTCTTCATCATTTAAGTATTTCAATATTATTTCATTGCCTTCTTGAAAGTTAAAACTCTAATTAATGACTCTAAGGCATCAGTACTATGAATTTTGTCTTTGAAATCTACTCAAAAGAGAATAAATTCGTTATACGCAGCTGCATTTTTCTAGCAACTTTGGCATAGTCTATCTGCAAAATTTCCTGAGTTGTGCCAACTGCTCTATCAGTACGTAGAGTTCTGAAGATCTCTAGTTTTGAGAGCTTTGATCTAGTCACTATAAACATATCATTGTAGTTGAGTGTGACTAAAACCATATTTTAATGGTCAATTTGGAATTTAATTAGATAACAGAGTCAACTTTAGAAAGTTCAATTAAATATTACTTTTTTAGCAATAGATTTTGATTTTATAGAGTCAAATAGTCTCTTGTTTAAAAATTGAGATATGAAGTTGTTTTCAGTAAAAAAGTGTCGTTATATTTGTAAGTGTTAAAAAGTCTGAAAAAATTGAGTTTGTAGTCACCGAATATAAGGTCGAAAATGCGAGTTTTTTCGGGACTGTATTTAGTCGATATACAATGGATGTTTGATATTTTATAGAAGTCTTGATGTTATTTTTAGTGACTTTGAGAGTCATTACATCAATCCTCAACAACCCACAGGTGATCTCTCTCCAATCTGATTACAATCATCTCTATTGTCATCCCTAAAATATGAGTCACACTAAAGTTGTTAAAAAAATTGTTCTAACAAACAAAGAATAAAAGATTACAACTAAGGATTAATATGAGTGCATAAATTCGGTGTTAATCCGACACTACATTTTATTAAGGAAAAATGCAAATGAAAACCATTCCTAGCTTCAGGGGCTCCGCCCCTTGATCCCACCCTGTATCGCGACAGGGAACGCGTATCGTCCTCGACTATACTTTCTACTGAGTTAGCAGGGATATTTTGATGGAGGCCGGAGGCAATGGAGGAAGGAGGTTGAGCAGCGACCTCTACGTCAGGCACCATCGACGAGGCCGTGGATATTAGATTTGGTGGCCAAGTATTTGCCAGTTGATGTTGTTGTGATTCCATTATTGTGTGTTTTATACATAAGAAGGATGATGGTCACATTCATGTTCATAAAGGGTATTTCACTTTTATGGAGGACCTCCCTGATGTAAAGGCTTGTTATAGTAGGATTTAGAGGCCATAAAATCACAAGGGGTACAAGGAGTCAGCATTATGATCACTGGAACATACTATAACTATGGATCTACAAAACATCGTACCTAGCACAGAGTGTCTGATTTATTGTCGAATGGGGTTGGTATGGGAAAAAGCACAAGTATGAGAAATTCTTGGAATTGTTTGAACACATGAGCCAGAAGAAATGGAAGGATAAGGGTGATGGGATGGTGAGCATAAAGTGTAACTTTCTTTTCAACAGTGGATTCCAAGGGGAGTGCATGTGAGTGAAACTAATAACCTGTTAACAATAGGTGAGTGAATGTTAGCTAATATTGTGTAATGCCATGGAGATACTAAAGCAGAGACCAATGATTACAAGAGAATAAGTGATACATGGGAAGTATCTAAACCCTACCCATCAAAAGGAAGTCTATCAAGAGACCATGGAAGTAATTAGATGTCTTCAAGGGGAAATTTAGTGTCTAAAAGAGCAATCTAGGAAGTTAGAGTAGAATAAAAGCATTGAGGTCCCTTAGACAAATATAGATGATGTCTGAGAGGTCTGTAATATGTTGCACCAAGAGGATATCATCCCTCTATTAGGATAATGGTTGAGAGCTAAAGTACCAAGCATTGGAGGAGAGCATGAAAGGAAAGTTTTTCATGCTAATCTACCTCCTCATATCCTTAACTATGATAAGGAGATTACCTTGAATGCAATTATTGATGGATGGATACTAAGTAATATTTTGATTGACATGGGCGTGGAAGTTAATGTTCTCACCCTGGACACATGGAATCAAATGGGAAGGCCCCCATTATAGCCATCTTCAAATGTGTTGTATATGGCTAATAAGACAAAGGAAATTCCCATTGGTGTTTTAAAGGATGTTGTTATCACTATCCAAGGGGAGAAATCCATTGGAGACTTTGAATTCTTGGTGCTTGTTGAGGCGAACAACTTTTTATCATTACTTGGGTGCCCCTAGTGCTATAAGAACAATGTTGACTTATGTTTCAATAAGGGGTATATATTTTTTGAGAAAAAGGAGGAACGTGTTATCATTCCTTTGAAGGATGGGAAGTCAGCACCCTATACTGAGCCCTTGGGAGAAGAATACCTAGACAAAATCTATGTGCGCACTATCAAGGACCCTGAGGTTGTGACAACCAACAAAAGAAGGCAGTTATTCAGTGGGAAGACACTCAATCTATAAGTGATACAACTAGTGTGGCATGTGAAAATTGGGCGTACGGGACATATGAGTTAGTTGGAAGGTAGTTAAGAGGATCTGTGACAAGAGTAAAAAGGGTGCTCATTCAGGTGCCTAGAAGGAAAATAATTTCCAAGTTACACTAGGGGAGCCAACCCTGATGCTTTCCTATGAGAAATGGAGACCCAGTGGAGATGTGAGTTCAAAAGGAGAAGAATGCTTAGCTATACTTTTCTTGGAACTGGACCGCAACACATTGGTGGGTGACCCATCGTGATAACCTTCTAAAGTGGCATGAGGTGAGAATCATGTTCTTTATTAGGTTTTTCCACAGCAATACACCTACTGCTATACAAGATTATCATGGGAAGGAACCCACCTCATTTCACGTCCATGCATATGAGAAGGCCTAGATGGAAGGCTTGGAATATTTTCCTCCATCTTTATGAGTGCATAAGCTTCACTCCACCTTACAAGGCTATGCACATGCATAGTACATTCACTCAGAGTTGTGCCATCAGACAGGAAACTGAGAGGAGTTGACGGCTGATCTCCTTCAAGATTTCGAGTATCAGAGTACTAAACCATCGGTGAATGAGGCGCTACAAGTTTTTAAGTGCCTAACTATGGGAGATAGTTCCATGGCAAAGGATAGAGTATTGAATTTTTTTGTGAACCTAACTTTGAAGAATGCTTCAATGAAGAAGAATCAGAGGAGGTACAACTTGATCGCACATGCATGGAAAAAGAGAAAGGAAAGTTGGTCTACGTGATAGATGGTGAAGAAGTGGAAAACTTAGATGTTAACCATAGTGTCAGTATGCATGAGCTTATGGCTAGTGCTGATGAGAATGTGTGTGCCTACCATAAACCCCTAAAAAACCAAGAAGGTTAACATTGGTTTGGAGGTGGAACCTAAGGAAGTTACTATTGGAGATTACTGGACAGAAAAGGAGGTTTTAAAGATTATTGATCTGTTGTGCAAATTTCAGGATTTTTTTCGCGCGAGTACCATGAGCTTAAAGGAGTTCACCACTCCTTTGGAGAAATGAAGATCGAGTTAAAGGAAGGTGCATGCCCAAATTTGAAAGAGACCTTATCGAATGAATCTAGATATGTACACGTCAAATTCAAGGAGATTGATAAGATGATCACATCAGTAATCATTGAGGTTGTTGAGGAATCATATAAGATAAGTCTAATGATCATCAACATTAATAAAGATGGAAGGATAAGCATTTTTTTTATTACAGGGATTTGAATGTGGTGTGTGTCATTGATCCTTTTCCAACCCCCTTCACCAAAGAGATCCTGGAAGGAGTAGCCATGCACAAAATCTATTCTTTCACAAATGGATTCTCATGATATCATCAGGTTAGAATTACAAAGGAGGACCAAGAAAATACAACCTTCGCCACTGAATGGGGAACTTTTTCCTATACGGTCAGGCCTTTTGGACTGAAGAACGCACCTGTTGTATTTTCATGCATTGTGGTTCAGGCATTTTAAGACTTCATCCATAAATTTCTACAAGTCTACCTCGATGACTGGACAATATATTGATTAGTGATGGACCATTCTGACAATATGAGGTTTATGTTTGAGAGATGTTGAAAGTTACGTATATCTCTCAACATTAAGAAATGTGTTTTCACTACTCCATTTGGCACCTTGTTAGGACATATCATATGTAAAGAAGGCTTGCTAGTGGATCCTACCAAAGTTTTCATTATTGTGGGATTGAGGGATCCAGCCAGCCAAATGCGATGTGCAGATTCCTTGGGCATACAAGGTATTACCAAAAATTTATTAAGGGGTATGCCAAGATTGTCACACTGTTGTAAGAGTTACTAAAGCACAAAAGTACATTTCATTGGGGAGAGGCACAGTAGATGTCGTTTGACACATTGAAGAATAGGCTTATCACTATGCCCATATTACGCTTTCCCTCTTGGGATAAGCCATTCCATGTACATTTTGATGCTTCAGGGATGGCGATTAGAGAAATCTTATCACAACCTAGAGAGGGAAGTGTTGACCATCCCTTGTGATTTTCTAGTAGGAAGTTAACCCCAGCAGAACATAATTATAATACTATGGAGTGCAAAGCATTATCAATGATCTATGCATTACAAAAAAATTGGGAGTATTTTCTAGCAACACCTTTTATCTTTTACACGGACCACATGGCATTAAATTACTTGGTGAACAAGCTCGTCTTGCAATGGCGCATATGCAGGTGGGTCCTATTATTCCAGGAGTTTGAGTATACGCTTGTTGCAAAACTGGGTAAAAGTAATTTGGGGCCTGACCATTTATCAAGGATTGACTCAGGAGAGGATGCACAGAGCATTGAGGATACAATGTCAGATGCACAACTATTTAGATTGCAGCACGCGCCCTCTGACTTGGAAGATATTGTTGTGTTTCTCAAAATGGGTGTGGCACCAGAGGGAATGAAGACTTTGGAAAGGAATTAGTTAGCCATACGTGTCATGCCCTACATGTTAATTAGTGGAGACTTATACAAGCTAGGTCACAATGAGGTTTTTACATCGGTGTGTGCTTGAGCATGAGTACACTACAATCGTGGTAGAGGCTCATGGTGGAATCACATGGTGCACTATCCAGGGAATTTAATTGTGCGTAAGATCCTTCTAGCAGGATTTTGGTGGGAAATTGTTTAGAAATATTATATCGAGTATTGCAAGACCTGTGACCATTGTCATCACCTTGGTAAACTAAGGAAAAGAGATGAAATGTCATTGAGATCGATTGACAATGTAGAATCATTTGAGAAATGGGAAATTGATCTCGTAGGCCCTATTTCTCAGGACACGTGAAGGACAGGTTTGTGCTATATCATTACATGCACATATTACCTTACAAGGTGGGCAGAAGTGGTGCCTACAAGGGATTGCACAGTGGCAACAATAGCTAGGTTCTTGTGGGAAAATATAATCAGTAGGTATGGATGCCTGCTGAGCTTAACAAGTGATAGGGGTACTCATTTCTTAAATGAGACAGTTAGAATTTTATCGACAAAATTCATGGTGGACCATCACAAGACTACCCCTTATCACCCACAAGATAATGAGACTGCTGAGGCATTTAACAAAATTTTGAATCACACGTTGACCAAGATTTGTGATGTGGGAAGAAAGGATTGGGATGACAAAGTTTTTGTTGTGTTATGGTCATATCAGACTACTTATAAGAGACTAAACAAGGCCACACCTTTTTAATTAGTTTTTAGCATGGAATTTATGTTACCTATTGAATTCATGTTACCATCCCTGTGTATAACATGCGCAGGAGGGTTAGATGATGAACAAGCTCTTGAGGAGAGGATTGACAAGTTGATGCAATTGGATGAGAGATGGGCTATTATTCGCTGGAGTCAGAAAAAGGAAAAATCTAGGTAGAAGGCATGGTATGATAGACACATCAAGAACAAGAAGTTTGAGGTTGGGAAGATGGTTCTCTTGTATGATTCCAAGATTTGGTGCCATCCTAGGAAATTCAAATTCCATTGGTTGGGCCCGTACATTGTATCCTATATACTTGATTCAGGCACTTGTCAGTTACAAGCACTGGATGGAACATGATTTCTAGGCCATTTCAATGGGAGTAGGCTAAAGCCCTACTATAAATAAGTCTTCTTTGTGTTTGTAAATAAGGCAGTATTTCCAGTTAGCCTAAAATTTTCTTTGATGTAGTTTCCTTTCTTTGTGTTTTCCCTTTCCTTTTTTTTGTTTTGTGCACGTATGTGCGCTGGTAGCCACTTATTATTTCAAAAAATTTCTATGCACAAAGGACCATGCATCCATTTTTGTGTGGGGTGGAGTGATGTGATAAGTGTTGGAAGCTATGGTTTTTTATCGCTCAGGTTGAAATATCAAAAACACATGGATTGGAAGATCGCGCATAAAAGAGGTGAAAATGAGGGAAGGATGGTGTCAAAATGCTTTATAGAAACCACATACAAGAATGAAAAGTACAGGAACAACATGAAGTAGGTGATGTCAGGAATCAAGATTAGGACACAAAGGAAGAATGCCTTCAGCACTGTAAGCATGCACATAAGGATCTATGGTCAATAAGGGGTTTTGCAAGCGTGAATTTTGTCGAAGTATTTCGCATAGGATTGAGCACGGAGGAAAAGCATTGAAGGTTGGCATTGGAAAATCCACCTTTATTATAAAGGTACATTAGTAGGTGGCATGGCATTTATTGCAAAGAAAATCAAAAGCTATAAATAGAATATCAGGGGTGTGTTATTCTTTACCTTGTGTTTTAAATTTATCAAAGGGATCTCTCTAACTACGGCATCCTTGCGAAGAAGGTATAAAAAAAATTGTGAAGATTTACATACATAGCTATTGTTATCATTTAACCAGAGTGGAAAAGAGTACACAAGTGTAAGAGGAGAAGGTTGTGTGGAAGGATCCCTTGGGTGTTACGTTGTCTTATGGAAAAAATGTTTTCTAGGTTAGGGTTGCATAGCTAGGGCACAGGATTTGGAGGAAATTTCGCAAAGGAGTGGAGCCATGAAGTTGAGGGGAGTTATGACTAGGAGATAGGAATAAGTTTTAAGGACATGACGAAGGAATGTCACCAAGGAAAGTAATAAAATTTTCACGAAAGAAGGGAAAGGGAAAGGGAAAACAAGCCATTTCTACCAGTTTCAATGAAGAATGGTACATGAAAATGTAGTACCCGGATGGCGTAGTACTTAGTAAGGAATGGGTGTCTCATGTCAGAAATATGGTCATAAGTGATTACAACCATTGAACAAGCACACATAAAATGAGATGACACTAGAACTGGTTTGCCCTACAGAGAAGAGGACACCAGATGGAATACCTATCTATGAAAACAAAGTGAAGGTGAAAATGGAGAAGGCTAGGTTGTTACAACTCTATGAGTTGCCCTATTTCGACAAGCCTGAGCGACTATACCAATGGTTGATGTCACGCGTGCATGAAAACCACTTCTATTTTGTAGGTCAAAGGATGCACATAACCCCCCAGCTGATTTCTAAGTTCACCAGACTTATCTGTGAAGGAGAATCATTGGACAATGATTTGGGAGACAAAGAAGCCATTAAGAAGACCATTGAAGCTTATGACTACAAGAAGGGTTCACGTTAATTTGACATTTCTTCAATCACTGACCCTGTGATGAGGATGGCCATGCACTTGGTCAAAAATATGAGTGGGCAAGAGAGATGTACACATATCAATAAGGCCTAGTTGAATGTATGTTGCAATATCTTAGAGGGGACCATCTATAACCTCTCATATTTTATTGCAAAGGAGATTATAAACACAGTACGCGATGAAGAGAAGCTCATATTTTGTAATGTCATCCTCACCATTGTCTTTTCAGAGATTGGATTACCTGATGGGTTGGATAAGTTTGTTTGGGAATACCCAAATGAGAACCCCTCCCCCACCAAGAGGTTTGAATAGTATACTTGTGACACCATGACAACCGCTCATAAGGTGCACCTAGAAAAGTGGTATAAGAGAATGCATGACACATTCAGGGCTGAAATGGATAATACCTGAGTAGTTTCCTTCATTATTACAAGGAGAGGCTGAGTTCGCCATATACCAGCATTTTTTTATCAGTATATTTACTTTAATAGATGGCACCAAGAGTCCTTGGTGTAAGTTTCCTTTCTCCTCATGACGCATTACTTCCAGCTCGGGATCAATCGATTCAAAGAGGTGAAGAAACTTAGGTTTGATCTAACTGTAGTAGATCAAGATTACCACAAGCTATGCAGGAAGTTAATATACCCCAAGAATCATGCCTATGTGGAGAATTATGTCTCCCATGATGTGCACATGTTGAAACTAGTAATATTTCCTGTTATATGGAGGACAGCAGTGAGGGTGTATTTCTGCCTAAGGCCTAAGTATGAAAAAGGTGCTTATGTTGAAGATGATGTCTCCATTCTTGAGGACCCCACCATGAGGAAAAATTTTGTGCCAAGGAAAAGAGAAAAAGAGGGGAGGCTCCTAAGAAAAAGGCATCGAGCATGCAAATAGTAAAAATAGTAGGGGCACAGGAGTCGGGCATGAGCACAAGTACTTAAATCCACCGGAAGAGGTATCCCATTAGAAAAGAGTCACCACAGAAGGAAGAGTTGTTGGTAAGGGAAGAGTCACCTGAGAGAGGAGTCACCAGTAAGGAAGAAGCAAAGGGTGAAAAAAGGGTCGGACTTAGGAGAAACAGAAATCGTGGAGGCTGACAAGGGAAATGAACATAATAAAGAGCTCGGTGAGGCTCAGAATCATCCTGTGTATGATGTACATGAGTCAGATGAAGAAGGAAATGAAGAGAGGGATGAGAATGAGGAAACCACTCATGAAAAATGGGGGTGTGAGGAAGTAAACATGAAAAATCAGAAGACCCCAACCCCGACCGAGGAGAATATGGATAACACTATAGAGAGGGAGGTGGCAAGTATTATTTAGCAGTTTGTGGAGAATGAAGTAGATCAAAGTTCTGAAGAATTGTTAAAGGAAACTGATGAGAGTGCAATCATAGGAAAGGAGTATGGGAGCATAGGAGGAGACCCCAACTTATCAGTAAGCTTCCCAATGGCAGCGTACACAGGTAAAAAGGGCTCAGTATTGGTGCAAGAACATGATATGACTTATATTAATGATCCAAGCAAGGTACTATGCACACACTTCCAAATTACAGTGCCCATAAAATAACTCCTTGCTTGTTCTTCTTTTGATGAAGAGGTTACGTACCCACGCACAAGGAAAATGTTATCCTAGGATTTTGATTCCCACGTTGATGAGCTCGAGTTTGAGGTAAATCATGATGCATTGATGAAGATAACAGATTCCAAGGGACTAAACCCCCTCTTGTAAATTCCTAGTAACTGTCAGATGAGAAAGTTTGTAATGTGCTCAACAAAGTATCGGTGGATGTGGAAGGAAGACTCTTTGGTAGAAATGATAAAATAAGGGTCTTGGAGGAAGATTTTGAGAAAAAGAATGAGGAGATCATTGAGTGGGACAAAGAGATAAAACGGAAGGAATTGATCAGTGCACATTTAAGGTGTGAGTTGAGGGATGAAAAGGCAAAGGTGCGTAAATTCCACATGAAGATAGAGGCCATTTCAGATGTCATTATCTTGAAACACTTATACTTGGCCCCACCTGAGAAGAAATACGAGTCAACCATGCACTTCTTGGAAGACTTGACCTATATACTCACCATGGAAAGGTGTCCTCTCACATTAGAGTCAGAAGAAGAGGTGATGGCATGCCAGAAGGAGGAATAAAATCTAAAGATTAGGGAGATAGTGACTTGGTACTCTGAGATCCTTTCTATAGTAAATATCACGCACAGATGGCCAAAGTTGTGTATGACAATTGTGCTGATAAAGACAAGGTAGAAAGCATATTGTTTGTTACACACGAGGAAAATGTAAAATAATTTCAAGAAAAGAACAAAGGAATTAGGGAGGATCGTGATAAGATCCTGGCCAAGGTTGAGAAGAAGTTGGAAGCAATCGAAACCTTACGAGGTTCATTTAATAATAGGCTAAAGTAACTATACCCCCAAGTCACTTGTAGGATGGATGCTCTAGGTGATCTTAGCAAACAGCAGGAAAGCATTGTAGCTACGTTGAAAGCTAAGAAAATGAACTAAGTTTTGATGAAGTAAGTGCATTGGTGAGTGATCTACTTCAGTAGGTGTAGGGAGAAGTGGATGCCTGGGAGAAGATTGAGGCATCTGTAAAGGAGTTCCCACTTCTCATACAGCAGTAGCATATTCTTCCATTCTTCCATTCCTTATTTAGATTATTTCAATTCCTCTATTCTTTATTCTTTGAAGGAGCATAATATTTCTAAGGATGGAGAACATACGTAGTGTGGGGTGATGTTAGACCCTAAATATTGGCTAAGTACTAAGAGGCACGCACACAGGATCAATAAATAGAAGGGCGCTCAGCGAAAAGCACGTAGAAAAATGGTTTAAGAAGGGTTTAAGTGAAACTGGGGTGTGTGCGGAAGGCTAAACAAGGGTTTAAAGGACTTAGCATATTTGGCATCATGGGGTCACTTGAGGAAAAATGTGCGGACCCAACTAGGTGTGATAAGTGGATAAGGTGCCATCCTAGAACCTTGGAGGCAAAGAAAATAATATTCTCCGTAGGGAATATTCTTAGAGGTATCATTACATTTAGTGGAAGGTTTTGCAAAGAGGATAAACATTCACCAATGGAGGACCACATTGACACTTGGCATGCGATCTTCTCATGAGAGAAGTCATAGCGGTGCATGTTGATACTATTTAAAGAAGTACCTAGGATAGAAACATAGGAGGGGAGAAGGGAGAAGGTAATGCGAAGGTGCTAGAAGGTATGGAAGTGCTAAGAGGAGGGTAACAAGGTGATGCAAAAAATTTAGGAAATGTTAAGGGTTTGGAGCTCATGATGTTAGGGTTTAGAGTTCTTGGTGCTAGAGGGTTGTAAGGGATATCATTAAGCATATGTATGGGTATTGGGGTTTTTAACAAGGGTAATAATAGGGAAATCATAGTTATGATCTCTTATCAGATAAGTTTGCAGGGGTTAGATCTCTTTCATTTGATGTATATGGTATGAGATGACCCTTTTGAAAGTAGTGTGGCTACCAGAAACTATTTTAAATCAATATACATGGATCTATTATGTACATATTCTTTATGGGTGTAAAGTTTCATGTTATTTGGCTTGTCATGACTCATATATGGTTCTTTTTGCTTCATACAATGTTTATTTACCTTTTGTGATGCATTGATGTGTAGATATGTTAGTTATATCTTTTGTCTTTTAAGTAAGTGCATGTACTTTTGTTTCTGCAAAGAAGCCTCCATTAATGGTGGAACTATCTTGCAAATCTCACATAAAGTAGGGGCTCGGTGCCCGTGTGCACCTCAGGTGAGTGCCCTTTGTAAACTAGGTGATAGGCCAACATGCTTGGGGTTAGAAAGAGGTATTAAGAGTAAAATAATGACTACAATTAGCACAATGAAATATTTTTCATTTAAAAATAAATAATTCATTATTATCCTAAAATCTCTCCAAATTTATTTTGGAGCTTGAGCCAAACCTCATTTCAAGATGAATTAATGTAAATCCTTTGGGTATTGTATTTTTGGTTTGTCATGAGAGAATTAACAAAATTCTTCATGGCTTTGTAAGTTTCCTGCCATGAGATGATTTTTGGAAAATTTTGGTCAAAGAGTGTAATTTTAGGAATGCATACGGTGGTTGGGAATACCTCTAGGAATCAACAAGATGGAGGAATGTCATGGTTCATGGGTATGGTTTGTAATTGTTTTTTTTGTTATTATCTCTCCATGGTGAAAAAAAAAAACTTTTTCCTGATATTCCTGACTTGTCTAAGAAAGAAATGTGAGTAAAAACTTGGAAGCATGTGCAAGGCATGCGAATTAGTTGAAGAATTCCCCAAATGTGGCCGCATGGGCTATTGGAAAGATGCCTTGGATAAAGGTGGCTTCATAGGCCTATAATGGTCACTTTATTTACAAAATTTAGGTTTGTTGATTAGGTTTTGGAAACTTTAAAGAAAATTCATTTGTCATGTATAAAGCCAAATTCCACGACCTCTGTTAGCATCCATCCCTCTCAATGCCAAATTGGAAGTTTAAAGAAAGATATGGATGTCCAATAAAGTTTTCTTTTAATTTGGGAAAGTAAAATTTTAGTAGAGGTTTGTCTCTAGCACCTAAGAACATCTGGTTGTAGACGTGGGTAGATTTTGCAGGGCACTTGGGTTTTTGTCAAATTTCCCCAAAGGAATGTAGATCAAAAAAGATAATGGTTGCAGGGTTTGAGTAAAAGGAGTGGTGGAAATTTGTGTTATCTATTTTAACATTAATGATTGCAGGTTAAGCACACCATGGATTTGTTAAAAAGGCATTGGAAGCTTCTGAGAAATGCAAATTTATAGGTGTAAAGACAAACACCACTTCCCTTTCCATTATATGCCCAACTCGTGCATAAATGGAATATTTGGAAGCATTCACAAATCTATGAATTGGTTTACAAAATTTCCTAATAAAAATGTGGACAGCAATGCTTTTTGGATGTGCAATGTGGAAGCCTGCACAAAGCATGTGAAATGTTTGATAAAATGCTAGGATGTTGCTTTTACACTATGTTTGATGGAGTTTTTGAAGGGGATGTTGTTCTCATGGAATGCAATGATTGCAGGGTATGTGAGAAATTTTGAATATAACGAAGCTCTAAAAGTCATTTCTATGATGCAACAAGTAGGTCTCAGACCAGACTCCTTTACCTTTGTATGTCTTGGAAGTTTGTGAAATGTTTGGAAAAATGCATATAAAAGGGGAGCCCCTTATTGTTTAAAATTTCTTATTGGCCACAGTTGTTGGTGTGGCGGGTTTAACCATAGAAGAAAGTAGTAATTTCTGTTATATGATGTTTTCATTTTTCCACAAATGCAGACACTTATAACAAACATATGGATTGTTTGAAAAATTTCCCAAAGGAAGTGTGGTCAAAGTACCACTTTAGTATTTTCTTTATTTGGTGGAGCTTGACCTATTGACATTGGTTCTCGATTCAAATTATTTTCTGATTCTATTGGTTTTATAAACTACTTTTTGTATGGCACTTGAGCTATTGATAAAAGCTAGGCGTTTGGGATGGCCACGAACTTGTTTCTGATTTATCCTTATACCTCTCCTATTTTATGATCAGGCATGATCATCTTACCCTCTCTTGCATGATTTTAACATCACTTTTTTTCTTAACTTAAATGGAGTTGTAGTTCATTTTAAAGAAAAGCAATTGTTTAGGCAATTTAAATAGGATTGTTATCTATTAGCAAATTTTGCCTATGTTTTGTACACAACTAGATAAATAAACATGTATGTAAACAATACACTCTTTTACCTCATAAGATGGTTGTAAAAACTTGATATCAGTACCAATTATAGAAGCCATGTGGTTACAAAATGTATACTTGAATATTAGTCAAAATTATTCCTTGGTAACCTTGTAAAACCTAAATAAAATCAGTTTTCAATGAGGTACAAAACATCACTGTAAACCCCGATTTATGAAAAGAAAGCTTTTTCTGTGTACCTTTTCATGTGGAGTGCCCAACCAAACCCTACGTTGTTCCTTGGATTTACATTTGACCTTATTTTGTAACACATTTAATATCTCAACGGGCTAGTTTGCGGCTTTAAACATCTGCTGAAAGTGAAAAATACAGTTTGGTTTTGACTCGTCGTTATGGCCTTGGGTGTCGAAATGGATTTTGGCTTCTACATATCTCAAATATTTCTATGAGACAACTGCTTCAAACCCTCGGTTTGGAGAAAAATATCCCACAAGCTATTTTTCCTAATAGGTATTATAGACATTGGTCTTTTTGTGACAAGGCCACTTGAGTGCATCTACAATCAATAGCTCCAGAAAAACGAGCGCCATTTTAGTCTTGTTTGTCAATTTTTAGTTCCATCATCTCTGAGTGTTTCCTTGTATATAGGGGAATATGTAGGAATCTGTTTCCATGGTTGTTTGAGTCTTGAAGATGGTTTTTGAATGTTGATTTTTGAGCAACTTGCCTAAATTTATCATTTTTTGGAACTTGCAATCAAATGGAAAAAACGTTCATATGACCTTACTCAAGAAAACTATCGATCAGGAAAATTTATACACACTAACATATGATTGTAGAAACATTCCTTTGATGCTTGTTTTGGAAATAATTTGATTGTGGAAAAATAGTGTTTTCTCCCTCCTCTCTCTATCTCTCCCTTGATAGCTCTGAAAATGAAATAAAATGGCATTTACATTTCTTACTCTCTTTAGAAGTATGTTAAGTATTGTTTTTTATTATTCTTGGAAATATTTGAAATCATGAATCATTCTAGTTTATAGGTAGATTCCATGCCAACCATAGTGGTGTGTGGTTGCAGGTACCCAAACAAGGAGAAGTATAATGATACTTTTGTCTTCTTATTAGCATGTTATATAAAAGCAATGAAATTATATAGAATATATCAACGATATTGTTATGAATAGAACGCATTATTTCATTTTTTCCATGATGTATACCATATCGTTGCATATTGATGAAATTTACTATTTTCTTACGTAGTTGTACTTTTGCATGTTTAACTAATTCCACACTTAGTCATTCTTTAGTATATTTGGTTAGGTAAATGAAGTTGATTGTATCATGTTGTATTGGAAAATGATGTAATATGACCTCTTTTATTATATCCAAATCATCATCAGGAGAATGAAATTGAAATCCCATTATTTATAATTGTTTGTACCATCATAATTTTGGATGTGATTGTACTAGTAAAATTGATGGTAGAAATTTGGTAATGACATAATTCATCTATCTATTAGGGATGTATTTACCTAGGAAATCTCTTATCCTTCAAAAAAAATATAAAAAATTACATGTGTGTGTTTCCATTTTGGGTGGAAAGCTTCAACCAAACTTATAGTTTCAAACATCAACCCTTGTGGTATGGAATGGTCCCCTTTGAGCTTAACCTCATGCCTTATTTCTATAGTGGAAGCGAACACCACTTGGGACATCACTACGCCTTAGGAATGGAATTTGTTTCCTTATATTTTGATTATAGGAACACCTTTGAGTTTTCAAAGGTCTTGGGGGATTAAGTTGTTGAACGCTATCTTTTTCTTATAGTAGGACATAAATACCTTAGGGTAAATTGGAATAAATTTAAAACTAATCCTAGGACATTTTTGAGGTTAATATGTGGATATAATTTTGTATAGAGACCTTAACATATGTGATCGTTATCGGTAGGATGTTGACCCATTAGAAGGGTGAGAATTGTGACTTGTTACTTAACTCCTCGCTAGGTCTCAATTTTCTTACATAAAGATAAAATGAGATGTCTCCTTCGAGAACATGATATTATAGAACATTAACTTTTGACTTGAACACAATCCACGTGTGGATCTTTTGTATCTTTTAAATGCTTCTAATCATCTCTATCTTCAAAATGTACAGTAAGTATATGATTACCTTAAGATTATCCTCCTATCATCTTGAGATCTTTTCCTCTCAATGAAAACTAAGTAAAATGATGAGTAACCATGTTCTTTAAGAAACAAACCCATTGTCTAAGAATGAGAGTTGGGTGACGTATATGTGTTTAAAATGTTTATAACTACATTGAATTTTACAAATTTATGGCAATTGAAATGTGAACCAATTAGGGTACTCTTATTATAATATTTTCTCAATGTGTAATATAGTTATGAATTTTTTAGAAGAGGTGATTCATACCTTACATGTTAATGCCTTTTAAACCAATGTTAACTCTTTTGTGTGTGATTAAGTGTACTTGTTATAAGTTAAACCCAAAATGAAATAAATAATGTGTATCATTGTGAATGAAACTGCATGCTCTCATGATTAATGGATTCAAGACATGTGATGTTAGATAATGGAATGTAAATGGTAGTGAAGAGGGAATCAACTTAAATTATGTGTTAAACGAAGCAGGGGAAATGCAATCTAGAAAAAAAAAAAAAAAAAAAAAAAAGAGGAAAATGTATTTTTTACATGCTATATGGTCTTCAAACCTTTAAGGCTTAAATTATATTATGAACATGACAAAGATTGAACCATGAAAATGTGAAAGTGTGGAAGGTGTCAATTTGTGCTGTTCATGTCATGATTGTGTCATAGTCTCACACTTTCTCATTTATCTAAGTGTGATGTTGGTTGCACATTGTATCATATTGACTGTTGCATGTTCTAAATGTTGGTGTAAATGTTACATGTGGTGTTATGAAAAATCTTATGAGTCTTTTGGTTTCACACAATTGTATCAAGTAATATAGAATTCAAAAATAATTATCTTGTTATGTTTGATCTTGTGTTTCGGTCCCACCTAGGTGGGCACTACACATCCCAAAAGAAAATTTGAGGTGCAATTAAGGTGGTAGAATGGAAATTATATCATACGAACAGAGATGATGTAGAACACCCAAATAAGGATCATTGTAGCATATGATATGGTTGAAATGGATTTCAAGTATAATATATATGAAATTTTGCTATAATATTTGAATGACAATGTGCATAAGATGAAATTAGGTAAATATAACTTTTTATGTGGCTCTTTGTTGATGCTTATCCATATATTTCACAAAAATAGTGTTTTAGGTGGAGGTACAATTTGAGTAGAAAGATAATGAACCCATAGGCTCCCAAATTAAAACTCATATGAAATTTATGAATGAATTTGATGTCATATCATCATTTTAAAAATGGGGTGAAAGAATTAGGAGAATGGTAGTGGGTAGGAATAGGATTTTTGAAAAGGTGGTGGCTTTGTATGAAAATGAATTAATTTTCATTCTAGACATAGATACCTTGTACATCCATTATTTTATTATTTGGAAAACAATAGTGGCACCCCTACTATATGATGTAACAAATGAACAAATTGGCAGTATAATAAAATCCATTCATAATTCCAATGGATCCAATAAATATTACGTCACCTAATATTAATAAATTAAATGAAGAAACATGGAACAAATATAGGGGTAATCCCATGGAGTTTGATCCTTTGGTACATGTAGGAGGAGATACAAGTGAAATAAGATTTTATCCTCTAAGCACAAAAGGAATTGAGAGTTATGTGGTTAGATGAGCTGAGATAGAGGAATAAGATTTAAGTTCATGGATGGACTATGGAGAACCAAATAAACAATCGAATATTTTATCTTCTATAATAGGTGAGAGGATAGAGGAAGAGTAGCTACAAAATAGTTATACAACTCCATTCATTGTAAAAGGTAAAACATCAATATATGTGGTTATAAGGATGAGTTTTTTGGCAGAAGCAAAAATAAAATAAGGTGGACTTAGGAAATTTTTCCTAAGGATGCATTTTAAAATAGGATCCAAATAATGAAGAAATTATCAACACAAAAGTGTTGAATGAGGTTCTTTTCTAAGACACCCAAGATGGAGACAATCGCATAAGAACCAGAAAAGGACAAAAAAGAAATCACTAACATCGTAGATGAAGAGGGGATCCCTTTCAACTCCATGGAAGTGGATGGAGAAGTCTCTACACTAATATTAGGTACTTTAATTGAAAATTTTAGAGAAGGGGATAGGCTATATAGTGTAGCAAGTAAATAATAAAATACAACGTCATTAGATAAAATGTAAATTGTTGAATCCCTAATTGAGTACTTTAAAGAATCCCCTACACCTTATAGGATATCTTAGATTAAATTTTGGTATCGATGAAAAAAGAATAAGTGAGATACAAAAGGTATATGCCAAGGTGTCCTAACCGAAGCAAGATGTGGAGTTGGAAAAACTTCTTACCAAAAATATTCTAACTCCTAAAGAGGAAGAGAAAATACAAGAGTTATAAGAATAATTACTATGAACAAATAAGCACCATGAGAATTTATGAATAAAAACATAATTATAGCATTTTCTGAAAACTTTAAAAGAATAGGAGGAATTTGTATGGAATAAAATGGAAGAATTGGAGAAATAAATGGAGCAAGAAGAAGAAACAAAGTAATAGGCTGACATGGTCACTTTGAAGGCCCATAAATATATGGAAAGAGAAAAAGAATTAAAATCAATAGAGGATGAGAAGAATAAGAAGGACATGAAGTCCCAAAAACAAAAAGAGGAGAAGAGAATAAGAAGAATGTTGTGGAGGCCTAAAAATAAAAATAAGAAGAGGAGGATAATAAGAAAGTTATAGAGGCCAAAAGAAAATTGAAGGAAGATGAAAATAATAAAAAAATCACAGAGGCCCAAAAGAAAGCATAAGGACAAAAGGATAAGGAAGATGAAAGGAAGAAATTAGAATAGGAAAAAGAAAAGAGAGTCATGGAGGTAAAATATGAAGCCGTGAAAGAGAAATAAAACTAGAATTAGGCTACTAGGGAAGTGGCTTAGCAAAAATAAGAACTCAAGGTCGTAATGAATAAATTAGCCAATGATAAAAAAGGAGGAAGATAGAAAGGCCAATTTGGTTGTGATACAATTAGAGGTTATGTCCACATACCTTTAACTCATATAGTTCCATTCACAACTTTGGATATTACTAATAATGTCCTAGAGTAAATATAAGATAGTTGAGTTTGTTCTCCCTTCCTTAGGGAGTGGTACGAATAGGTGAAGATGGGTTAATCATATATTTGAATAAATTATCTCTCTTACAAAGACCCAAATAAGTTACCTCCTTCAAGAAAGTGCACACATACATTATATGAATACATGTTTTTCCTTGGAAGAAAAGATGGAGAAAATAATTGTAGACCTTTATATAGTTAGGTCATAGTATGACTCATATGAAAATTTGTCGATAAAAAAAAATATTGTAAGAAATGATGGAAAAATACTACCCCACCTAAGTCCCTCAGAGAAAAGACACCAACAAATATGTGATGAATTCATGGAGAATCACAAGGCTCCCTAATTTATGTCAGATCAATAAGTAAATGTGAAGAGAATAATAGAAGTACAATCACATGCCTTAGAGTTAAGAATTGATTTGGGAGATGCGTAGTGATCTGCTTTACCAATTTAGTGGGTTTTCCAATCATTAACAAATAGGAGAAAGGGTATCTTCATGAAATTGAAGAATAATTCGTTAAAACATCCATGCAATATGACATCAAGGAAAATATGGATGGAGCTAAGCAGAAAATGTTGGCACAAATGGGAAATATATACAAATTAAATCAATTTCCAAGAGTGTAAAATGATCAATGATGTGGACGAGTATGAAATATTTGTGAATGCACAAACAAATAAGATAAAGAAGTAGGTGAATAAATTACATCAAAACCAATTCCTTCTAAACACATAGGGCTAGCTATCTATAATGGATGCTTATATAAAATACAATAGAGGTCTACCACACATATAGTGGCTTAGAAGGAATTTGAAAAATGGATGACTACCTAGTTTATAATGTATCTATAGAAATGGGTAAGTTAATCCTTGTATAATAAATTAAAAATTTGTGTTTTCTGAATGTTTCCCCCATATCTAATCTATTCGGTCAATTCAAGTGAAAAATTTATTAATCCTTCTTATGCCAAGTGTCTAAACTCTATGAGGCTGATGGCATGAATTTCGTTGAATTGGTGTTGCCAAGAAAAAATGAAGAGAGAAGGAAGTGAAAGAAATTTTAAAATTTTGGCGGGTTCTTCATCTCTTGGTTGTCTCAAGGACAACATGATTGGTTAAGTAAAGGGATGATGTTGGTGATGTTATTCATCGATTTTTTATCAGAACATACTAACTATACGATGCATAGTGAAGATATAGTATGTCATGGTTTGGAGGAACCCAACAAAGGAACTAGACTTCATGTGTTAGATTAAAGACTTTGTTTATATAATAAGCATGTATATAATATATGTAACTATTTTTAATAGAGGTACTACGTAAAAATACAAAGACGATAATGTCAGTAGGGTATGTAGGAAGAGATTAAGTGTATGTGTAGAGTATATATGTGTAATTTTGTGTATGTAGAGTAGAAGAGAGGTATGTATTTGAAAATTTAAGTTTGAGTAGATACAGTAGTGAGGGAGAGTAGTTTTATGTATTTCCAGTTATACTATGAACATTGTACTATTTATTTGAAATAAATATAAATAAAAGAGAAGAGTTAGGGTAGTAATATTTTTATGTGTTTAATTTACTTAATACTATGCTATAATATATATGAAAATATGTAAACTCGGTTCAAAAAAATCTTTTTGTTAAGTGTTTATGTGCAATATTTCATATATACCTCTTTAAGCGTCATCTTTATCTAAACATTATGAATTTAATAAACTAACAACAACATATATTTTATGATAACATTTATAACTAAACAATGTGATCATCAGATAGAGCATGATATAGTATGTTTCATAAGTACTAAATTAGTATGGTGCATGTAGTAGACTAGCGTAGAGAGATGTGATTGTAATAAAATTAGTTGTATATATGCCCCAAGTGTAGGTATTCCCCAATGTGGTATCCATCCCTAGGTATATAATGTTGTGAGAATTCATAAATTTTTAAATATGCAATCAAATTAGGATCAATATGTAAGATTCCCCATGATGCAGGCATACTCCTAGGGTGGTAGGTTGTAGGATTCATAAATTGTATAATGTTCATGAATTTTAACTATTTAATTCATTCTATAAATTTCAAGTGCTAAGGTAGTGTAGAGTTAAAATATAAATGATCATGAGCCTCAAATCCAAGAAAGGACTTAGTGTTTCACGTATAGATCTTGATTTTGTATTTTTGTGATGTTATATTTTTTTCCATTTTGAACTAAGAGAATCGAAGGTAAATGTGATACTAATGGCCTTAGGGAAATTTTTAGAAATAATTAAAAATACAAGGTGGGGCCCTAGGTAAGTATTGTTCCATCAACAATCACATTATATCCATAAAATTTGTTGAATCATTGGGTAACAACCTGATTAAGAAATAGGAAAGAAAGTGTTAATAAATCAATAATAAAGTTATGAGTGTGTATGTGTGCAAGGTGCTAAGAATTAAGCGAAGGAATTATGGTCTAATGATCTCATCTAAGGATTGTCTTGCATTTGTAGGTGTGGTATGCAAATTATTTTTGTTCGCTAGTGTGTAATGACCTCCTTTATCGATCGATTGGCCATGGGTAGTATGATACTCATTACTCTCATCCTTAGTCATATAATGTGAATCTAATCTTGGGTCACATATAGTTAAATAAATTGTATGATCTCTATGTGAATGAAATTGTATTGGTTTTTCATGATATTCACACTAACACAGCTACTTCCAAACTATGTTGTATTGTGTAAGGATAGATAAAATATGATGTATATAAGAAGGATTAGGATTCATAGTGTATTTATGCTAATTCTCTATCACATTATGTCATAGTATGTGTCAAGTAAGATGATCAATACTCAGTGTAGCAAGTTTTACCTATTGTGTGTCAACATAAGTTATTGACTATAGAGTAGGAACTACAGTACTTGTTGGACTAGAGTGAATAGAATACTCAGATGGTATACTAGGAATATTCACTTCCATGTTTTTGTATATGAACTTCAGGCATCTATGTTTTCTATGGAATTGAACTCATATCAAGGATCTAAATTCATCCTAGTAATATATTGACTATTTCGTTAAAAGTTACTACAAGGAACTAAGTGTACATCCTCGTAGTTCCAACTTGTACTAGTAAAACTATGCCTCCAAGTTGTTATTTTCATTTTCCATAAAATCCCTAAATGGTCGTAGTGGTACATATGATATCACACGTAGTATTTTTGTGAGATGTTATGAGTTCCATTGTGTAATGCTTGTGGATAGATCCATTGTCTGCCATAACACTTTTAATTGTTTGTGAATATGTATGTGAACAAATAAATATAGCTCAAAATTTTCCATTCTCATCTAGATGAATATCTAAGTCAGAGAAGGTAATAGGTGGTGTATAATTGATTGTGTGTTTTGTGTAAATACAAATGATACTGTTAATTAGATGGTAATTTACCATATAATTCATTGGATGAGATATTATGTTATAAGTTATGTTAACATTGTTTGTGTAGTTTTTTTAGTATGATTAAGTAATATATCAGTTAACAATCATTTGTGTGCATTAGGTTGATAAATCATCGTGTTGGTGGGTGGCTTAAGATCTTGTAGGAAAACAATATTGTTAATAAGAAGCACTCGTTTTTGTAATCCAAAACATATATTCATAGAGTTTCGGTGAAATTATTGATAACCAAAATAGAAGTGTTCATTAAATTTAATTCATTGTTTTGTTTATGTATCATTGATAATAGGTGATGGTAGTTTGATTGGATAAAATTCAAGTAGTTTTCATAATATAGTGCAAGGAGGTTATATAAAATAGTTATATCATGGTGTATAATTCATTATAAGAGTTGTTACATGAGTGGGTTGTGTAACATTAATAGTTTCTAATTTCTTAGTATCATTTAGCTTGCCTTTATATGGGGGTTTTTCTTGAAATGTTTTGCTACTACATGATTGTATGGTCTCATAACTCGACATGTTGGCTATAATAAGTTTAGTCTCATATAATTTAACCATTTGATAGATCTCCAAAATATATGTACAATTAAGAAACATGACTTGTTAATGGAGCTTCAAGATTATAGTAGAAATGAATACTTCAATCAACTCATTTTTATTATTGTGTTTAGGTCCTCATGAAAGTAAAATTATTGAATTGAGTTGAGTGATTTATGTAAATAATTTAAAAAATTCAATATTTATTGAGATAGGAGTAAGGAAATTATTATCTAGAGCTTTGAATGTCCATATGGATCACAGAGGGAGTGTATAAAACTAATAAAGTAAATATCTTTTAAGACTGTGTAGAAAGAACTCATTAAGATGTCCTCATGAATATAGTTCATAGAGGATTTCATTAAGGCTCATTAGGATGTCCTCATGAAAATAGTTCATAGAGGATTTTATTAAGGCACAAAGAATTTTTGTAGACCAGTTTTAACATATTCAAATGAAATCTTTGTTGTAGTAAATTTCAGAGGCAATGGATAGTTGATAAATTTAGATGTTATTGGCAAGAAAAAAATTTAGGTGGGAAAATTGGTGGGTATTTGCCAATGCTCTGAGACTCTTGGTCCCTCTACTTGAATGGTACAACTCCATTTATTATGTGTGAATGAAAATGAAATCTGTGGGTGGCCTAGAGGCCAGGGATCCAACAAGAACATTCCACTGAACATGCGGCAAAGCTTGTAAATTCTTGCAAGGGAGAAATTTGCTGAGAAGGTAGGAAAGGGAGTGGGAAAAGGAAGGGAGGATTAATATTGCAAGTAGAAAATCAGATTCCTGCAAACATTAATTAGAGCATGTCACCACACACATATATAGAAAGAAAACAACTTTATTACTAACAACAAAACAAGGTAGAATTATGAACACAAAGTCTCATGTAATTCTCTCATCAAGAAAAGAAAGAAACTCCTTTCTTCTTCATTGATATTTTTGAAAAGTTGTACATAGTGGGGAATCGAAGAACATATGAGGGAAAAATAGAGGAAATATGCTACCACTTTTGCTTTACTTCAAGTAGCAATATATCTTGAGCATACAAAATTGACAACCCTTAAGAATAGGGAATTCATTACATTATATAGAATTAGAAATGACTCTTCACCTACCCCCCATGTGTCTTTTCACTTGTCTTTTCCACTTATGACTCTTGATATTCATAGGAAAGAACATCAAGTCCCCTTTTATTAATTTAGGGTTACTAATTACAATTTTTCACTATAGTCACATTAGTGAATAAGACGGAAAAAAAAGTACAACCTCCCAACGAAGAATTAGAATGTGAAGGAAGAGAGGGAGGGGAGTGAAGAGAAGAAGAGGATGACTACTCATGCTGTCAAAGAAGCTTCCACCAATGGACTTTTGGAGATTCCTTTAGGAGAAATATCAATTGCCTTGAACTGCTTGTTGTACCTCACCACCGAAGTTGCCACTTTCTTGGCTTGTGGGATGTGAACAAAAATTAGTGACTTGATCCAATTTTCAGCAAGGGAGTTGATGTGCTTGCATTCCGAATACTAAGACTGGCGATCTCTTGTGGTGTTTGATATGAAAAACCTTATCTATACCAAAGACTCCAATGTGTCTTCATTGAATGAGAATGGATCTTCAGCCTCCTTCTTGACTAGATCTTCGAAAGGCCCAAACAGATCATCAACCGAGGTATCTTCTTCCACCCATGGAACTCCAAGCTTTTGCACTTCAACATTGACATCCTTATGCATCTTTTCAACATGTTCCTTGTATGAATCAAGATCTCCAATGACGCAGTTCATCATTTCATAGCGAGTGACCAAATTTTGAGCCCAGACTTAAGACAAGTCATTTAATGCTGAAGTGAAAACACCTTTGATTATGAGCATGGATGATTTGACCTTACCCATCTCAATGACTAATGGATACACTTGATCCCAGTGATCCTTCTCTACTTCAATCCCCTCTCATGTCATGATCACTTTCATGGCCATCATGTTCATGTATTTGAACAATGTCAAGATCTCCAGAAGCAACACCTTCCCTTTCTCAAGGATCTTGTTCACCCACTTGTCATTCTCTCTTCCCTGCATGGTGAAACCTCATGTTTTTTTAATGGACTCAAGGTCGAAGATACTGATAGGAGTAAAATCTTCGAAAAGAGGGGAAGTGGTGACATTTGGGTCCAAGAGTACTTGTACATATGAAGTGAGGGTCCTAATATGGTCTTCCGCTTGATCTAACTTTTCCTTGTATTCTTGATTTCTCGTGAGAAGGCGAGTGGAAGACTCCTGAAATAGATGGGCATCACCCTCATGTGTTTCCATCCCGAGTGGGATAGTGCTTGATTTCATATTCTGATGGTGCCATCTCATTGAGGGGCTTGATGACCTTGGGGTGAGCTACCTCCACATATTGATTACCTGAAGTATTGCTGAAGAAGCGAGAGGCAACCTGAGATTTCTTTCATTTCTTAACCTTCATCATTGCAGATATGGATTGGAAGTCAAGGACAACCACATATTGGCTCGTGTGTGTTTCTTCGCCGATCATGTATTATACCCACGTGAATCTATCATTTTTCTTAGGCTTAGTGTTGGGCATGATGGCAATTTCTTGCTCTGGCTGAGAAGGTGGGTTTTGGACTAGTTTGACAGGGAAAAACTACAGTAGATGAAGTTCTTTGAGTTCTCTAAATGACAAGTGGTTGAGAAATCTCAATCTCACCTTGTTCTAAGCCTCCTGAATGTTCTTGAGCTATTTTGGTCTTCTTGTGAGTTCTCTTGTGGTGCGATGGCTCAAATTCCATGGACTTTCTCTTTTTCACCTTTTTAAAATGAGATAAACTCAAAGCTTTCTCCGACTACCACCAGAGGTTAGAAGAGGAGATGCTTGTTTCTTGAGAGAGTGAAGCACTCCTAATTTGATGAGCGTTTCCATCATCTTCTTAAACCAAGATTTTGATCTTCGAATCACTACCTCAGTCCTCTCATTGATGTCATTTGATTCTCTAATCCTCCAAGAAATATGAGGAAGAGGTGAAGATTTCACGGCTGGGTACTCTAGATCATATAGCTAAGTTCCATCATCTTTGATGCCTTCCTCGAACCAATAAAATTCAAACTTCCTCATTTTATCCACTATCATTCTCATGTGATCTCTTCTTCTCACTTCATGATCATCGACATAGTTCACCCAATAATCCTCAACTTGTGGCACATGATGCAAGTTAGGGATGTGGAACATATTGGGGGTGCTATGGATGTCAAAGTTAGCCCTCAAAGTATGAGAAAATATATTTAACTAAGAGAAAGAGGCTTCAAAATTGGATGCATTGATGAGATATTTACAAGAGAATATTATCAAGGAGATGGGGAAAGCTATACTTTTATTCTTTCTGATTTTGAGCTTCCCGTTGACATGTGCAAGTTGTCTACAGAGTTCAAACTTGAAAATATTATCACTCATATAACGAGGGAGATTTCGTGGAGCGAAGTCAAATCCGGATACCCTGATGTATGAGAAGGTGGAAAAATTCATGAAAAAGGATCCGTATTTCTGAATCAAAGAGGCAGCTTGCGAGGACAACCTGAGCTCGAGGTTTTCTTCAAGTAGTCTCACCACATACACGGTGAATACATCATTCACCATGGAAAATTGATGCTTAATTTCTTTCAAAATCAACTGCGGGTATCTCTCATAGGTAGGTGTCTTCTGAAATATGTTCTATGTAAGATTCAAACCCCTATAGGATCTTGTACTAGCAAGATCATACACTAGATACGATGTCATGGAAAACTTCCTTATGACTGGGAGTTGGAGCAATTGGAAGTGGATGTTGTCACTAATGATTTGGCCCTAATCAATCATTTGTTTGACCTCTACAATGGTGATGATGAACAATGTCATTTATTCATGAAAATATTTAGTGATTTCTTCCCCCATCACCCTACTTAGAAAATTATGGCATCCAAGTATACTTCATGAAATTTGTGCCCGGACCATGACTTGGGCATGTGGGAAGGCTTTCTCACTTGTTTCAATCAAGACCCAAATGCAAGGCCTTGCAAATAAGGGTATGCATTTTCCCATTCACCTACTGTGAACTCCTTCGAGATGATGACCATGTTCCCCCAAGTCGGTATATACATACTCTATGATATCCCCTCGGGTGTGAGTACTGCCAATATTGAACTGTCGTCTCGCCCATATGATTTTTTTTTAGCTCATAATGTTGTGCATAGGCCATGACCAATTTTGTGCTCTAAAATGATAAAGGATGGCCACCTGCAACATACAAACCAATTGAATAGATATTTTCTTCAACAAGCTCTTGTGGTCGGCCAACCATCCAAAATTTTCAGGTCTTCCAAATCCAAGTGAGAAACATCATTGTCACTCACTTCTGGATACTCAGAACGAGAGAGATCAAACGACCTCCAAACCAACAAAATTTGAATGTCATTATAGAAAAAATCAATTAGGTGAGAGAAAAAGATGAAGTTAGAAACTTTCTACAACTAAAACAAACACTTTATTTTTTTAGTAAGTAGGAATCTAGACCTACTTTTAATTCTTTTTTGATTTTTTGATTTATGTGCTTTTTTTATTATCTCAAGATTCCTAACATATCATGTACACTTTCATTTGGGTCATTTTGATGATCTTTGTCAATTTCTATTTTTATAAAGTGTTTTTTATTTTTTTACTTTTTTGTCACTTTTTTTAGTATCCCGAGATTCCTAACATACCATGTACACTTTTTTTCGGGTTATTTTGACGATCTTTTCCAATTTCTATTTTTAGAAAGTGATTTTTTGCTTTTTTGTTTTTTGTCACTTTTTCACTTTTTGCTTGGTTTGTCTTTACTGTTGAATTCTGGGTGTACTGTCTTCTGATGGTATGTCTTTTTCTGAGGGTTTCTATGTATAGTAACTATAAAGAATAGATACTTAGTATTTTTATAAGTTCCACTTCCCCCTCTTAGTTGACAATGAAAACAACTTCACTGGGATATGCTTACTCTCTGGATTGCGTTGTCGAAATTTCATCGCAAACCACTTCTCGAAATTTCATCACAAACCACTTGCCAAAATGATGGGAAATAAGAAAACATGACTCTATGGAAAAAAAAATGAGGGTTTACTGATGTAAAAAATACAAGAGCATGATATGGGTTTCCTATTATAGAGATCTTTAAGGCACCTGAATCATGAAGCTGCTGAAAAAAATTTCGTGTAGAACAGACCACCAATTTGGAAGTTATGAGAGATTTCTCCGTTTTAGCTACCATGGCTACCCTAGAAGAATTTGTTGGTTATTCTAATAAATTTGCAGGTTATCTTGAGCTTTAGCATGTCTCTAATGGCATTGCTTGGGTAGACCTGGAAAAGAAATGGTGAGGAAAAGGCAAATATGGCACTTTAAAAGGTAAAAACGAGCTATTTTTAAGTCATGAAATCTTGTTTTTACTTTACGATTTTTTAAAAGCAAAGGGGGACCAAAATTTTATGTCCCAAATATCTAGGGATAGTTGGAATAGTAGGTGTGAGAAAATCTTCCCCCCTTCCCATGCCTGACATGTGGCAGAAGTTGATAAACACGCATGGAAGATGAGGGGGAAGGTTTCTAGTACCCGACGGACAAGTTGGAGGTCATATGCAAGGCCATAGAGAGGGAAAGGGGTGGGACACATTTTACTATCCAAAATTTCCTATATATTTGGAACATTAGGGGTAAAAAAGTGCACTTTAGGCTTAGGAGGCTCCATACATAGTGAAATTTATGAATTTTGGCATATGGAAGCACTTGGGATTGTTTAGCACTCGATGGAGAAGAACCGGGTCACATGAGTGGTCTAGGGGCTTCAGTTAGGGGTAGGATGCATTTTACTATCCCCATTGTCCCACTTTACCCTTTATCCTAGACAGTTGGGATAGTTGGGACACCAAAATGCGTCATGCCCCAAACTGTGAAATTTTCCAACTGCTGGAAACATGGAACGGACTTTCCCGGAGTTGTAGGAGGTCTTTTTGGAGGAAATTTTATATTAATTTGATTTAGAATACCATTTTGAGAAAAATGGAGTGATTTATAAGACCTGATTCTACCTCATTATCAATAAAATTTTGTTTTTTTCATTCTTGGTGAGTCTGCACAAATTTCTTTGCACAGAGAAGCACTTAGGTGTTGTGAAGGATCTTATTTTCCATCATGTAGAGAATTGAAATATATTTCTTAAGGTATTTTTTTTCCTCTTGACTCATCCTAGAGATCTCGAAATCTTCACTTGAAGGTGAGGTATTGTTTTCAACTGTAATTTCCTTAGGCCTCCAAGACTCGCTTTAACTGTTTTGATCCCAACACCTCTGAAACCTTCCAAAAATTCCTTAAACATGTCCCACTATACTGTAGACTCATTGATATCATCCTCAGATTATTTTATGCTTCTCAATAAACTTTGGAGGATTTACACCTGGTTAGGAAAGGTTGGAGAATGACTTATCTAGGCCAAGTACCAACTTCCACTCCTGACAACAGTGCCCTGAATGGACCAGGTGACCTTGTGAACATATGGTAGAAACTTTTAAGGGATTTAAATCACATTATGAAACTCTTAAAATATGGGGGGACATGACTCAGAAGGTTGGGTGATCTAGGGAATGACTCGGGAGGGATATTAGAAAAAAATTCAACACAGGGGTACAATTATCATGATTTCACCTTGATTTTTGACATTGCAAAAATGCGTGACAACAATGTTAATGGGTTATTAAGTAACCCAATAGATCTCATGGTGATCTATGATCATATTTTCAATAAGATATCTCTTTTTCTTGCATGGCTTATAATTTTTGGAGATAAACAACAAGAATATGAGTCATAAATTATGTATATTATCCTAGTGTAGAATCTATATAATGTATATGTGTAGTAGCTTGGGGTACCATTTTTAAGCCCTTATAAGTGGAACATTAAGTGTAGGTGATGGTTGATTAAATGATTAGGTAATGGGACCTAAAGGGTGAGAAGATCTTATAGATGGTGGATCTTGGGGTTGTGTACTTTATTATTGGTGGTTTCACTCTTTTTAAGATTTGATTAGGGTTTTTACACTATAATCAAACAAGGAATGAAATAAATATTATAGGGGATTATTCTAGCCAAGTAAATTCTAAAATTAACCATTCAATATCATAATAACCCATTAATATGTGTAAAAATGTACATGATGCAATAAAAAATCAAAAATACATGGGATTGAGTGCACTTAGCTAATTACAAGTGATTTTGGACTGATCTAGGTGATCTAGATGTTGAAACGGGGTTATCTAGACCTAATAATGTTTTGGAACTGAAACTATAACTCGATAATCTATTAGGGTAGGAATGTACATTAGGGGTAGAAATGTCTATATGGTCTTGACTCTTTGTATGGTTTAACACCTGCTCATAATTGTGGTCTATGAATTTTTGGGTTTTTCAGTTATTTGATTATTTTTGTCACTCTCTTTTGGTCAATGTCAATCATACTGGCGAGTGTCTCTACTTCAAAACCCTAACCATGGATTAAGTCCTAAAAAATAAACATTATTTTGGTTTTGGGCACCCCCATGCACTTCTGACATCAGCACTACTCCAAAGAGGCCCCAAACCACACATCATTCTCCACATAGCATGTGATATCTAGTTGTAGTGCAATCATAATTGATATCATTCCTTTGACAATGCTTTCCTTGATTTTCTCTCTTGAAAATGTACTTGAGTGAGTGACTTTGAGTTCTTGAAAATGTGGGAAGCTATCTCCTAGACCTAGTGGGAACCTTTGAGCCTATAGATAGTTCTTCCCTAATGAATGTGCATATGTATTTTTAGAGTGTAGGAATATTTGGGTTCCTTTTATGCTAGCTTTTGCAATAGGATTCCATGATAGTGCTTAAGAGTGTCAAGTTCTAAATGAGGTGAGTTTCACTTGTTTATATATGCTTTCGTAGGTGTTTCAAGTTATAAAGGCTCACTGATGAGGAGTAAGTGACCCAAGGAATAATGTGTAATGGGAAGTTCAGGATCAAAGTGAGCAAGGTCAAAACTATATAATAAGGTTAGGACCATAAAAACGTTGTTGCCCCTATTGTACATTTTTAACCTAATATTGATAATTTGTAATGTGAATTTTAGAAGTTAATACGTGGAGTTTCTTACTATGTTTCATGTATTTAAGTATCATAAATTGTTGAAAGATCAGTGTGTAAAAGCAAGCAAGCTATACAAGATACCTATGCTAGATAAGAATGGGTAAAATACACTTGTTTGAGCAAGAGATCAATGTCAAGAATAGTGGTGTCAAAGAGTTGAATTACTAAATTTGAGTGTCTATATTTTCCCCTATTTAAGTATTAAATGAAATTGCATACTTTAAAAAAAATAGATACCTAAGTGTGTAGGCACACTTTGTGATCAAGGGATCATTTTTGAAAGTTACCTAAACATCCATAAATGGTGTTAGTGTAGAATATCATTTCGAGAGATTTCCATCGACTGTAATAATGCGAAAAACGGACATCAGGAGCTCTAGATATGCTCGGTCAAAGTTCAGATAGCGGGAAATTCAACTCTGGTCAACTGGTCAATATTGGACCAATCGCACTGTGACATGTGGCTTGCCACCACTCATTGAATTCACTCGATTTGCCTATCGGGAGACGACAAGTGGAATATATGCTATTGACCGAGTTAATTAATTTCGATACCCCATGGTATGGGTCGAATTTTTATTTACTTGGTAAGTCCACTTACACACCATTCCAAATGCCACACACACACACACACACACACACACACACACACACACACACACATATATATTAATGTTCATACATTAGTATTAAACCCCACATAAACTGCTAAATGCTATGCTAAGCACGTGGAAGGGAGGAGGTGAAGCGGTTGTTAGGGCTTAAAGCCATGCGTGGTAAGATCCACGTGGAGAATGGGAGAAATAAGGTTTATTAAAACCTTCCCTAAGTCAAAGGCCGCCAAATGCGGGATGAATAACCACTTTAACATATAAAACCCACCCCCTTCACCCTAAGCCACTCCAATTGGGATTTTATCCCATAAAAAATGCAAATCCGCCAACGTGGGGATTAATCCCATTAAAACAAGCAAATCCGCCAATATGGGTATTTGATCCCATTAATTTTGTTACGGGTGAGGCTAAAATAGCCTAAGGGATAATATGTATTGCATTTTTTTAAGGGCCCTAATTTTGTATAAATAGGGAACCCATTTGCATTGTAACACACATACCCCAAGCTTATTATTTGTTAAGCTTATTGTGGGGACACACATTAGTCCAACAAGCTTATTATTTTTTAAGCTTTTTTGTGAGATGTGTCAAAAAAATATTGTTTATTGGCCTATTATTTTAGGCAATAGTAGACGAAATATTTGTGATTGGGAGTAAATTATAAACTACCCAATAGGCCCATTGAGCCACACCAATTACTTGTAAATCCTGGATTGTCGACCAGAGTGCTAACGTCGCATTGATAGCATCGGGAAGGCCGATCGAAGCTAAAGGAGATTATGCATCAAGAAGGTGAAGAACAATTTGACTGATCATCAGAATTTTTTCAAAGAATTGGTGTATTGATAGGCAAGTAAAATTCCATTAGGTTTGCTTGTGAAAGTACTATTGTAACTTACAAGTTTTGACTAGTGGAATGGTTTGACCACGAACCCGGAGACGTAGGCAATTGCCGAACTCCATAATCAATCTGTGTGCAATTGTCTTAATGTCTTGCATTAATTTTTTTAAATTGATTACTTAAAAGTAGAAAAATCATCGGTCAATATTTAAAGCCTACAAGGGTCTAAGATCAAGTAGTAATAATCTGATTATTTTCGGATCAAGTTTGGTATCAGAGCTGGTAATCGACAGCTGCAAACTTGCTAATCTCCAAAGTAATTTGATCCACTTTTTCAACTTAAGAAGTATGGTTATGATTTTCAAAAGATGTGGAATTCCTTTCCATGTACTTTTTGTGGATTGCATAATCATTCAGTGGCCATATGCTGGAAGAGAAGGAAACTGATGAAGAATTTGATGTCGTTCGTCAGGAACACGAAAAATCAGAAAGACCAATCTCGTCATGCAGAGTCGAGAAATGGCAGAAAGAGTTCCTCATCCCAGAAGAAGGAGATTAAGAGGAATTTTTGTGCTCATTGCCAAAGGAATGGGCATCGGGTGGAAAATTGCTAGAAACTGCATCCATCTCACCATCAGAGTAATGGCAAGCCAAAGATGGAATGGAGGCCTATTGTAAAGGCAGAAGAGGTTTCTACTCCACCACCAGTTGACAATTCAACCCAGGACCAGTATTAAGTTTGGAGATCAAATTTTGTGAGAAAATGCTGAGAGAAAGGTTTACAATACTCAGTGGATTTTATTACTTAGCAAATTTGATTAATGCTCCAAACAGATCTCCTAATAATCTTTTGACTACCTGTTATAGCTTGGATACAGGAATTAACTCATATAAAGCTTGGAGATTGATCTGCCATTTGTGCAAACAGTAGAGTTCGCAAAGATCATCTCAGAACTTCATTTTGTGTAGAAGCATTATGACCATGCAACAGAATGGTAGATGAATCACCGTTGGCATTGACATCGGGTCAGAACTTCATTCTTTGTAGAGGCATTGCGATTGTGCAGTAGAATGGTACCTAATATTAGTATGTCAACAAGAGGAGCTCTAAAAGGATCAGCTCATAACGTCATTCGGTGTCAAGGCATTGTGACCACACATACGAATGGTAGCTAATCAACAGACTTAGCATCGTGCATTGGAAGCTTGAGGTCTAAAGAGGCTTAGCATCATGCATTGGAGGCGTTGATGTCTGAAATAGACTTAGCATCGTGCATCGGAGGCTCGAGGTCTTGTAAGAGGCTTAGCATCATGCATCAGAGGCATTGAGGTCTGAAAAAGACTTAGCATCGTGCATCGGAGGCTCGAGGTCTTAAAAGAGGCTTAGCATCATGCATTGGAGGCGTTGAGGTCTGTAAAGGGACAAGGCATTGTCTATCACCGACATCAGATAAATCAAAGCTCTACGTAACATGGAGTTCCTTCAAACCATTTTGGATTCTGCGGAATCAACTCAGAGCCAGGAGCTGTGTTATAGAGTCAAACAAGATCCTTGTTGTCAGATATCAAGAATCTTAGCACTGCACAGAAGGACCATTGAGGTTTCATTCAGAAAATTAGCACCATAAAGTGGAGGCATGGAGGTCTTCTTCGAATATCAGAGTGGCGCAGTGGAAGCGTCATGGGCCCATAACCCACAAGTCCCAGGATCAGAGTAGAGTTGTCAAAGTGAGAAGGTTGGAGAATAATACCCAAGGCTCTACTACAGCAGCACTTCTGAGGTGGCAACAGAGTTTTTCAGATTCAGGACAATATGGAAGCTTTTTGGGACAAAAAGATTTTCTCAGTGGGAAGGTGTGATCAGGGGATCATTTTTTAAAGTTTCCTAAACATCCATAAATGGTGTTAGTGCAGAAGATCATTTTGAGAGCTTTCCATCGACTGTAAGAACGTGACAAACGGACATCAAGAGCTCTAGATATGTTCGGTCAAAGTTCAGACAGCGGGAAAGTCAACTCTGGTCAACTGGTCAATATTGGACCAATCGCACTATGACACGTGGCTTGCCACCACTCGTCGAATTCACTCAATTTTCCTATCAAGAGATGACAAGTGGAATATATGCTATTGACCGTGTTAATTAATTTTGATAACCCATGGTATGGGTCGAATTTTTATTTACGTGGTAAGTCCACTTACACACCATTCCAAATGCCACGTATATATATATATATATATATATTTATATATTAATGTTCATACATTAGTATTAAACCCCACATAAAATGCCAAATGTTATGCTAAGCACGTGGAAGGGAGGAGGTGAAGCGGTTGTTGGGGCTTAAAGCCATGCGTGGTAAGATCCACGTGGAGAATGGGAGAAATAAGGTTTATTAAAACCTTCCCTAAGTCAAAGGCCACCAAATGTGGGATGAATACCCACTTTAACATATAAAAACCTCCCCCTTCACCCTAAGCAACTCCAATTGGGATTTTATCCCATTAAAAATGCAAATCTGCCAACGTGGGGATTAATCCCATTAAAACAAGCAAATCCGCCAATATGGGTATTTGATCCCATTAATTTTGTTACGGGTGAGGCTAAAATAGCCTAAGGGATAATATGTATTGCATTTTTTTAAGGGCCCTAATTTTGTATAAATAGGGAACCCATTTGCATTGTAACACACACAACCCAAGCTTATTATTTGTTAAGCTTATTGTGGGGACACACATTAGTCCAACAAGCTTATTATTTGTTAAGCTTTTTTGTGAGATGTGTCAACAAATATTGTTTATTGGCCTATTATTTTAGGAAATAGTAGACAAAATATTTGTGATTGGGAGTAAATTATAAACTACCCAATAGGCCCATTGAGCCACACCAATTACTTGTAAATCCTGGATTGTCGACCGGAGTGCTAGCGTCGGGAAGGCCGATCGAAGCCGAAGGAGATTGTGCATCAGGAAGGTGAAGAATAATTCGACTGATAATCGGAAGTTTTTTGAAGAACTGGTGTACTAATAGGAAAGTAAAATTCCATTCGGTTTTCTTGTGAAAGTACTATTGTAACTTACAAGTTTTGACTAGTGGAACGGTTCGACCACGAACCCGCAGACGTAGGCAATTGCCGAACTCCGTAATCAATTTATGTGCAATTGTCTTAATGTCTTGCATTAATTTTTTAAAATTGATTACTTAAAAGGAGAAAAATCATCAACCAATATTTAAAGCCTACAAGGGTATGTGATCAGGTAGTAATAATCTGATTATTTTCATATCACTTTGTCTCCGCTTGATTTTTTTTTCAAGATCTTTTCGTATTGGTGTTGGAAAGCTCCATGATGAAACCTGTAACATAGAGTGCATGCAATGTCCATGATAAATAATTGAAGTTTAACTCAAATGTAAATATGAAATTGTAAAGAGTAAAATAAAGAGATACAACACGTGGAAGGAATATACTTGTTTATTTTTAGAGGGAAGAGTTTCTTATTCTTTACTTGTGCTTGGATATTTTGATTGCTAAACTTTTCCAAAAAATTATGGGTGATCAGTCCCCAATTTTGCTAAGGAGATGTAGGAATATTGGGTGTATGGAACCCAACACACGAATGACAAGATGAGATAATAAGAATGATAATTTGAATAACCCCGTGAAGGAAGAAGACCACATATCAAATTCATTCAGCAACTTTGATATCCTTATCCTTAGGTGTAATCAGAGAGGAAGGACTACCTACAAAGAACTTATCCACTTCGCTACATTCCATGACCTCATGAGCCATACCGGTTTAAATAGATCTAGGCACAATTTTTTAAATTTGGACATGTTGTAAAAAAATACAATGAATTACCCCATACTCTCCCCATGTGTCTCCCAACTAAGTAGAAAATGAATAGAAGTAAAATGTGTTGAAATTTATTTGGATAAAAGGAGACCCATGCCCCCAATATCACTAAAAATGGAATTGAAACTGAGTGTTATGGAGTAAAAGGAAAGAAATCTTTGCTGCCTCTTGAAATTTATTTGAACTAAAAGATATGAGTCTGAAATTATGCCAAAACCTTGTACCTGTAGGTGAAAATTTGAAACTATTAAGAAAATTGTTGAAACTACCCTCAGTGAAAAATTGGAGAAATGGGTCAAGAATATTTGTACAACCCCATCCATATTATACGTTCTTTAAATTGTGTTCTATTTTCTAAGTTTGTGTCTGATGTTGTTTATGAGTGATTCTTCTCTTTTGATGTGTGTGTGATAACAATTTTGCGCACATGGATCCAAATAATAGATTTGTAGCCATGTCTGATCAGTCTAATCATATGTGTAGAAAACACGTTAAGGGATGATGTGGTGGCCACCAATAAGAACCTATATCTATAAAAAGGATTCACATGGTGGAGACCATGGTGCACAATCAAGGGAAATAATAGCAACATGAATAATAATAGCAACAATATCAACAATATAATTAGTAGTAATCAGCAAAATTAATGCAAATGTAAGTGGAAAGATAGCAATGCAAATAGTGTCACATAAAAGGCTTAACGCCTACAAACATGGGACAACCACACTTTTGCAAGACAATCAAGGCTCATGGTCTTGCAATCAAGAGATGCAATGTCACACAAGAAAGGCATGATGTCATAAACATGGGACACCTAAGGTTTCACAAGACAAACAATGCCCTTAGGCCACAATCAAAGTAGAAAATAAGTAACTACACACACAACTAGAAAACATGTATAGAAAAATAGAGGATCATAATGTAATGAAATGTCATATCAATTGATATAGAAGTATATGAAATAATAGTTTTCAACATCGCACAAGACATATGTGTTAGTCATGTTAGTTTAAAAGATAGAAAATACACTATATATATATATATATATATATATATATATATATATATATATATATATATATAATAAAGTGTAATGAGGAAGTGAAAAGGCACTATAATGAAATAATAGTATTTGGTTTGTGTAGAGGGATTCCCCTAGAAGAGTTATGTAAGGAACCATGATAGCTCACATAAGCATGTATCAATTTGTATGGTATACATCGTGAACACATGTGTGTAAAGAAGAAATGGTATCTATCAAACAAGAAGAATAAACAGGATGTATAATGTAAAGTGTAAACAATGTATGCTAGAGAATATGTCCTGTGTTTTGTGTTTTTTGAAAATATGTGATTTTTTTGCTTTGTGTAATTATACCAATGTTTTTGTGTTTTTTTATTGCATAGCTATGTACAAGAGAAAGGAATAGTATGAAAGCTACCTAATGAGAACCTCCGTAGGAGGTGAATCAACCATTGTAGATGATGGAGGCCCTGACCTTATGTATATTAAATAATGTGACTCAAGTGTTGATGGAATGGTGGTAGTAATGTGTGCCAAAGATGGCCTAGAAGAAAATAAATATATAGTAGTATAATGGCAAGTATATGGTGTACGAGATCTGTATATTGGACTAGAAAATGAACATGAATTGAAGATTGATGAGGATATGTAGAGTGAGGTAGGGCACTAAAGGATTGGTGGGGAATCCTATGATAATGTAAGCCACTAGAGATAATATGTATGGATGAATTGGTAGCCATAGGTCAAGAAAGACTAGAGATATGTGAATCAATGTGTGAAACCAAAGGCCTAGTAGGAGACCTAAGAGGACTAGATCTATTTGAATCAGTGTGTGAATCCAAATACATATTAGAAGACCTAAGAGTATTAGTATATGAATCCAAGGACTTATCATAGGACCTAGGAGGATCATTGTTTGAATCCAAGGTCCTATTAGAGGACCTAGGAGGATTAGTGCATGAATCCAAGGACCGATTTATAGGTGTACTAGGAGTATGAATAGATAATATGGGAGAATGAATAGGCATGTTAGGGGAAGGATCCTCAAAAGTGATACCTTGAATATTAAAAACTTGTTGATTATGAACGAACTTGATACACAGGTGAATGACTTATAGGATATCTTTAAGAGCACGCAACCAAGAAATACCAAGGTATAATGTACCAGACCTAAGAGAAATAGAAAACAAAAATGAAATATGTGTGGTAATAGGACCAATAATGATAAGTAATGTTATAAAATGATAGAGAGGATTAGAGTCAAATGTAAGCTTCTAAATAGAGACACTAAGATATTGAAGAAATGACAAATAATAGACATTATATTTATTGTGTGGATAAACTAATACACCATGTATAGGGACTTGATGAATAGATACAGGAATATATAATGTATCAGAAATAAATATGTCATCTATATCAGATTCATGAAAAGTAATACATTGTGTAAAATGAGGTATATACGTAATCATATCATCTAAAGGATGGTCATAAGAGGGTAGTGGTGGCACCGCATGATGAGTATTATATGCCTCCAAAGCAAATGTATCATTTGTGTGCTTATGGGGTGGATCCTTGAAAATGTTTAATTGAGAATTGTTATTTGTTGGTTTGGAAGATTCAGTGGGCTCATCCCATTCAATGTCATTTGAGTCAATAAGAACTTAGATAACATGATGAAGATTGATGCATTTTTTTGTGGCATGACTAACACATCAATGATAATCACAATAGGATTTGGCATCAAAACTCTTACTTTGAGGCTTGCTCATGTCAACCTAAAATTGTGGAGGGAGAGACACAAGATTGCACTACAGTAATTATTTTAGGAAAATTTAGGAGGAAATGGTAAACATGTAAATTGTCATCGAGCGAGTTGTAATTGTAAGTTAGTTGGTTGATTAATGGAATTGATATTATCTTTTGGAGGAGACTTAGCATGATTGGTCTTGCCCTTAAATGTAAATTTCCTTTGATATTTGGCATGAGATGTATTAGGAGTGATAGCAACATACTTGAGATTATTTATATGTAATAACTAAGGTTCACACTCTTTGAGTGTATGAAATAGATGGTCAAATGATAAAAAAATTTCAAACATGACCAATTCTTACAAAAGAGGAAGTAGGATTTGTGTAAAAATATCTTGCAAGTCACTATCATCTAGGAGATTATTCATCTTGGTAATCATGGTTTGATAACATAATACATAATCATTGATATGTTCATCAAATCCTTGGTGTAGCTTGGACATGTGTGCATAAAAAACCTTATCTCCAATGTTGATAGAAAAATGGGATAAGAAATTTATTTGCCAATGTAGTGAAAGAATGCAAAGAATGAGTGTGGAGATCATAGAATCATTTTAGTGCAAATTCCTTAATATTCATCTTGGTAAGCAAGCTGTCATGAGAGGCATAATCGATGCAAGCCACATGAAATAATTCAAGATGTTCTGTTGAATCACCTTTTCCATCACAAATAGGAATTTTTGGTGCAACAAAACTAAGAGGAAAAGGGTAACAGGCTACCTCAAGGGCTAGTGGATTGTGTAAGAATTGGGTTGATTCCATAGGATGAAGAGAAGTGGACATACCTTGTTGAAGTTGTAATATTTGAGCTTCTAACGAGTGAATAATGGTTTCAAGGGATTATGTACTAGATGAAGATGCACGTCAACCATTAGATATGGGAGGTGTAGTAACAATAGTGTTTGCATGAATACGTATAGAAACATTTTGCATTAGCATGTTAGGTTCCTCAAAGAATGTGGGTATCATAGATGTAGGGACAGTGGATGTTTCTAAGTTAGATTATGAAGCATTCTTAAATTAATCTCATCCAGTATATACTAAGAGATCAATGTTAGAGGGATTATCATGTAAAAAATGTGTAAATTGTTGGGTATCATCATTGGTAAGGGCTTGGGTATGATATCTAGAGTGGGTATTGGTGTTGGGGTTTGTAATATTAAGCGGGAAACAACTTAATTAAAAACCCTCCAAAGACTAAGAACTTTGGCTTATAACTTATGTTTAAAACATAAGGTGGCAGATCCCCATACCATTTCAGTGGATGTTTAAATTGAAATTATAATATTGGCCTATATGACAGGCCACCCACCTTGTATTAAACAAGGTGATCTCATTTGAGATCAGTGTGACATACACACATGTTATGATGAAAGATGTGAGCTATATGCAAGAGAAGCATTAAACATGAATGTGAAATATGTGAGCTAGTACTCTACATGGGTGAATGTTGTTAATAGTTTATAATACCTTTAATAAGGTGTAACTTTTGGGGATCTATGGAAAGACTAGGAGTGTTGGGTGAAATTCAATTCTTAATAAAGATAAGTGATTTTTTCAAAAAAAAATTACCGAAAGGATTTCCCACTTAAATATTGTGTTATGTGTTCATTATTATGTGTTATGGGTTATTTACTTTCACTGTTATTCATGCAATCTATGGTTTAATTCATTATAATTTGTTGTACAATCATAAACTATAATCCTTAACATATTTATGGTGGATATCTAATATGTGTTTATTATTTATCCCCACTTTCTTAACATGGTATCATAGCTAGATGTTTGTGGTTGTGCAGGATAAATATGTTTTGTAGGGGAAAAATCATCTATAGATCAATTTAAAGAAGATTTCTTGAAAGATTTCAAAATTCACAAAAATTATGTTTTTGCTTTGTGGATTTTTCAAGGTCTACATGTGAAAAATTCCAATTATCTATGAAATAAGTTAAATTTGGAAGTTTTGTAAGTTTTAAATAATTGAGGAAGATTAAAGTCATTTTTTTTTCCTATCTTATGTGGCCTTATGAGTGATTGGAATTGTGTTTTTTGGTGATTTGCAACCTTCTTCAGTGTTTTTTCAATCTTGTGTAGACTTTTCTTCACATCGCAACATTTTGTTATTCTTTTACGGCATGTTTTTTTGCTTATTATATAGAAATCTATTTTTTTTGGAGTTTTACAAATATCCTTTATTCCACAAACCTCCTTTGTTTCATGGACTTTTCTTTGTTTCGCGGTGTTCACTTTAAATTTCAAAAAACACTATTTTTAGAAGTATTTATTTTGTGGTTTTATTTGTTTTGTGGATTTTACCTTAAACTATCATGGGACACTAAAAGTTTAAAAAGACACATGGAATACTAATCCTTTATTCCGTGACTTCCAAACTTGAAAAAAAAAGTTCCTCTTGCTTCGTGGATTCTCGCGGCTTGTATTTTGTGTTTTGCGGCTTCTTTGCATAGTTTGATTGAATTTTTTTCTCAAGTTACAGAACTCTATAAAAACCGTGGATCTCTGCAACTGTCTTTAAAACCCACATAACACTAAAAAAAATTTAAGAATTGATAGTTTATGAAGATGCATGTGAACCATTAGAGATGGGAGGTATAGTAGCAACAGTGGTTGTATGAATAGGTATAGAAATATTTTACATTAGCATGTTAGGTGTCCCCATGAATGTGGGTACCTTAGATGTAGGGATAGTGGATGTTTCTAAGCTAGATGATGAAGCATTCTTAATTTTATCTCGTGCAGCATATAATAAGAGATCAATTTTAAAGGGATTCTCATGTTAAAAATGTGTAAATTTTTGGGTATCATCATTGATAAGTTCTTGGGTATGATTTCCAGAGTGGGTATTGGAAGCATCACCTCAAGCATGATCAATATTTATAGACAAAATAGCATTATTAAATATATCATGATATACTTGGGCATAATAACGAGTAGAAGTGGGATGGGAATCAGAAGATGTAGGTTAGCTACATAGAAATTGATAAAGATTCTGGAGAGTCAACATGATACAGAAAAATATCCACACATGATAAAATAGAATATAAACCCTAGGGACACTATGGGTTTGAGATATGAGGTTTGATTCAAGATTCAATCTCACCAAAAAATTTCACCCTTTTTGAGTTTGATTAGGGTTTTTTACAATATAATCAAAAAAGGAATAAAATAAATGTTACTAGGGGTTATTATAACTAATTAACTTCTAACATTAACCATTCAATATCATAATAACACACTATTACTTGTAACAAATGTACATGATGTAATCAAAACTCAAAAATACATGGGAATAAGTACCCTTAGCTGATTACATGTGATTTCAGACTGATGTGGGTGATCTGAATTCTAAAACATGGTTATTTGGACCTAAGAATGTTCTAAAATTGAAACTATGACTTGAGAATCTACTAGGATAGGATCATATAGTAGGGTTTGGAACGTATGTATATTTTTGACCTTTGTATAGTTTTGAACATGCTCAAAATTGTGGTATGTGAATTTCTAGGTTTGTTACTTGTCATATTCTCTTTATCACTCTTTTTTGGTCACTATCGATCACACTGTGAGGATGTTAAATACTCTGCTCAATCTTCCAAACCCTAACCATGTATTAAGTCCTGTAAAACAAGCATTAGTTTGGTTGTGGGTATACCTATGTACTTTTGATGTCATCACTACTCTGAAGAGGCCTCAAACCACACGTCATTCTCTACCTAAATAGTGATATCTATCTATAGTGCAATTACATTTGACATCCTTCCTTTAACAATGCTTTCCTTGACTTTCACTCTTCAAATATACTTGAGTGAGTAAATTTGAGTGCTTGAAAATGTGAGAAGCAGTCCCATAGACCTAGTTTGAAGCTTCACACCTATATATAGTGTTTCCCTAATCAGTGTGCAGAGGTATTTTTGGAGTGTAAGGACCTTTGGGTTCCTTTTGTGCTAGCTTTTACAATAGGATTCCATAAGAGTGATTGAGAGTGTTGGGTTCTAAATGAGGTGAGTTTCACTTGCTTATGTATGCTTCTGAAGGTGTTTTAAGTTACAAAGGTCAAATAAGGAGGAGTAAGTGACCCAAGGAATAATGTAAGTTTGGGATCAAAGTGAGCGAGGTCAAAAATATACACTAGGGTCAAGACCGTACAAATGTTCTTTCCCTTACTATATTTTTTTGACCTAAGAGTAATAATCTACAATGTGAAGTTTGGAAACTGACAAGTGGGGTTTCTTACTATGTTTCATGCATTTAATTTTTAGAAAATTTCGACATATGATTGTGTAAGAGTAAGAAAGTTAGACAATATACCTAGGGATGTACTGGATAAGAATGGGTAAAGTGCACTTGTTTGAGCAAGAGAGAAATGTCAAGAACATTAGTCTTAAAGAGTAGAATTACCAAAGTTGAGTGTATACAGTTGGTAATATTATTTTAACATGGTATTTTAAAGATGATGTGACTTATCTTTAAGTGCTCTTGTGAATATATCCATTTAGATTTTAAGTACATTCTATTAAATTACATGTGCTTGATTAGCATTGTGCTCATATTGGTCACCTTCATGTTTAGACATAATCTCAATGAAAATTGTATATTCTATAATATGTGTGGGATTTATATGAACATAAGAGTAATGTTAGGAGTAACCTCAATGGGAGAGGAAAAAATAACTTCAAGTATATGGGCCATTTTCTTAGGACATTATAGAATTAATGGTACTCATATGTGATATAATTAAATACCACCTAATCGGGAACTACAACCTGTTGGAGTTGTGAATTTATATTGCTTATATAGAATATTAAAATATTATTTGATTGTGTTCTAAGGGAATTATGGTTTTGTACAAAAATAAGAGGATAAATATTAACCCTAAAACCAGCAAGGAATGGTTTAGATTTTAAACCCTAATGGTAAAAATAGAAATTGTAGGTTGCATATAAGTTGAGATAAGTGAGTTCATTAAAACATAATATAAAATTTAAAATTAATATAATTTATGATTAGTTCATATGTGTAAATATGCAGTAGAAGCATAAAATATATAGTAAATCACATGTGATAATGGCATGTATTTTAATTATAAGGATCTCACACAAGCTCTTAAAAGTTAGATAAAATAAGTGCGTGTTAGTGCTATTGTTAGTATTAGAAGTGATTTTACCAATTTACTAAGATAAAGTGACAATGGTCTGAAAATGTGTAGGAATCCTATGTAGAGTGTCATTTAACTATCTTGAAAAATGTGGGAATCTAAATTTGAGAGGAAGATGAAGTTTCCCATCTAGGGAAAAGTAACCCTATCATATTTTCTTGTATGACCAAACTTTTCATGTGTAGGTTTGATTAAATATCTCCTTTGGTATTGTGATATTCTATGTTTGTAACTTTTTATTGTATTATTAACATCATGATCACAACTACACAATAGATTAGGTATTTTTCTTCTTCAAACCATAGATCTCTTATGTTAAGACCTAAAAAGGGGTTAGTTTGAATGGGTTGAATTATCATGCAACACCTATGTAAAAATAATCTAAATATGTGTTAAACCTTTGTAGTTACCCACCTTATGAATGTGTGTCATATGTACAACATAAATTTTTTTTGGAAATGAATACCCCACTAGGAACTATGGCACTTGGAAATGATATTTGGTGTAGGATATATCTTTATAAAATGTCCTAGGGTAGTTGTATAGGGTGTGTGTAGACTCGTTGTTGGTTGATGTGTTTGAAAGAGTGATTTAACAAGTGGGTGATTTTTTGTGATCTCCTAGGTAGTTCCAAATATGTGTGATAAGAGTACTTTAAATTGGTAGGGTAAATGTTCTTTTATATGTGAGTGTTGTAAAATATTTTCTCACTCAATTGACACTAGGTTGGTTGAGCTAACTAGTGAATTTGAAAATTTGACTATTGAAACTTTGGACCGATGGCTTAGAAAAAATCCTTCCAAATTGATTTTATCATCATGGCTAAATTCATCCTATTATGGTACAACTTGAATTATGTCAACTAGTGATAGTGGTCAAATGTTTAAAGATGTGTTTTATATTTTTAAAATGTAGGTTTTTGACTGGTTAATTATGAGTAACAAGTGTGACCAAGTGTTTAAGGAGTTATAAATTGAGATAGATGCATGTACAAAATAATCATTTGAGTATAAAATGATTAATGTTCTGATATAAATTCCAAGGAATAAACAAATTTTATTGGTCTAGATTTAGGATACTACAATTTCTATTACTATATATGTCCACTACCTTGATCCTACCTCGCACCACCTTGATACCTATCACATAAAATAGTATTCAAATCAGTATAATCCTTAAATAATATATGTTACACTGGTGTTTATTTTAGGTAATTAAATAATCTCTTTTATGCAAGCATGTGGTATTTTATTACTCCTTTTATGAATATCCCATGAAGGAATTTAACTAATAATTACCTGTATATAAAAATGACCCCTGAGGTTATTAGCATCTCTTGTCATTTTTACATTTGAGAGACACCTTTAAATATCACTTTATAAAAAGGTGTATGTATATATATATATATATATATATATATATATATATATATATATATATATATATATATATATATATATATATATATATATATATTATAGCATCCCTAAAGTGGTCCATTGATTTAGAATATGAAGTATAAAGGGTATAATTTTCACATTTCCAAGTGTTAAAAGGTCAAAGGAGCAATCACTATAGATTACACATTAATCTAGTTGCATATTCACATAAGAAATGGGAGAACTATGTTAGGTTTGATCACCATTTGGGGTATTGGAAAGTAGCGAAAAATTAACCTCTATTGGGGTAGTGTTGAGGTTGGTATATCCCAATAGCTCCTTGGAATTTTATTGTGCATTGTTAGTGTAGACACCTAAATTTGGTCATTTATTATTTAGAAATGATAACTTTCGTTTTTCACCTAAAGCATGACTTGCACACACATTCCAAGCGTAGTTGACATATCCTTAACTCTCTTATATGTCTTGTTTCACTATTCACACTACTAATTTTTTCATATAACTAATTACATCATTCCACAACAATATATTCCTCCCAAGAATAATTCGCATAACTTTTCACAATCTTAAAAACTACACGTATCAGACCATCCATCTAGGATCGAATCATCCAATGGATTTGTCCAAAGATAATTATTTCATTCCTTACCACCTAACAGTCACTTTTTCAATTTGATATCTTTTATGGGTTGGTTTGTATCTTATAGGTCAACCTTAATGTGAAAATTTTCCTACAAACTCCTATATAAGCAAGTCTAACTCACCTAACACTTTCAAAAGCATACTTGCAAAATACATTACAAAATCACTCCAAGATATCCTAAATTTATTAGCATACTCTAGGATAATACCCCACATATGTCAAAATAACGTTCAATTAGATTATATAATCATGCTTCCCAATCTAGAGACCTTACAAGCCAAGTCAAACTAAGCATGTCAAGCCATTGTGTCTCGTTATCAAGTGATCAACATGCCAACCTAGTAGATTTGATATAGATAATGCATGTTAGGTTGATAAATGTGTTTGTTAGGCCTCTTTAGAGTATTTCTATTATAAGCAGTGCATGGATTACATTTTAACCCAACCACTAACCATTTTATAGGGTCTCCTACTCATGGTTAGGATTTGAAGTTATTTTTCATCACATAGAGGTTTTCATACATTTGTAATACCTAGGATTTCATAGAAAATCATATTTCTAAGTTTCATGCATGTATAGAAATTTTCATAGTGTCAACACGTATTTATTCAAACCCATCTGATATGTACCAAAAATTTTGACGTATCGCTTTATATTGGATGGTTCTATACCTCCTTAGTCTTTCAATCCATATTTGTAAATGATGCATTTTCAAATAATTTCCATATTTTATACTCACACAACACTGTCAATTCATCTTGTTGTATCTGTAATTAGCTAATTTCATCCATTTCCTTATGTTTATGAAATTATTTCCATATTTTATCTTGCAAATTGTTAATAAAAGTATATTCTTAATTATGCATTAATGTTTATTAATTAATATGAAGATACTACATGTTTCTAACCAACCGACCCTTAAGTAAATAAGAACTTATTAAGCCCAAAACTCTCTCACTTATTTAGTTAAGGGTTGAATCATTTGGTAATCAAATTTTTGGCTCAAACTATTTACCTATTTTGGCTTAGGTTTCTTACCCTAACTAGACATTTTGGTATCAAACCGTAGCTGCCTTGGGGTTTCTATTTATCACTTAATGCATGTTTTTCCCCTATCTCTAGGGTTTTTTCCCATTTTTTCTTTCATAAATTCTTCTCTTCTTATGCCCTCTCTTGGCCAATCTAATATTATTATGTATGATTATGCACTTGATTATTTGATTAGTATAATTACTTTTGTTATGCCTCTTAGGCATGTTATTACATTTGAAGATATTGATGTTGTTTCAAATTATATTTATCATACACTTTACATTCAAGCTTTTTTTAGTTTAATTCCCATTTATACTATCTTTATTAATATTTTCTCCAAGAAAATTATGGGAATTACTTGCATCTCTAGGATTTATTAAGCAACATGTGACCTTCGATACTAAAAATCTTTTGGACACATTTTTTCCTCTTAATGTGGGATGTACCACTACTTTTGTACATTTCATGGTTACTTCTTCCCTTAGTTAATGTGAAATGTGTCTAGGTTAACCTTAGCTCTGTATTATTAAGGTTATACCTTATATGATTCATCAATGTATTAAATTCATCCATGACAATCAAGTTATTATGGTAAAGAAAATACCATATGAGACTCATTTTGTTGATATTTTTATCATGAAAGCACTCATTTCTGCATCTACACCTATTTATCCAACTCAGAATACATATAAGGGTCCATTCCTTGTAAATATTATCCTTATCTTTATCTTCCTAGTGCAACTAACAAAACTCCTAAACATACGCATGATACACACATCATTAATGGTTGCAATTTTAATGATATTAGACATGATGATACTTCATTAATGATTGTACATGATCATGTGACAAATGTTAGAAATAATTATCTATCTTATATTGAAAAGGAAAATGATGCAATTAATGCAATAACAAATGATACAATTGAGTATCCTCTTGTTATGGACAATGTTACAACTAAATATGTAATTAAACAGCATGCATCTACTTTTGATACTTGTCGTAGACATGTTAATGTGGACATTACTTTCCCTGAGTATATTTCTCATATTGAAATATTTAAAATGTTTTTCAAACTTTTAATAATGTTATAAATGATGCACGAACTCTTATTTTTTTGTTACAAATGATTTACATGACATTCTTGATGTTATATATCTTCATCCTAAATGTGATGTTATACCCCTAGTTCATGCTGTTATATTGTTTCCCACCTCTAGTGTTCCCATTAAGGATATATCCTCTCATGTGGCTAAACCTAATATTTCTACATCTATTATGCTTATATAATTGGGGGTAGCCCATATCCCCCTTCATCCTATTACAATGTTTATTTATAAGGATTTTATTATGCCTCCGTTTGGTACTTTACACAAGCCTAATGATGTTGATAATGCTTCCACTGCATTTATATCTAAAATGATGTTATAGTGTATCCTTGTATCTCTCCCTCTTCCTAAGGTTGATATAAGAAATCCTCATGGCACTAAGACTTTTTCTCACCTTTTGCAACCTCAACTTCAAGCAATATCTCTTATTCATGTTATACATGATGCACTTTTTTAGCCCAAGTCCCGCATGTCTATAGGATTCTTGCCTTTCCCTCTTGACCCTCCCGTAGGTTATCTCTTTCTGTGTTCTTTCTTTTTATAAAAATATTCAAATAATCATATAAGCACAACCACATTCAAATATTTTTGAAATACAAAATTAGGACCTACGTATGACTTGATTTGCTAGCTTTTCACTTAGCATATGTTATTTTTTATATGGTTTAATAGATAACATATTTTTTATATAATCTTTACCCATATGCATTTACAAATTATTTTGAGCTTGATGCAGGATACACATTCTACTTAATTACATGTATTGGCCTAGTCCTCTTCCTAGTGGCCTTGCTAATCTAGGGGAATCTTTTGTATTATTAAGGTGTTTTTTTTCATTACAATTGCTATCATTTCCTCATTATTCTTAATGTATCATATTATGTTATATATTATTTTCAAATTAATATGGATAACACATGTATCTTGTATAGTGTTATCTTCTCTTTATCTATGTGTCTTAGAGTTATTGTATTTTATTTTATTAACTTGTTTGTGTGTTTGGTTTCGTGTACGCATCCTATCTACATTTCTATGATTTTCGTTGTGACACTTTGTTGCCCCTTGTTTTCAAATTTTATGGCCTTTGCTCATGTGTATTGTGTGTAAACACTCTTGTGTTCATTGTGACTAACATATGTGACATTTCTTGTGTACTCGCATGTTAGATTACTTGCATGTTTGGTTGCCTTTTTGCTTGTTTTTTTCTCCATGTGTTTTCCTCTAGAGTTGTTGTTTGTTTGCATGTTTTATTTATTTTTGTTTCATGGTTTCTACCATGTGTTCCCTTGCAAGAATGGTATGTCAACATTTTCACATACACCATCCCTCCATGTGATCCAATTTTGACTATCAAATACATCTGACATGGATACAAATCATTTATTTGATCTAAGTGTTCTCTTTTTACATCTCACTCACCTCAAAATAGGGGGAATTCAATGGGTTTTATCATTTGAATATCTATGCACATTAGGAATACAAATAGGATTAAAAATTTTGAAACTAAATTAAATGTATAACAAGAAAAAATTACACACGAGGAAAAAAAAAATCCAAGGATAAATTTTCCATATGTTACAATCTAGTATGGACGTTTTCATCCTATGGAAGTTTTTAGGAAAATATTATACCTCTCAAATTCTCATAGAAAGTTATAGGTTTTTTATATAGTTTCAATTTCATTTGATATAGTCTAAGGAAGGGTCTACCAAATTTAAGTACAAAATGTTAGGAGTTTGAGTACTTCATTCCTTTTGTACACTACATAACTTAAGAATAGTTTCACTACATAGTATAGGGAAATGGGCCTTATTATCCTTCTGTTATATTCATTATTACACATCAGATATTCATGAGAAATAACTCTATGGGGGAATAAGACAAGTCATTCCCTTTCAAATTTGTGTTATTTTTACACTTGGACCTAGATACATCTACAACAATTTGGTTTGTGGGAAGAATATTTTTGGGTGAACAAAAATCCTTATGACACCCTTCTTATCACTCTTTTATGGAGGATTATGGGGTGAATATAAATTCCATACACCACTTCTCATTTTATAAGGATTTTGGGGAGACCATAAAGTCTTGTGACACCCTTCTTTTTTGTTGTTGGGTCAAGTGACACCCAATTCCCTTGTGGATCTAGCATATCCTTTAGAAAATTTTGGGACTGATCACCCCCAATCCTTCGGAAGTTCAGTTTTAATCCACATATCTATTGACTTTCCAAGTTCCCTTTCCAGAGAGTTTTTGAAAATTTCTTTGCAATTTTTTTATCTTGTACCAAGTTTAATTTTTGGGAAATTTTATTTGAGAAATTTTCCTAAGTATTGAAGTTTTCCTATATATTTCAGATTTCAGAAGTCAGACTGTAGTTTACATACAAACTTCTTAATGACTTCTGAAACCTGAAACCCAAAATATATAGGAAGATAGTATGAATTGAAAGTCAAAACCTGAAATGCAGTTTGTATGCAAACTGCAAGTCAAGTTCCGAATCCTTATTCCCCCACGTGCATTTCAGATTTTGGCACTTGAATTGTAGTTTGCATGTAAACTACAACTTGAATTCTAAAACCTGACCCCCAACCATTCAAGCACATTTCAGGTTTTAGAACTTGAATTGTAATTTTCATGCAAACTGCAAATCAGCTTCTGACTTCAAACTGCAAGTCAACTTCCGACTTCCTAAATACAAAGAACTAATACTACTTTAGGTTTCAGGTTTTATATCACAAATTGCATATAATATGCATGATGACTTTAAAAATTCTAAAACCCAATGCCAAGTTAGCGCATTTAATGTCACCTACCCACACGTATCACCTATGTGGCAATTAATTTCCCTTTTCTACTTAAGGGAAAAAATTTACTTGTCTTTTTCATCTGACACTTTGTACATTGACCTGATGACGCATCACCTACCTCTAACTGTACGCCTTACATGGATTTTGGTCATGTTTGCATTTTTCTCCTCAACCTACCTAGTATTTAGGTAACTTTTTGCATTTAAATATTTTTTCAAAGTTTTCAGGATTCATTTCTAGGGGTTTTCTTGTCCTTCTTTTATCTGGCATTATGGGTTCCCTTCACATTTTATTTTTTGTGTCAATTTTTGGGGTTTCATCCTTGTGTTATGGAATTAAATTTTCTATGTCTCTTCCGCCTTCATGGGTTTTTTGGTTCTTGAATCCTAGGCTTGAAAATATCATTTTCTTGAGAATTAAAGGGGAATTCATCATTGAAATACCATTTCAGAGGTTTCGGGCTGAAAAATAGGTCTGCAATTCTGTCACATATCAAGTCGAAGCTCCATGTTAGGAAAATAATACCCTTGACTCCAAGATTGAAAATAGGCTCTAACTTCTGCAATCGAAAGTCGAAGGTGAATAGTGTGGAAGGATAATGTTAAACTTCCGCTTTCAGTTTCAAAAAAAAATCAAGGATTATTTTAAGGGAAAATGTTTGGATCGTCATCTAAGGGAAAGAAGAAAGTGAAATATAGTTTCCAATGGGTATCTCCTCCTTCCATTATCACATCAGATGTCGATAATATCAGAGATACTAACCTTAAACACATTGATCTATGAAAATTTTGGGACAAAGTTAGAGCTTCGTCGAAAAATGCCTAGATGCAGGGTATCTTTGATAATGGGCTTGCTTTAGTTGTCACTTTTCCACTGTCAATTCAATGTCCAAATTTTTTGCTCATATTTTTCTTGCATTATGATAAGAACTCTTGAATGATTAGAGGTGATGACAGGACAGTCGTAATCATATTGGACATCGATTATTTTGAGGAATTGTTCAAGCTTCCCAATGTCAAAGAGTATGCCTCAATTTCTCCAGAATTCACTATTGTGCACTAGGAAGTAAATTTTGAAACTTGTACTAGAGTCCTTAACAAGAGCTATCTAATGAAATATAGCCCTTCAGTGGTTAGAGTCTCAAATATCATCCCACGCTCATACTTCATTCAAGAAGTAAATGACATCTTCACATTGTTGAGTAGAGTTACAACACTCCCATCTTCTAAAGATTTCCAGGAGTGGATGCATTTATATATTATCACTATCTGAAAGAATGTTGGCTTTATTTGATGGGCAGAGCATATCAAAAATGCCATACATTTTAAATTGTCAGATGTTTTAACTTCAAGAAATTTCTTCATGACTTCATATGTTGCGTACACGACCATGGGGATGAGAAACTATTTTATTTGTCACCTATAGGATCAAGGAATTCATTACAAATTTATGAATTTTATACTTAGCTCACAATGAAGGAGGTAGTAAAACATTTCAGAAGATTTAGTGATGTTTTATTCACTACCATTTTGTATTTATTTGACAAAGAACTCTATAACCACTGGATTTCAAATAGTGTTTGGCATGTGGTTAGAATGTGGGGAGGAATTTACTTGTAATTTCCAACATTCACATATCTCAAGGTGGCAGGATTATCAGGAACTCCTTATAAGTTACCAAGTTTTCCCATGGAAAAATGGGTCATGATGTAATTAGTTCGAAAACTATTGCACTTTCACAAAATTGAGCATGACAGGAATAAGATAGGAGTTCAGTTCCCCGTAGTTTTGGGAAGGTATACTTGTGGATCCACATATAAAGCAAATAACATTGAAGGATAAATGTAAAACCTATCACCCACGTGTAAGTTTTGATTTTTTGAGCAAGCTTGGTAGAAACTGGATGACTAATATTCACGTACCATAGTTGGAAGATATCTGGTATAATTTTAGAGACAAAGTCATGACATGGGAAAGGGTCTTTAAAATTTTAACTCTCCAATAAGTGTTCAAGTACAGAATTGCAGATAATCCTAAGGGTCTTCAAGACGATGGACAAGTTTTATTTATGATCAAAATAATGTGAACAATCATCCATTTCTGTGGATTGATTGGTCATTTGAGGAGTGTAACAACTCAAAATAATGCTCAACTCATATCCTTAATCAAACCCACCAATGGTAGATATCATTTGGAATCACACCAAAGGCATCAAAGTAGCTTCCCAGTTTTGCAGTACAGGTATAACCACTGGTGGGCCACACCACTCCTTTAAAAGGAAAGAGGTCCACTTCCAAACCTACTACAAAGCCTTGATAGAGGTTGAGATTCTTCCTCCATGTTTTCCTCAATAGAATTTATCCCTCCCAAAGCACCGTTTATGGAAATTATTGATATTAGTACTTCACTAACCCATATAACTCAAGCGTTGCAGACACCTTCTTCACCACCTCTCCCTTCCTCTCCATTTTCAATTCATGCATCTCCTCCACTTCACACTCTCCCCTTGCCCATTACTTCTATTTCTTCTCCTCCCATCTCTTCTCCTCCCATCTCTCCCACTCCCATTACATTGTCCCCTACTATAGCTCAAGTATTTTCTTCCCTTCCATCTCTCTCATCTAGGGATATTTTAGCCCTGAGTTCTCCTTTAGGAACTCCCTTTACTCAGCAGCCTCTCCCCACTTCTCCTCCCATCATTCTTCTCATTTCATCCACCCCCACGGTTATCTTTTCCACTCCATCCCCACTTTTCACCTCTTCATTGCCACAAATGGTTATTGTAACACGTTCCCTTGTATCACCCATTCATTTTATTACTTCAATGAAAGTACCCATGTCATCTACTAAGTAAATGACTTCTTCTTCCACTCTTGCATGGTTTAATAGACAAACTCCTAAGAAAAATATGAAATTTCCCATTGGAGATGTCGTTGATCTCAGCATCTTAGATCCAACTCCCCAACGAAAAGAAAAAGGACAAGGGTTATCTCTCATCTTTTAGTAAATCAAACAGGGGAAAGATTCATGGAAATAGCAACTCCGGCTACAGACAAATCAAAATAAAACATAACTACGGCGGACTATCAAATTTAAAAGCTTTCCCTTGGTAAGACCACACATGAAGGTGTGAAAAAGGATGTGTAGGTTTCTCTCAGAAACCTATTAGAAAAATTTGACAAGGACAAGGTCACAAAAGATGAGATCAAAGGACAGGTACAACAGTTGACCGCCATCCTACATAAGATCACATATCATATTCATATAATTATTCTTGATATGCCTACAAGATTTTATGACACTTATATCTCCATGGTTGAGAAAATTGGACAATAAGGTCAGGGAGCAGAGGCTTGGATCAAATACCAAATTTAGGAAGGATAACAGGTAATAATGGATGATGTCAACTTGTATAAAGAGCTAGAATATGAAAATGACAGCATCACTAAAATAAACGATATTCTCATGGAAGAATGTGACAATTTGGATCTCTTACTTGAATCTTGGAAGGAGGTTCAAAGCATTGAGTTTGATCTACTTTTGGGAGAAGGGAGCATTGATGATTCCTCTAATTTTTTTGAATACAATGAAGCCATGGAGTTCCTTATCTGAATGTTGCGGGAATTTATATCTAAGTCAAATGAAAGAATAATTGAGGTATTTGATGGCCTCAATGACATCATATATGAGTTTGACATCATTCACTGTAGGTTCCTAGATGAAAATATTGATGCATTTCCAATGGAACAAAATATTTCCAAGTTTAAGAGTCTAGTTAACAAAGATACTGAGGTAACAAGGTCTTTTGGTCTCGATTATGTTCATAAGTTTGTATTATACTAGAATGTATTAAGCCAACTCAAGAAATTATTAAATTTGACCAAGAATTTATATAGTAAATTGATTAGAGAAGTTGAATCTGCCGAGATCCTAAATTTTTATGCGTGCAGACCTAACAATAAATCTGTCCAAGAAATCATCAAACGATTTCTTGATTACATGCACAAATGAGGTGAATAAGAAGAAGTTAGATGGTGAATAATAAGAAGAAACTAATGTAGATTGGGAAAAAAGGTAGCACTAGGCCTAGTTGAGCTTGGATTCCATTTTCTGCATAGCCTCTAAGCCACAATCACCATTTGAGTTGTCAGGTTTGACCTAGTCAAACTTACACAACCACTTGACTATTTTATTGTGGGAGACTATTTCCTGAAGTGTAAACCCATCCTATTTTTAGTATGTAATGATTAAGAAGAGTAGTTATAATTATCTCAACTTTCTTAATCTATGAATAAAAGGAATGTATTATGTAATCAGAGGACTTGTGGGATCATTTTTATAAGAAGGCTTTTCCCTTATGAGTTTCTCATATATATGTCTTTATCCTCAATACTATATATAGAAACAATATTTTTTCTTTGTCTACTTAATGTGTTGTGTATTCCAGTAGCTCATTCTATACTTGTGAATGTTCTTATTTCTTAGCATGTGGTGATATATCTTACCTTCACACTAAGTTATATTCCTTTAGTTAAATTGTAAGTTTTGATTGGTGAAAATTACTTGTCTCAAGTTATGGAGTAAATGAAATTCCATTATGTTATTTCTAAGTTTTATCTTCATAAATATTCTTGTCCTAAAGAAAATAAATAGGAAGTTGTGCATGTCATCTATTATTCTATAAAAGGTATTATATTCTTGTGAAGCTAATCTACTTGTTCATCAAACTATTAGTGCATCACCTTTTTCATGTATCTTCAGTTATCCCCCTAACCTTTTTTCATGTGTTTTCAGTTATCCCCTAAATTTTTCCCTCGGAGAATTATGAAAATATACTTTATTTTCTAGCATTGTATATTTTACATAGTCTAATATTACTATTAGATACACTATAGTTTAAAAGGAAGACTGACCTTCTCTAGAGGTTCATCCCAAGATGAGCCAAGGTCCCACACCTTGGGGATTTTCCCATGTTGCATTGAATCATATAATGATTCAGCAGGGCACATGATTTAACTGACAACAATAGTTTTGGGCATGCCCAGTGGGAGAGACGATAAGAGTTGGTACTTCTCTTAGCATTTATACGTTAATCAAAGGTACCTGACAAATCTATACCTCTAGGTTTCCAATATCTAGTGCATGTACTTATGAGAAGCATTCAGAACAATAGCATTCTTTAAATAAATGAAAACTGACGAAATATTGAGCTATATTTGTCTCCTCTAAGAAGAATAAAAGTTTAAGCTTCATCATCTTCTTTTAGATCACATTCAAAACCCCCATTTGTGAATATTCCATCCAGCAGGGAGAGATAAACCACTCATTCATCATCGTCAGTAAGGAATCATGTTTTTCCCACCTTCAATGGCAATGAAAATCACTTGGTGCTCGCTGAATGTGATGCTTATACCCATAGTAGCTTCAAAAATTTTACCATTCTTCGTTGGTGAAACCAACAACACTCCTATAAAGACACATATCTAACATGTTACCAACATCTTGATCAATCTAACAATATCACAAAAGATAATGTGGCAGTCAGGATTTGTCACCAACTTCTCTGAAAGGGAAGGCATCTTAATTGGTTTTGTGGTTTAGAACAAAACACTATACACAATTGGGATGAGCTATGGAGAGAAACTCTGTAAACAATTTGAAAGATAAGAGTGATCATTTTTCTCTCATTGGACCAGTTGACTAATATTAAGAGAGATCCTCAAGAGTTTATGGGTGATTTCAATTTCTAGTTCCAAAGGACATGGGATAGAATCCCATCACTCATCAATCCTTCACTAAAAAATGCATTCTTATACTACTTGCGAACCTTGAACCATAGCGATGTTACGGTTATGATCCAATCAATGGGTGGAACCGCACGTTGTCAGATACCTATGATATTATCATAAGAGATGAAAATTTCTTGATACAGGCTAGGAAGATAACTCCAAGACCACCAATGCCTTTGTTTTCTAAGTTTTCCTTCTAATCAACCAACCATTTCTCCTCTCCCTTCAAGTGTCTACTCAATCTTCTCAACTCAACGTTTGTGCCTCCACCCTCAAAATGATATCTATGAGGTTAAATCACTGCTTCAAAGTTTTGGGAATGAGTTGTTTTCTCTTAAAAGACAACAATCTCAATATAACCATCCCTACCAAACCCCCAAATCAGCAATATCAACCCAACATGACAGTCTTTCCAGAGTAATTCCCAAATTCAAAATCAAATTTCTAATTTCAAGCCTTTGAATACCAAAAACACCCCTTGCTGCTAGCTCTTCTAGAGCCATTGTTCTAGTACAAAATAACCTTGTTTCAGGACTATGAATGGTGTTACCCATGCTCTCAGCTGCATAATCAAAATATGTGTCCCAATGGAGTACTTAGTCAAGAACTTATGGTTCAAAGTACATCTGCACCCACAGAGAAACTAGTAAAAGCTTCTTCACAAGAAGATGCAAATCAACCTCAAACGTAAAGGGAGGCAACCTTCTTGAATTGGAAAGAGGGGGATTTTTGTAGATTCAATGTGGAATCTACTGCAATAGCTTCTAATACTCAATCAAAGAAGAGGGTAATTGAAGGCCAACTACCAAAAGTTGATCAGGAATCTACTTCCTAACCTCATTTATAGGAAGTTGCAAGTAAAGACACGGAATCAAAATCATCAGGGGTATAGGTTAGTCAAGCTGCGAGGAAATAAAATCAGTCCAATGTTACAATGCCAAATATTCACCTTCTAAAATATGTTGTAGCAGTGCTAAGAAACTCATGTAAGGTAGGGAGTATCCCTTCAGCATTTTTGAACATATGAAGAAGGTGAAACTTAATGTCATTGTGTGTGAGGCACTTTCTATTCCTTCACAAAGTATTTTTTTGCAAGAAGCATTGAATATTTTTGGTACACAAAGCAAAGCATCTAAAATTATTTTTCTACCTCTACCATGTTTTCCAACCTGAGGGAATAAATGTTGCTAAATATAGAAAGCCACCACCCTTCTACATCTCCCTAATCATTAGCAAGCATCTGGTGCATAACTATATGATCGAATCTGGTGCTAGTAGCTTTGTGATGCCTAAACATATTGTTGATCTGTTGGGTATTCAATATACACCAGTAACAAGTGGAGTTGTTTAATTAGATAGTAGGCAGTTCAAACGATTGGGATAATAAAGGATCTGAATCTTACCATTCACGCATGCCCAATCTTATCAATCACACAGGACATATCATTTATTTACCTTCCACCCTTCTTTTCTATATCCCTATCTAGGGATTCCACCCCTAAGATGGGTGGGTATTTTTATGTTAACTGGTATAGGAGACTAAGGTTACTATAAGAGAAAATTCGATCTATCAAAATTGTGTTGATCCCTACACTCCTAACACCATCAATATGAATTACACTATACATGATCAAGAGGAATATATTGAAGATCATGAGTCTACCACCCCCGTCAAAGAAATTCTGGACATATTACTTGATGATTGGGTAATTGTACTTCAGTTTGATCCATATGCCCAAGAATTAGAGCAAACTAGATTAGGAACTTATTGTATTCATGAAGAAGGAACTGTGATACCAAACCTTCTCAAATCTCAAGATGATCCTGAAGGATTATGGAAACTCTTCTTCGATGGATCAAGAAGAAAAAATAGGTCCGGTGCTAGCATCATATTGATTTTCTCCCAAGCTAAGAAATATTTCTCATCCTTCTAACTTCAGTTCAATTACACTAATAATGTAACCAAATATGAAAAATTTGTACAAGGGATCCAACTAGCTCAAAAAAGGAGAATCAAAGAATTAACTACCTTTAGAGATAGAAATCTTATTGTGCATCAAGTTAGGGCTCAAAGTGCAGTAAAAAAAATCTATTGAGGTCGTGCAAGAATAGGGTATGGGATTTGATCGAAGATTTTGAAGCCTTCGTCATTCATGCAGTTCCTAGGAATCAAAATCAAGATGCAAATAGACTTGCAATGGTGGAGTCTCATTACGATATTCTTGTTGATGTCATGAAGGAAGAGTGAGAGTTGGTCAATATGGTCATAAGACTAGTGGTACTAGACAATACAAGTAATTGGTAGGTTTTTGATGGTGACCAACAGAGCATATTTTTTCTGCAAGAGGAGGCTAAATTCTCATCAAAAAATAAACCCAAGTTGCAAGAATCTTATAGTGATCAAATCATACAATTGAAGGGTAACAAATTTCCAAAAGGTTTAGGCACTCTCGAATCAATATTCAATTTAGATGATCATCTTAAAAGACAAAAATCTAGCATGGTCACAAAAGAAGATGGTTTTGAACAAGTTCAAGTTGCACAGGATAAAGTTTTGAAAATTGGAAGGGTATCTAGGCCAAATTAAAAACATGCCTTTATTTGTCTTTTCCAAGAGTATAATGATGTTTTTTCTTAGAGTTACAAGGATTAGGGGATTTGATCCAGGTTTAGTGCAACATACCATTGAACTTGACCCAACTACAAAGCCAGTCAGGAAAAAGTAGAGACTGGTAAATCCTAAGATCAAACCACTTATGAGAAAGAGCTTTCAAAACTCATTGAAGATAGTATCATTTTCCCAATTAAGCACTCCTCCTGGGTGGCCAATTTGGTTCCAGTTAGGAATAAGAATGGGGAAATTAGAATATGTGTGGATTTCATGGATCGTAATCAGGATTCCTTGAAAGATCATTACCCTCTTCCATCTATGGATTGGATTCTTCAAAAAATGGCAGGTGCAGAAAGGTTTTCACTGCTCAATGGGTATTCAGGCTATAATAAGATACTGGTCAAGGATTTTGATTAGTTCAAAATCACTTTTGCTACTAAGTGGGACATATAAGCCTATAATAAGATGCCATTTAGATTATCAAATGTCGGTGTCACCTTCCAACAAGCTATGGACATGGCCTTGGGATTATAAACGACATGATTCTTGTCTATCTAGATGATCTAATTGTGTATTCCAAGCGTGTACAAGATCATATGGACCATTTGAGGAAATTATTTGAAAGGTGAAGGGAATTTGGGGTTTCCTTGAACCCAAGGAAATGTATTTTTGTATTCCATGAAGGGAAGTTATTAGGGCATATTGTTTCAGTGGATGGAATTTCAATTGACCCAGAAAGAATCTGTTCCATTTTGGCCCTTTCTCTTCCAAGCCATAAAAATGGTCTCCAGAGCTTCTTGGGGACTGTCAACTTCATGAGGAATTTCATACCTCAATTATCCACCTTGGTTAAACCACTCACAGCTATGCTAAAAAATAACATAACCTCTAGCTAGAATAAAGAAGGTAATAGTAGTTTTGAGGCTATCAAAACGACCATTTCTCAGGCTCCCACATTAGCAAATCCTAAGTAAAAAGGATTTCATCCTCTACGCCCTTGTGGGATCATAAAGTATCTCAGGGATCCTTACTCAATAGAATAATGATATGATGGAACAACTAATTTCCTTCTTCATCCAATCCCTCAAAGATTACAAACTCAAGTATTCTTTTGTTGAGAAATAGGTTTTTTTTCTCATTCAGACACTAAAGAAATTCAAACATATGTTGTCAAATAACAGGATCTAGTTGATGGTATCACATCTAAGGGTCAAGTATTTCTTGCTGAATAAATACATGAACAAAAAACAAGATGGATGGATTATGAAGGTTATGGAGTATGATGTCCATATAAAAATGACCAAATTGGTGAGAGGAAAAGGTCTGTGTCAACACCTCGCTACTGACTTGAAAGTGAGAGAAGGATGTGATAGTGTGTTACACAATCACCATCAAGAATAAATTCACACTCATGTTAATTGGATGTTCAATATGAATAATTTTTTGTTATCATAAGAATATCCTCCTGGCCTGGACAGAACTCAAAGGTAGATTTTCTAGCTTCAATCCATTCCATATGTTCTCATAGATAGTGTACTATTTTTAAGGGATTTAAATTGAGTTCTTAGGTGCATAGGCCAAGAGAAAGTTGATAGGATACTAGAGAAATTCCATAATGGATTGTCAGGAGGTCATTACTTGGCAAGGATAACTATTACAAATATCATGAGGGTTGGTTGTTATTGGTCGAACCTATTCAAAGATGACCACATATGGGTAAGAAAATGTAGGGAATGTGCCTTCTTCATTGGGAAGAAAAGGTTAGTTTCCCTTCCTCTCCATCCAATCCAAATGGATCAACCTTTCGTACAATGGGGCCTAAACTTTATTGGTATGATAAATCCTCCATCTAGTGACGGTTATATGTGGGTGCTAACTACAATTGATTATTTCACCCAATGAACAGAGGTAGTGGTGCTAAATGAAGGCAATGAGAAATCCATTTTGGATTTTCTCAAAAGTATTATGACAAGATTTGGTGTTCCCTTCACATTTATTTTAGATAATTTTTAGTGCAAAATCACAGCACCCCCAAATGACCTCTCAGATTTAGTGTTTCAAACTTGTCATTTGGTGTGATCTGCACAACATTGAGTCTTCCCTGAAAGTGTGGGACTTTGCAAATGGGAAAACTGTCTAGATTAAGGTTGGTTTGTATTCCTTTGTCTAGGTGCATATGTGAAATTTGCAAAGGATTGATTCTTAAACCTAATCTAATATTGCCAAGGAGACAAGGATGAAAGGAATGAAATAAATTAAAACTAAGCTAACCAGGTGATACACCAAAGGAATGATGAACATTTTTTTTGCTGATAGGCACAAACCAAAAAATGCATACAACAATCAAGCGCAGATAACCAGTTTTTCAATGAAAGACTAGATGAGAGCAATGAAGACAAGAAAGGGTCAAAAATCGACCACAAACATGTATTATTGCTCTGTAAATTTGATACAATGCATTTACAAAATGGCCAAAAGTTAGAAAACATGTTTCAATATAATAAAAGGTCTGAAACTCCATCAATTCATTTTCCAGAGGAAAAGGGGAGCCTGCAAAACAAAAGAATGTCCAACCCTTTACAATGAGTCCCAACTATGCTTTTATAGACTCAACACAGAGGGAAGAAAGAGAGAGAGGTGAGAAAAAAAATGGTTTGAATTTCAACCACTATCATTAATGTCTCTTGCAAAATCCACCCCAAATATGTCTTGACTTCATCAATTTCTTGTTCGGCACTCGAAGCAGGAGGAAACGGAAAATCAGATCAAATCCGATATGGTTGTTGAGGCAAAATAGATCTTATATTAACGGCCTAAAGATGTTTCTCCATTTTTCTCCTACCTAACATCTCCAAACTTAAATTTTAGATATCCATGGCATATATGAGGCCGATATCTTTCCAATGGTGTCAAATTTGCTGGATTTTCAGCCTCGAGTCGAAAGATATGCCCATTTGAAATTTGGATCGGGTCCGTACAAAATAGTGGGAAAACTAGTTCAAAAATGGGGCCCCTTTTGAAACTGAACACGTGGAGGGCTAGCGCATGTCTGAGGGTAGCCTCTAAATTTTGTATTTGAAGGATCATCAGGTTGACATGTGGCTTCTTCAGAGGAAAAATCCTAAACAGGTTTCTAAGTAAGCGTGGAGCCTCCATGTGTCCCATTTCAAAAAGGGACAAGGTCAGGTTGAATAGTCAAGGCACTGAGATAGACTAGCGGAGGGTGCCAAGTGTCATCACGGAGCTAACTCAAGAGTAGAATAAAGGGGGAGTTTTCAGACAAGGACCAAGTCACCACGTGTCCCTAGTCAGATATATGACCCCACTGAGCAAAGGACTTAGCCAATAAACATAAGGAAATCAAGCATGTCGCAAAAGAATCCACGAATCGACCCGACGCTCCTTCAAAAACAAAATACAAAGGCTGCCCTTAGACATGCACCAGCCCTCCATGTGTCCACTTTCAAAATGGGGCCCATTTTCAAACTAGTTTTCCCACTATTTTGTACAGACCCGATCCAAATTTCAAATGGGCATATCTTTCGACTCGGGGCTCGAAATCCAGCAAATCTGACACCATTGGAAATATCTCGGCCTCGTCTACGCCATGGAGATATAAAATTTAAGTTTGGAGAGGTTAGGTGGGAGAAAATGGAGAAACGTCTTCAGGCCAGTTAATGTAGGATCTATTTTACCTCAACAACCAGATCAATTTCAATTTGATCCGTCGTTTCCTCCTCCTTCGAGGCACCAAACAAGAAATTAATTCAGTCAAGATAGATTTGGGGTGGATTTTTCAAGAGACATTGATGATAGTGGTTGAACTTCAAACTAGTTTTTCCTACCTCTCTCTCTTTCTTCCCTCTGTGTTGAATCTATAAAAGCATGGTCTAGACTCATTGTAAATGGTTGGACATTCTTCTGTTTTGCAGGCTCCCCTTTTCCTCTGGTAAATGAATTCATGGATTTTCAGACCTTTCATTAGATTGCAACACGTTTTCTTCCTATTTGGCCATTTTGTAAATGCATTGTATCAAATCTACAGAGCAATAATACATGTTTGTGGCTGATTTTTGACCCTTTCTTGTCTTCATTGCTCTCATCTGGTCTTTCATTGCAAAACTGGTTATATGTGCTTGATTATTGTATGTATTTTTTGGTTTGTGCCTATCAACAAAACAAATAGTCATCATTCCTTTGGTGTATCACCTGGTTAGCTTAGTTTTAATTTCTTGCATTCCTTTCATCCTTATCTCCTTGGCAATATTAGATTAGGTTTAAGAATCAATCCTTTGCAAATTTCATGTATGCACCTAGACAAAGGAATAGGAACCAGCCTTAATCTAGACAGTTTTCCCATTTGCAAAGTCCCACACTTTTGGGGAAGACTCAATGTTATATGGATCACACCAAATGACAAGTTTGAAACACCAAATCTGAGAGGTCATTTGGGGGTGTTGTGATTTTGCACTAATATTTTTGGCACACCCGGTGGGAGCAAGAAGTCTCCATCTTTATTACAGTAAGATTGATGTGCACTTGCTGTGATTCTAGATTTTAAGAAGTTTTAAGAACTGCACATCTGATGACTCCAAAAGGGACAGAATCCATTGGTTTCAGGAGTCCAAGCTTGCCAAGTTCATGAGAAGAATACAAACAAGGTCAAGAACCAGAGAAGAGGGATAGTTTTTCCACCTGCACTTGTCTCTAGACAGAAGGAGAAGGGGGAGAAGAGCCCAGAGATCTCCATCTCCACCAAACAGAGCCTTATCAACACCTCCTCCTAGTAGGTCATTCTTTCAATCAAGAAGGGTGCTCAGGCTGATCAGGATGGCACAGCCAAATCCTTATGTCAATTTCACTGGCAGCAGCCCACTCACTCTGAATGCACAAAATCTAGTCCCGGTGGCAGCATTAAAGAGCATCCCATATTTCACTGGAGAAAACCAGACTTCTCCCAATGACCACGTTCAAGACATTGCAAATGTCTGTACAATCCATGAGATCACTGAGATGGACATTGCAGTCAATTTTCTAGCCTCTTCACTCAAGGGTAAAGCCTCACAATGGTTCAGGAGCCTAGAAGCAGGCTCTATTCAAACTTGGGACCATACTGTGCTCTTCACGCTCTTCATGCCAAGTTTGGAGAAAAGGGAGATAACCTATCCTTGTTGGAGCAACTGACAACAATCAAGAGAGCTCTGAATGAGCAGTTGACAAATTTCAACCTCATATTTCAAAGGACCTGGGATAGGATTCTGGCGGCAGTGAATCCCACAGAAGAAGGTGCCTTCTTATACTTTCTTAGAGCTTTAAATTTTGATATTGCTTTAATAATTCAATCAATGGGAGGCACCACTCTACCTATAGCCTATAGCCTCTCTATAAGAGCTAAAAATTGTTTAATTCAGGCTGGCAAGCTTGCTCCTAGGCCCTCCATGCCTCTATACCCCGAATTAGGAAACCCAAGTACCAGCCAAACACCCACATTAGCTCCTATACCTACTCCTAGGAATCAAATTTCAGCTGAAGCCTCCACCTCATCCTCTAACACCTCAAAATAACTTCAAGAGGTCATGAAACAGCTTCAGAACCTAGGGAATGAGTTAGTAACTATCAAGAGGAAACAGGCTCAGAGTTCTAGGCCATATTAGCCTCAAGCTCAGTATCAGGCTAGACCCCCGTATCAACAAAATAGACCACCAGCTCAGACTGTAAATCAGAGTCAAAACCAAGGACAACCTCAAGCTGGTAGACCTTTCAGGTCATATGATCCAAATACAGTTTCAACATCAAGGGCATTGGTTCCAGCACAAAACAACTTGGCACAAGAATATGCTTGATGTTTATCCATGCAATCAACCACATAATCAATCAATTTACTTTAATGGTGCACTAAACTAGGCCTTGATGGTGCAAACCAGTGGTGTGTCACAAGATTCTAGTCAAGAAGAAAATCAGCAGCAAGGAGCTCAGCAAGAGACATCTCCAAGTGAAACTATGTTTGTCAATTGGCAAGCTGAAGACTTCTGTGGAATGAATCAGTTCCCTTCTCAAAGTGTAGCTGCCAATACACGGTCCAAAAGGAGAAATATTAGAGAAGGAAAATCACCAAACTCAGGTAACCTTCAACCTTCCATTACTCCACAAGGTTTTGGTACTCCAAATGCAACTCCCAACATGCAGAGCCATTCCAAACCACCTTCCAAATCCACTCAGGCACCGGTTGTAACAACCCATGTGCAAGAGAAAAATGTGCCAGGAAAGGGGCAGCATAAGGATAGCTCATTTAATATCATTGAGTAAATGAAGAAGACAAGTGTGAATATTTCACTATGGGAGTCACTGGCCATTCCAGGATAGAGGGATCTGTTGCATAGACTGCTATGGCCAATTGGTCAAGCTCAAATCAACCCCCTAACCAGCAAGAGAAAGTGCTTACCAATGTAACTCAACCTGAGGGAAAACATGGAGAACAACAAGGTAAGAACCTAAGGCCTCCTCCATTCTATGTTTCATTAATCATTGGGGACAAACTGGTGCATAATTGCATGATTGATTCGGGGGCAAGTAGTTCTGTAATGCCCAAACAAATAGTTGATCAACTGGGTCTCCAGTATGAAGTCATCTCTAGAGGGGTAGTACAATTGGATGGGATAACAGTGACAACTGTTGGAGTCATCAAGGATTTAAGCCTCACACTGCATGCCTGCCCCAATGTGACTGTATTGCAGAACATATCAGTCATAGACTTGCCACCACATTTTGCATTGTGTTTGTCTAGGGACTTCACTACCAAAATTAGAGGCTATTTATCTGCTGACTGGTCACATATGCTTTTTAGAACAAGGTATGGAGCTAAGGCCACAATCAAATCTGAGCCCATAGCGGATTACCACATTGAGTCTTATGTGCCTAGCCCAATCAATGTAAATTGTTCATCTTTTGATCAGGAGGACCTCCTAAACACTTGTGAAGTAGATACCAAGGTGGGGTGTATCCCAGACTTGACTCTCGATGAATGGGAAAACAAAAGACATGCTTTTGACCCCTATAAGGAGATGGAAGAATCTGAGCTAGGAGTCTACTATCTACATGAGGAGAATCATCCTCTTCCTGACATCATTAAGCCAAAACACAAAGATGACAATGAAGTATGGCAATTTTTCTTTGATGGCTCGAGAAGTAGGCAAGGAGCCAGAGGAGGAGCTATGATTGTGTCACCCCAAGGTATGAAATACTACTCAGCTTTCTGTTTCCAATTTTCCTGTTCAAACAACACAACAGAATATGAGGCTTTGGTTCATGGATTGCATTGGGCAAGAAAATGAGGAATAAAGAACTTGCAAGTGTTTGGTGACAGTGAACTAGTTGCTAATCAAGTCAGAGGAAAAAATGTTGTCAAGAATGACCTGCTCAAGAGCTACAAGAATAGGGTATGGGATCTCATTGAGGATTTCAAAGCCTTCAACATTGTGTCCATACCTAGGAAGGAGAATGAAGTTGTTGATAGGCTTGCAGAAGTTGGAGAAACATTTGATGTGGTTGAAAACATCAAGAGGGACAAAGGACAGCCACATATCCATGTGATTGTGAGGCCAGCAATGCCAGATAACAACACATGCTGGCAGGTGTTTGAGAATGATCAACAGATCATCAATTTCTTGCAAGAGGAAGCTGAATTCTCAGCTAGGAATCAAGACAAATTAGAGCAGTAATATGGAGATCAAGTAGTGCAGCTGCGTACAAACAAGCTTCCCAAAGGTTTGGTGACATTGGAATCTATCTTCAATCCTAATGATCAGTTTCAAAAAGAGAAGGCTAATATACAGATCAAAGGAGAAGATTCAGAGTCAATTCTAGTTGGAGAAGGCAAAACACTTCAAATTGGCAAAGTGGCCACCGAGAAAGAAAGGTATGAATTCATGCAACTTTTCCAAGAGTTTCCAGATGTATTTTCTTGGAGCTATGAAGACCTAAGAGGGTTCAATCCGAAGCTAGCACAACACACAATTGAACTAGATCCAGATGCTAAGCCCATTAGGAAAAAGTAGAGACCAGTCAATCCACACATTGAACCTCTGATGAAGAAAGAGCTAAACAAGCTGATAGAGGCAAGTATTATATTTCCAATCAAACACTCAAGCTGGGTTGCAAACTTTGTCCCAATCAGGAAGAAGAGTGGAGAGATTAGATTGCGTGTAGACTTTCGAGACTTGAACAGAGCATCACTTAAGGACCACTACCCACTCCCCTCAATGGAGCATATTTTGCAAGTGGTGTCTAGATCAGAGAGATTCTCTCTCCTAGATGGCTACTCAGGGTATAACCAGATAATGGTGAAAGAAGATGATCAGTTCAAAACGGCTTTCACCACCAAATGGGGCACCTATGCCTACAAAAAAATGCCATTTGGATTGTCTAATGCTGGAGCCACTTTCCAAAGGGCAATGGATATGGCATTCAAAGGGTTGATCAACAAAATAGTACTGATATATCTAGATGACATCACTGTGTTCTCCAAAAATTGCAGCGGATCACCTTTTTCACCTAAGACAGGTATTTCAAAGATGTAGGAGATTCGGGGTATCATTGAACCCTAAAAAATGCATATTCTTGGCCCATGAGGGTAGGCTTCTAGGCCATATTGTGTCAAAGGAGGGTTTGGCAATTGACCCAGAGAGGGTTGAAGCAATAAGAGCATTTCCATTACCAAGCCATAAGAAATCTCTTCAAAGCTTCTTAGGAAAGATTAATTTTGTCCACAGGTTTGTACCAGACTTTGTTGCCCTTGTCAAGCCAATAACATTGATGTTGAAGAAGAACTTGGCATTTAGGTGGACAGCTAAAGGAAGAGAAAGATTTGAGGCCATCAAAGAAGCTATATCACAAGCCCCAACTCTCGTGAATCCATACTTCTCTAAGGACTTCATACTATATGCCTTTGGTGGCAGTGACACAATTTCTGCAATCTTAGTACAATAGAACAAAGAGGGTACAGAGTAGCCAATTGCCTTCTTCAGCCAAGGTCTGGAAGATTATGAAGTGAGATACTCCTTCATCAAAAATCATGTCCTTGCAGTGATCAGAGGGTTAAATAAATTTAAACATCTGGTTTCAAACAATAAAATCCAACTGTTAGTCTCCCATGCAGGAGTTAAAGACTTCCTTCTCAGCAAGGATCTGAATGAAAAATGTGTAGGATGGATCACTTGTGTCATGGAGTATGACATTGAGATCAAGGTTACTAAGATGGTCAGTGGGAAGGGATTGTGTGAACAACTGGCCTCAAGTCAACAAGGTGAAGCAAGTAGTGAAAAGGAAGCTATTTTTTGTCCTGCAGAATAGTCAAGAGGGAGAAAATGATGATGTGACCACTCCTTGTTGGACTCAGAACATTATGCACTTCCTACAAACAGGCCTATGCCCTTCCAGAAATGAGTAAAACAAAAAGGAGACACTTCAGACTACAGGCCATCCCATACGTGCTTATTGATGGCGTCTTGTTCAAAAGGGACATCAATGGCATTCTGTTAAGATGCATTAGGACATATCAGATTGAGAGAGTGTTACAAGAGTTCCATGTTGGAGAATATGGAGGCCATTTTTCTCCACAGGTGACAACACTCAAGATCATGAAGGTGGGTTATTATTGGCCCAGGGTGTTTAGTGACTGCTATGCATGGATCAAAAAGTGCAAGAACTGTGCGTTCTTCAGAGGAAAAGAAAGGCTAGCAACACTTCCATTGCACCCAATTTTAGTTGACCAGCCATTCATGCAATGGGGATTGGACTTCATTGGGGTCATCAATCCAAATTTGAGCCAAGGCCACAAATGGATTCTGACAGCAACAGACTATTTCACTAAGTGGACCGAGGCAGTGGCACTCAAAGAAGCTAATGAGTCTAGCATACTAGATTTCTATGAAGGGATAGTGACCAGATTTGGAGTGCCAGCCACCATTATATCAGACAATGCATTGGCATTCATAGGTTCCAAAATCACATAATGGGCTGTTAGGAATGGGATTTACTTGAGCACTTCATCAAACTATTATCCTCAAGGTAATGGCCAAGATGAGTCCATAAACAAGAACCTGTTAAGGATTGTCAGAAGAACTCTTGATGAAAATAAGAGAACTTGGCACACAAAACTCAAATCAGCCTTATGGGCTGATAGGACAACACCCAAGAGGTCTATAGGTAGCTCTCCATTCAAACTTGTCTATGGGAAAGAGGAAGTGTTGCCTATATCACTTGAGTTGCTAGCATTGGAACTCATGAAGCAGCTGGAGATGTCTGAGTTTGAGCCAATGGAGGCCAGGTATGCATAACTGATGGAATTGGAAGAAACCATAGAGCATGCACTTTGAACAATGGAGAAGGATCGGGTCTCAATCAAGAGATGCTTTGATAAGAAAGCAAAAACAAGGAATTTTCAAGAAGGAGACCTAGTTTTGAAATGGGATGCAGATCGGGAAAAACCAAGAAGGCATTCCAAGTTTGATGCCATTTGGAGTGGCCCCTACATGGTCACAAGATGTAAAAGTAGCAATGCTTTCCAATTGTCTGCATTGGATGGTGAAGAGCTACAGATTCCAGTGAATGGAATCTATCTTAAACATTGTTACTAGAAGGAAAAGTTCTCACCTTGTACATACTAGTTTAATTTCTCATTCCTCTAAGTGCTTGTGCACATTGCCTTGTTGTAGTTTAGGTTGTTTTTTTCCTAAGTGCTTTGCACACTCTACATGTTCTACTTGGAGCATGTATGATTTCAAATTTTGTACATAGTTGTGTGGTGTTGTTTTGTTGCTCTTGCACAGTCCATTCAGGGACAGATGAAAGCCCCAGGTCAAAGCAATTTTCTACTCTCAGAAACCATCATTTCAAGATTTCTTATGAAAATTGAGAGTGTAAACGGTCGGGCTCATGGATCAGAGGTAGGATCAGTATCAGACCGTCATTCTTGACTCCATGCCCAATGGATACAACAAGGCAACTGGTCTTTTCATCTAGCAGGAAGATACCCCTGTGAGTCACCAAATTGTTATCCATATTTCACCCCCTTGGAAAAATATTGGATCAGCCACGACCCCACATAGAAAGAACCAGAGAAACCACATTCAAACCTTGCAAACAGGTTGCAGAGGGACTCTACAATGGAGTGGCAGGGCCTGCAAAAGATTAAATGACCCTATGCAAGAAGAAAGAGAAGAAACAACTCTGTCGAGTGAATCTGTGCCTTAAATCCATTAAACAGATTACAGGTGGGCTTGAAAATGGAAGCAGGGTAACAGGAGACAGTGTCAAAGAAGTTCAAAAGAGAAGGAACGGGAGACAGTTTCAAAGAAGCTAAAATTTGAAGAAGAAACAGCTCTGCCAAGTTTCTTAAGTCTTCAGGCTCTAAAGATTAAATCCAAAGGGGTAATTCAGAATGAGTCCAAAAAAAATTTGACTAAGTGGATGAGACTTAGCGGATGCTGCCAAGTGTCCAAATGTAGTGCATCTCAAAGTTGAATCCAAAAAGGAGGCTCAAACAAGCGTCTAGGCCCCCACGTGTCCCAGGTAAACAGAGGCAGATTCAAAGCTAAAAGTCAAAAGGAGGACAAGGCAGGCCTCAAAAAAGGCTAAGTATAGAAATGTCTAGTGGAAGCCGCCACGCGTCAGCTTGGCGCATCTCCAAAATTTAGTCCAAACGCTGAGACCCAAATGAGCATGGGCTCGCCACGTAGTCCAAGGTCTGAAAAGGTAAGAGGGGTTGTTGAAAAGTCTAAGAGCCTGTGGAGGTTTCCACGTGTCGACCCGACACTCCTTCAGAGGAAAAATCCTAAGTGGGTTTCTAAGTAAGTGTGGAGCCTCCACGCGTCCCATTTCAAAAAGGGACAGGGTCAGGTTGAATAGTCAAAGCAATGAGACAGACCAGCGGAGGGTGCCAAGTGTCCAAGTGTCAGGTGCTAACTCAAGAGAAAAATAAAGGGAGGGTTTTTATGACAAGCACCAAGTTGCCGCGTGTCCTCGGTCAGATATATGACCTTGCTGAGTAAAGGAACTTAGCCAAAAAACATGAGGAAATTGAGCAGGTTGTGGAAGAAGCCACGTGTCAGCCCTACGCCACTCCAAAAGAAAAATTTAGAGGCTACCCATCAGAGATGTGCCAACCCTCCACATGTCCAGTTTCAAAAGGGGGCCCATTTTTGAACTGGTTTTCCCACTATTTTGTACAGACCCTGATCCAAATTTCAAATGGGAATATCTTTCAACTCGGGGCTCGAAATCCAGCAAATCTGACACCATTGGAAATATCTCGGCCTCGTCTATGCCATGGAGATCTAAAACTTTAAGTTTGGAGAGGTTAGGTGGGAGAAAAATGGAGAAATGTCTTTGGGCTGTTAATGCAGGATCTATTTTGCCTCAACAACTAGATCAGATTTGATCTGATCCGTCGTTTCCTCCTCCTTTGAGGCGCCGAACAAGAAATTGATGCAGTCAAGATAGATTTGGGGTGGATTTTGTAGGAGGCATTGATGATAGTGGTTGAACTTCGAACCGGTTTTTCCCACCTCTCTCTCTTTCTTCCCTCTATGTTGAATCTATAAAAGCATGGTCGAGACTCATTGTAAAGGGTTGGACATTCTTCTGTTTTGCAGGCTCCCCTTTTCCTCTGGCAAAAAAATTCATGGAGTTTCAGACCTTCCATTAGATTACAACACTTTTTCTTCCTTTTGGCCATTTTGTAAATGCATTGTATCAAATCTGTAGAGCAATAATACATGTTTGTGGCTGATTTTCAACCCTTTCTTGTCTTCATTTCTCTCATCTAGTCTTTCATTGCAAAACTGGTTATTTGTGCTTGATTATTGTATGCATTTTTTTGGTTTGTGCCTATCAGCAAAAAAAATGTTCATCATTCCTTCAGTGTATCACCTAGTTAGCTTAGTTTTAATTTCTTGCATTCCTTTCATCCTTGTCTCCTTGGCAATATTAGATTAGGTTTAAGAATCAATCCTTTGCAAATTTCACATATGCACCTAGACAAAGGAATGAGAACCATCCTTAATCTAGAGAGTTTTCCCATTTACAAAGTCCCACACTTTTGGGGAAAACTCAATGTTATGTAAATCACATCAAATGACAAGTTCAAAACACCAAATCTGAGAGGTCATTTGGGAGCTCATACTAAGAAGACTTTTGACAAAATTCAGCTCACAGTTCTTTTTAGGAAGGAGATTTGGTCCTTAAATGGGATGTTGATAGGGACAAGCCTGGGATGCATGCAAAATTTTATGCTCTCTAGAGTGAGCCATACTTAATTACAAGTTACAAAGAGGCAAATTCATTTTGCCTATCTATGCTCGATGGAGAAGCACTGCCTCTCCCAGTTAATTGGATACACCTCAAATATTTATATTGAGGTAGTTTCACTATGTACATTATTAGCATAGATTCCCTTCCTCCAAGTGCTCTGCACATTGTCTTTCTTGTTTTTTTTGTCTTGCTTCGTTTCATTTTCTTTTTTATGGTCATTTTTTGGTTCTATATATTCTTAAGATTAAAGGACTCATGTGCCTAATGGATAACATAAGGATATTGGACTAATGCTTAATAGGCAAGAATTCCTAGAAGGTCACCAAAAATGTTAAATTTCCAAGTTCCTTTACTAAAGACCTTTTGCAAAAATCTTTGCAAATTTTTATCTTGTACCAAGTGTTATTTATTCAAAAAATTATTTGTGAAATTTTCCTAAGTATTGAAGTTTTCCTATATAATTCTGATTTGGGATTTCGGAAGTTAGGTTGCATTTTGCATACAAACTACTTAATGACTTCCAAAACCTAAAACCTAATAATACATAGGAATAACAATGCAAATCAGGAAGTTGGAACCCAAAGTTTAGTTTTCATGAAAAAGTTAAGTTCTGAAGTTTGATTCCCCTAGGTGCATTTCAGGTTTTACAACCTGAATTACAGTTTGCATGCAAACTACTACTTGACTTATGAAACCTAACTCAACCATTCAAGTGCATTTCGGGTTTTAGAACCTGAATTGCAGTTTTCATGCAATCTCCAAGTCAACTTCCAAATTCCGAAATACAAAGGACAAGAATACTTTGGGTTTTATATTACATATTGCAATATTCATGACACTTCGAATTCTGAAATCCAATGCTAGGTCAATGCATTTAATGCCACCTACCCACACACCTACGTGGTAATTAATTTTCCCTTTTCTATTTAAGGGAGAAATTTTTACTTTTCTTTTTCACCATGACACTTTGTACACTGACTTGATTGATACCTCACCTACCTCCAAACATACTTATTGCATGGATTTTGTGGGAATTTTTTTTAGATTTTTCTCTTCAACCCACTCTGGTTTTTAGGTAATTGTTTTGCATTTTAATCATTTTTGTAAGGTTTTCAGGCTTCATTTATAGCGGTTTTATTTTCCTTCTCATTATGCTGACATTATGAGTTCCCTTGACGTATTAATTTTCTGTGTCTTTTTTATGGTTTCCTCCTTGTGTTGTGGAATTAACCTTTCCATTTATCTTCCGTACCTTCATTGGTTTTGTTATTTTTGAATCTTAGGCTTAAAAATATTGACTTTATTGAAAACTGAAGGGGTTTCGAGCTACATCATTAGGTCTCTAGTCCTGCTTCATGGACTAATTCCAGAGCTCCAAGAATTAAAAAAAGGTCTCCAGTACTACCATAGATTAGAAGTAAGAGTTTGAAGACTACAGAAAAAGCTCAAACTTCCGAAGTGAAATGTAGAAGTCCAGTTCATAAGTGCATGTCAGAAGTGCAGCGTAGAACTACAGGGATGTAGTGTAGGGATACACTTCTCATTTTTAATTACAAAGGATTTTTTAGGGGATTCTTCCAATGGAAAATATCTAAATCATTGTCATCTAAAGGGAAGGATTTAAGATATGAAATATAATTACCAAGGAGTGAATACCCCTTCTAGTATCACATCAAATGTCGATAATAGTGGAGATACGAACCTTGGACACATTGATTTGCAAGAATTTTTGGAGAGAGTTAGAGCTCCATCAAAAAATGCCTAGATGAATGGTATATTTGACAATGGGATTGCTTTAGCTTCCAATTTTCCACCATCAATGCAATACATGGAGTTTGTGCTTGTAACTACTACACATTATGATAAGAAATCCTGAATGGTTAGAGATGATGACGAGACAATCGTGGTCAAATTTGTCATTGATTATTTTGAGGATTTGTTGAAGCTTCCCGATGTTAACATAAGATTCTTCAATTTATCCGGAGTTCACTTTTGAAGCACTGGGATTTTTATTTTTATACCTGTACTAGATTCCATAACAAGAATTACTTGATAAAATCTAGGCCTTCAGTGGCTAGAGTCCTAAAGACCATCCCACACTTGGACTTCATTCAAGAGTTAAATGAAATCATCACATTGATGGGAAGAGTTATAGTATTGCCATCTTCTAGATATTTCCAGGAGTGGATGTAATTATATATTTCCACTATCCAAAAAAATGTTGACTTTATTCGATGGGTAGAGAATATCAGAAAATCCATCCATTTTCAACTGTCATATGTTTTAACTTCAAAAAATTTCTACATGACTTCCTATCTAGTGTATGTGGCTACAGGGATGAGACAATTTATAGGGTTTTCACCTATCAGATCAAGGAGTTCATAAAAATTTATGAATTTTATCCTCAGCTCACCATGAAGGAAGGGGAAAAGCATTTTTTTAGAAGAGTTAGTGATGTTTTCTTCATTGTTATTATGTATTTATTCGACAAAGAACTCTAAAAACAAAGGATTTTAGATAGTGTTTGGCATGTGGTTCAGACATGGGGAGACATTTACTTGAAATTTCCAATATTTACATATCTCAGGGTGGAAGGATTATCAGATGCTCCATATAAGTTACCAAGGTGTCCCACGGAAAAATAGGTCTTGATGGAATTAGTTCGACAACTGATACACTTTCACAAAATCCAACATGATAGGCATAATACAGGGGTTCAATTCCCCATAGTTTTGGGAATGTATACTTGTGCATCCACATATAAAGAAAAGAATGTTGAAGGATAAATGCAATAAATGAATTTGAAAACATATCACCAATGTGTTAGTTTTGATTATTGGGGGAAAGCTCGACAAACACAGGCTGACTGGTATTCATGTACCATAATTTAAGGATATTTGGTTTAATTTCAGAGATGAAGTTGTGGTATGAGAAAGGGAATTTGAAAGGTTAACTCTCCAAGAAGTGGTCAAGTAAGGAATTAAACATGTTCTTGAGGGTCTTCAAGATGATGGATAGGTTTTGGACCCCATTTATGATCAAAATAATGTGAAGGATCATCCATTATCATGGATTGATTGGTCACTCCATAAGTGCACCATCTCAAAAGAAAGCACAACTAAAATCCTTAATTAGACCCACCAATGGATGATATCGTTGGGAATCATACCAAAGGCATCAGAGCATATTTTTGTTGCAATAGTAAAGGTACAACCACCAGTGGGCCACCCCATCCCTTCAAAAGGAAAGAGGTCCACTTCTAAACCTACTCCAAAGCCTCACAAGATCACCATTATCTACATAGGTTCAAGTTATTCCTATAGGGTTCCCTCTACAAAATTTTTCCCACCCAAGGTTTGATCTATGAAAATTATTAATATTAGTGCTTCACTAACCCATACAACTCAAGTGTTGCAGTCACTTCTTCACCACCTCTCCCTTCCTCTCCATTTTTATCTCCTCCACCTCTCACTCTCCCCTTTCCCATATCTTCTATTTCTTCTCCTCCCATTTCTCCTACTCCCATTACCTCATCCTTTACAATGGCTCATGTTTTTTCTTCCCTTCCATCTCTCTCATCTGGGGATGTTTTAGCTCTAAGTTCTCCTTTAGGAACTCACTTTCTTCACTATCCTTTCTCCACTACTCCTCACCATTATTCCCATTTCATCCACCCCCACGGATATCCTTTCCACTCCATCCCAACTTTTCACCTCTTCATTTCCACCCATGGTTACTGCAACAAGTGCCCTTGAATCACCTATTCAGTTTACTACTGTGATGACAATACCCATGTCATCCATTGAGAAAATATATTCTTCTTTTACACCTGCATTGATGAATAAATGAATTCTGAAGCAAAAGATGAAAGTACCCATTAGATACGTCGTTGATCTCAGCATCTTAGATCCAACTCCCTTGGTGACAAGAAAAAATGCCAAGGGTTATCTCTCACCTTTCGGTTGATCAAATGGGGGAAATATTTTTTGAAATAACAACTCCATCCACTGAAAAATCAAAAGGGAACATAACTGCAACTGGACTATCAAATTTGAAAATTTTTCCCTTGGTAAGGCCACACATGAAGGTGTAAAACCAGATGTGTAGGTTGCTTTCGGCAACCTGCTGGAAAATTTTGACAAAGACAAGGTCACATAGGATGATCTAAAATCAAAGGTAGAATAGTTGACCACCATCTTACATAAGATCACACATCTTGTCCATACAACTTCCCTTGTTGTGCCTATAGATTTTGATGACACTTCCTTCTACATTGTAGAGAAAATTAGACAACAAGGTCAGGTAGTCAGGGCTTTGATTGAAATCCAAATTCAGGAAGGAGAATAGGTAATAAAGGATGCTATTGATTTATATAATGAGCTTGAATCTGAAAAGGACACCATCACCAAAATGGATGGTATTCTCATGAAATAATGTGACAATTTGGATCTCACACTTGAAGCTTGGAAGGAGGTTTGAAGCATTGCGTCTGATCTAATTTTGGGAGAAGGGGTCATTTATAATTCCTCAAAATTGTTTGAATATAATGAAGCCATGGTGTTTCGTGTCTAAATGTTGCAAGAAGCTATATCTAAGTTAAATTAGAAAATAATCGAGGTAGTTGATGGCCTCAATGACATCATGCATGAGTTTGAAATCATCCACTGCAGGTTTCTTGATGAAAATATTGAAGCACTTCCAGTGGAAAAAATTATTTCCAATTCAAAATCCTAGTTAATGAAGATATCGAGGTAATAAGGTCTTTTGGTCTTGAGTCCATTCATAAGTTGGTATTATACCATAATTTCTTGAGCTAACTCAAGAAAGTCATAATTTATACTAAGAAGTTATCTGGGAAATTGATTAGAGTAGCTGAATCTGTTGAGGTCCTAAACCATTATGTGTGTGGACCTGATGATAAAGATGTCTAAGAAATCATCAAACAATTTCTTGATTACAGGCACATATTAGCTGATGAAGAAGGAAAATAAGCTTATACAGATCAAGAAATTAGGGTGGTGCTAGCCCTAGCTAAACTTGGCTACCATTTTCACGTAGTCTCCAAGTCACATCACCATTCGAGTTACATGTTTGACTTAGTTAAACCTACGTAACCACTTGGCTATTTTTTGTGGGATATTGTTTCTCAAATGTAAATGCATTCTATTATTAGCATGTAATAATTAAGGGTAGCAGCTATAATTGTTAAACCTCCTTAATTTATAAATAGAGGAAAGCATTATGTAATAAAAGTAATATTGGGATCATTTTGTAAGGAGGATCTACCATTTTTTAGTTCTCACATACATGCTTTAGCCTCAGTACTATATACAAAAACAATATTTTACCTTCATCTATTTAATATGTTGTGTATTTACGTAACTCATTCAATACTTGTGAATGTTCTTATTTCCTTGTATGTGATGATCTATCTTTCCTTCACAATAATTATTCTTTTTTTGTTAAGCAACTAGTTTTGATTGGTGATACTTACTTGTCTCAGTTGTGGAATAAATAAAATCCCTTCTGTTATTTCTAACTTTTATATTCATAAAGATTCTTTTCTAAAGAAAAGAATAAGAAGTTGTGCATGTCATATATTATTTTGTAAAAGTATTTTATGTTTACAAATCTGATCTACATGTTCATAAAACTATTGGTACATCACATTTTTCCATATATTTTTTAGTTATCCCTATAATTTTTTTCTTCGAAGAATTGGATAATTTAGGTTTTTTATAGCACTATAGATTTCACAGTCTAATCTTAAATTAGATGCACTTAGTTTAGACTAGTTACAAGTTCAATTTTCAAGTTATAAATATATTTCCAAAATTGATTTAAAGTTCAATTCAGTTTATGGACATTGACTATACTTTGTGTTGCAAGTTTCATCATGGAGCATGTCAACATGTAAATGGAATCAAAAGTATTGAGATAAGATGGATTTTTCTTACACACTCAGGTATGTTTTCCTTTAAAGATGTAATTTTCACTTCATGCTTAAGGGGGGAAATGTAAACACATGAATATGGAAATTTATAATTTGGCAATGAAAAAAATGGTTTTACACATAAAGCATGACTTCCACATACATTCCAATCCTAGGTGGCATATCTTTATATCTCTTACATGATTTCCTTCACTATTCATATTACTTAGTTTCTCATAGGACTATTTGCATCAACCCATGGTAGAATATTCCTTCTAGGAAACATTCCCATAAATTTGTAAAATCCCACAAAATACTTGTACGGGACCCTCTAATGATTTCATCCAAAGCTAACATTTTCTTTCCCAACCACACAATAGTTATTTTTTCAATTTGATATATTTTATGGGTCAGTTCATATACTATAGATCTTACCTAATGTAAAACTTTAACTACAAACACTTATATAAGAAATTTCAAATCACCTATTTACCTCACCTAGCACTTTCAAGAACATACTTGTAAAATACAATCCAAAATCACTCCAAGCTCTCCTCAATCCCTTTAAAGCATTAGTACACTCTAGAAGCAGCCCACACAAAAGTCTTAAGCACACTCAACTAGGTTATAGAGTGGCACTTCCTAAGATAGAGGCCTCATCAGCCAAGTCAAACTAAGAACACCAAGTGACTGTGTCTCATTACCAAGTGATAAAATTTCCAAACTAGTTGCATCCATATTGATATCACATGTTAGGTGGAGAACTACATGTTTTTTGATGCCTCTTCAGAATATTGTCAATATAGGAAATGTGTGGATTGCACGTCAACCCAACCACTAACCATTTTGTATGTATCCTACCCATTTTTATGGTTTGAAGTTATTTTGCATCACACATAAGGTTTCAAAAATGTATAACATTTAGGGTTTCATAGTAAAGCGTATTTCTGAGGGTCACTTAAGCACAAAAAGTTACAAAGTGGCAACACATCATGGTATAGAACCATCTGACAAGTATCAAATTTTCCAATGCTTCCATATATACTAAACATTTCCTCACTTACTCAGTTTTACACTCCAAATCTACATATGAAGCAATATCAGATCATTTCCATCCTGCATACTCCCACAACATTTTCATTTCAACTTCATGTATCTATAATCAGCTAAGTACGTCCACTTCCTTATGTTTTAGTAGTTATTTCCATATTCTATCGTACAAATTTCCAAAGAAATTATATTATGATTTATGTGTTAATGATTATTAATTAATCTAACTATATTACATGCTTAAGTAAATAAGAATACATTAACCCCAACACTGTTAATTATTTGTTTTAGGGTAGAATCGGTTAAGGAAATTTTTATTGGGCCTTAAACAATCCATTAGGCCAATGGATCTTAATTTATCCCGACATGATAGTTTTTTGCACTTAATATTATACCAGTTGATGGTAAGGGTGATCATGAACAACATTAAGGTAGCCAAACTGTACCACACTCAATATGATACAAATATCTTGAACTCAAAGAAAATAAATCTTCTTATTCATTACTAAATCATGAATTAAAATGCTTTATAAATAATAAAACAACTCCCAACTCAAGTTGTAAGCAAACTCTAAATATCTTTGACTAAATCTACTCTAGGTGGCGAAATTTACTATTTTTAGCAATTTACTAGAACCTGTTATTCTTAGTAAGTTTGCATGCTTATTCGTACGGGCACAAAAATTTCCATGCATCTTCTACATGCCTTAATTAGGGTAATTTCCAAATTTCTAACCTACTATGCATTCAAGAGACTACAATTAACTAATGCCCTAAAATAAGAAAAAATCGAACAACAACTTAAATCCTAATTTTTGGCCACAAGATGGAAAATTTTGGGCCTGAAAATGTTTTGAAAATGGATCCAATCAGCAAGATAGGTTGATTGGTACATTTTTCTCATTGAAACAAGTGGTTTCAAAAAATGGACTCAAACGGACACCCGGATCAAAAGATATGACCATTTGAAGTTTTTGCTAAAATTAGTGCATCATTCTCCCCTGCTTGAAAAAAATGCACCTCCTACAAGTTATCTTCTTCAAATTTCTACAATTTATATTTATCCAACTTCTTAATTTCCCACTATGTGACCCATGTGTTGTCCTCTTGTTCCAATCCTTTCCAATGTACCAAATATTTGTTATATTGTCCATGTCACGTGTTCACTTTTTTCTTGTCTAAAATCTAATCCACTTCTTTCTTTTTCACCGGAACCTATTGCCTTCAATCTACTACTTCTTCAATAGCAATCCCTTCTTCACCATCCCCATGAAAATAATATAAGTCTGAAACATTAAACACTGGAGAAATATCAAAATTTCCTGGCAATTCTACCTTATAAGCATTATCATTTATCTTTTTTCATGATTTTACAGGGGCCAATCTTCTTGTATTTCATCTTATTATAGGTTCCTTTTGGAAACCTTTCCTTCTGAATGTATACCATAATCAACTCACCCATTGTAAACACCTTTATCCTTTTGTGCACATATGTTATTTCTTTATACTTATCATTATTATTCTGCATCTTCTTCCGCACTTCTTCCTGCAATTGTTGTATATGTTCAGCAAATTGCTTCTGCATCATCATTGACTCTGCCATCAATTGGCAGCTACACAAAATCTAACACCTTGTTTGGATTACTCTAATCCACAATATAAAATGGATATTTTCTTGTGGATCTATTTACTAAGGTATTGTAAGAAAACTCAGCTTGTGGTAAAGCTAAGTCTCATTATTTTGGATTTTCCCCAACTATGCACCTTAACACGTTTCCCAAACTCCTATTTACCACCTTTGTTTGCCCATTAGTCTGAGGATGATAGGCACTGTTGAAATGTATTTTAGTTCCCAACTTATTCCATAAATTCCTCCAAAAATGACTTAAGAACCTTGTGTCCCTATCTGAAATAATGGTTTTTGGAACACCATACAGCCTAACAACTTCTCTGAAAAACAAATATGCTACTCCTGTTGCATCACTAGTTTTCTTACAGGAAATAAAATGAATCATCTTATAGAACCTATCAACAACCATAAAAATTGAGTCATTACATCGTTGTGTTTTTGGCAATCCCAAAACAAAATCCATACTCAAATCTACCCACGGTCCTTTGGGAATAGGCAATGGCATATACAACCCTGTATTTTGTGCATGGCCTTTCGAGACTTGGAAAATTCTACACCTCTCCACATATCTTACCACATCTTTTTTCATCTTTGGCCAATAGTATTTCTCTTCTACCAAAGCTATAGTCTTATTGTAATGTCCCTATTTCCTCCTTAGAGAATAAAATTGGGCTTTCGGTAATTTCTTCTCCTTGGTCAAGTTAAGAAAATAAGGGAGAAAGTAATATCAAATATTTTAATATGTTTTTTAGTAAGCTATATAGAAATGTATGGGTCGGCTATAAATAAATCAAAAGACTATTAAAGGGGTCGGCCAAGATAAGGACAAATTAAATAATCATAAGGCATAATGAAGGGTCATGTCTTTTCTATTTTGGTACCAACCTTTGAATTAGTATAAATAAGGGTCATGGGATTCATTTGTGGATATGGACTTTGTATGTAAATTTTACTTTTGAGAGTGAACTCTCATTATCTCACCATCTGGGACAAAAACCCCGAGTGAGGTATTTGTGAGGGATGAAAACCTCTCACTCAAACTTTAAACTATTTGTACTTGAAGAAAGAATATCAATTGAGGATAATTTTGTGCATTTCTAGATTTTATATGAATATTTTCTAGAAGTGTGACTTGCATATTATTGAAATATGATTATTTGAAAAATTATTTCATCAAAATGATTTGATTATCTAATTCATCTTAATTTATAAGGCCTATATTTGAATTTTTGTGAATGACAGAGCATTATTTCATGCCAAATCGAACTCCTCCTTGCTACTGCGATTTCCAAAATTAAAGCATATTCCAGCAGTGCTATTTTTGAAATTTCCTATTTGATTTGGGCTCACAAATCCATAAAAATAATATATAAATATTTAATTAATATTTGAAGGTTTTTGGGCACATTATTTGAAGAATCTTAACCGCTTCAGTAAAAATTCAGTCTGCTGCAATTAATAGCCATAATTCTGAAATTTTATTAAAACCCTTAAAAAGTGTTATTACACTTATCCTTGCCAAAGTGCCTAGCCAATCCTCCGCTATACAACTCTTTCACTATATTATCTCTCATAGACCCAACTGGAATACGTAGTTTTCGTCCCTTAAATAGATTGACATCCTACAAAAGGTATTGTTCCTGGACATCACCTGCATCGTTTGACAATGGTCTACTTAACCTCTCAACAATATCCTTGAAATCATAATTAGAAAAATATAAATCCTTTATTGCTTCAAAACCAACTGTTTCATTCTCCATAGTTGTAAATAGAGTCACACACATACTCAATATATACTCAATATTGGTTATGTTTTCCTAATTTATGATTTAGAGAAAAAGTATAACCCTATAAAAATGATACCCACTTTACATGTCTATTGTTCAACTTCTTTTATGTATTCACATACTTTAGGGCTATGTGGTATGTAAATAACACAAAATCCTTAGGCACTAAGTAATGCCTCCAATGCCTAAGTGCTTGTATAATTGCATAAAATTTCACATCATAAGTAGAGTAGTTCTTCCTTACCTCATTCAATTTATCACTAAAGAAAGCTATTGGCTTCCCACCTTGACTTAGGACAGCACCAACCCACCTTGACTTAGGACAGCACTAATTCACACATGTGAGGCATCACAATCAACCTCAAACACTTTATCAAAATCTGGTAGTGCCAAAATAGGTGCTTCTGTCACCTTCTTCTTCAAGAAGTGAAAATTATCCTCAGTTGCCTTTGTCCATAAAAACTCCCTTCCTATTTTGCAATCTATTATAGGTGTTACAATACTGTTAAAATTTTTAATAAAATTTTTGTAATTGTTGTTAAACCATGAAAGCTTCTTACCTCTGTTATACTCCCTGGAGTAGGCCATTCAATAATTGCCTTTATCTTTCAGAGTCCATTTGTACCCATCTGGTGAAATAATAAAACCCAAAAATACCAAACTCTCTTGCATAAATGTGCACTTCTTCAAATTTTCATAGACATTTTATTTCCTTAACACTTCAAATATCACCCTCAGACGACTCAAATGTTCTTCTTTAGTTTTACTAAAAATAAAGATATCATCAAAATAAACCACAACAAACTTACCATTGTACTCCCGCAGAATAGTGTTCATCAACCTCATAAAAGTGTGAGGTGCATTAGATAACCTGAATGGCATCACTAGCCACTCATATAATCCATCCCTTATCTTGAATGTTGTTTTCCACTCATCTGCTTCCCTTATCAGAATTTGATGGTAACCACTACGAAGATCAATCTTGGTGAAATACCTAGATCCAGTAAGCAAATCCATCATATCATCAAGGTGAGGTATAGGAAACCTATACTTGACTGTAATTTTATTGATTTCTCTGTTATATGTGCACATTCTCCATGTTCCATCCTTCTTTGGAGTTAATAAATCTGAAATTGTACATAGACTCATGCTCTCCCTTACTACACCCTTTCTCATAAGCTCTGTCACTTGCTTATTTAATTATGCATGTAATATCAAGCTCATCCTATAAGTTTCTTGATTTGGTAGTGAAGACCCTGGGATCAAATCAACATGGTGTTGAATATCTCTTTTGGGTGGTAACCCATCTGGTATCTCATCAGGAATAACATCAAAAAAAAATTCTATTAATTTTATTGCCTCTACTTGTATTTTTGCACTTGCAAGTTCATCCTTATTTGTGACCAGTGCATAGCAAAACCTAGTTGTCTTTGCCTCCTTCACAAATTATTTTGTAGAAATCATATTTTCAGCATTTCCCTCTTCCTTAAGAGGTAGAAAAACTATTTTTGTGTCATCCTTCCAAAAAGTATATGTATTCTTCCCCCATCATGAATAATTTTTCTATCAAATTTTCATGGTCTACCTAACAGCATATGACATGCATCCATAGGAATAACATCACACCAAATCTCATCCTTATAACTTTTCCCAATCAAAAAAATTATTAAATGTCTCTTATCAATAGTAACTTCATTACCCTTCTTAAACCATGCAATACGGTAAGGGTTAGGATTCTTCTCAAAATGTAGGCCTAGTTTCTCAACCATCTCATTTGAAACCATGCTCTCACAACTAACATTACATACCTTTCCTCCTGAAGTACATCTTGTTCTGAAAATATTTGTGTGTAGCCATGCATCCCCCTTGATATCCTTTCTTGGAGAAATCATCATCCTTTTGATCATCATATTTTCTCCCAGATCTAGTGGAAGTTCTAGGTCATGTTCATCTTCTTCTTATTCAACTTCAACAAGATTTACTCTTGGAGGATCTGTTTGCCTCTTTTCATGCATATAATAATGTAGACATTCAAATTCCCTATGCTCCTCTTCACCACATTTGTATCAAACCAATGGTCTCCATGGAGCCTCCCTTCCTCTATCGCTAGCATATCCTCTGCCCCTAGGAAATCTACTACCTCTTTGTTGATTTGGGAGATCTTTTCTTGTATCGTCTTGCTTTTCCACTCCACAAGGTTGTTCTCCTCTACCTTGAATAAAACCATCTCATCCCAAAAAGAGGATGAGGCCCCACTAGTAATCCCAGGTGATCTCCTAAAACTTTAATGGTTTTGTTTTTCTTTGGCCTTTAAAGCTAGTTAATAGGCATCCTCTATAATGAAATTACTTGTATAATTCATATTAAGAGCAATAGTAGAACACCAAATAACACAATATTTCAGAATAATGATCTCAATATGCAATTAGAATAGATTTGCCACTTCGAGGGGGCAACCTCCAAACCATATAATAAGACTAAAATGCTCCAATGATAATGAAATACTACCTATAATCCCCTATATATACTATTCATATGCTATGGCCATCACCAAGGCCAACCTATTAAGCATGAGTAAGTATAAATGATATAATAAAATGATATGGTAAGCCACAAGTCGGATACTTATATCCTAATACAAGCAATAGATTAAGGGCGTAGCATGCCCTTCCCCTTCAAACCAAAATTGTCCTCAACATTGAATAATCCTGGATGTTGCTACAAAAAACCTTCATTCTCCCAAGTGGCGTCTTCTATGCTTAGATTCTTCCACTTGATCAGATATTCCTTAATGTCTCTAGTTCTCAGCCTCTTAGTACGTGTTTGCAGAATCTTCTCTGGCTCCAAAATGATTCTTCCTTCCTCGTAAATTTCTGGTAACTCTTTCTAGGCTTTAAATTTCTATCCAATAACCTTCTTCAGGCATGAAACAAGGAATATTGGGTGTATGTGTGAAGATGGAGGCAACTCTAGTTTATAAGCAACACTACCAATTTTCTGTAGAACCTGATAAGGGCCATAATATTTAGGAGCAAGTTTGTTTTCCATTTTCTGTCGCTTTAGGTACATCTGTTTGCAAGGCTGGAGACGTACAAAAACCCAATCACCAATTTCAAAATGTCTTTCACTACGGTGTTGATCTGCTTGTTGTTTCATCCTGTTTTAAGCTAATGCTAAATTCTCCTTCAAACTAGCCAAAACCTGTTGTTCATGTTGAATGTGTTCCTCAACATCTCTGACCTTAGTTTGCACCCTCAAGGAGGAAGTGATAGAAGGTGGATGGTAACCATATAATGCTAAAAATGGGGTCATTTGAGAAGAGGTATGAAAAGATGTGTTATACCACCATTTTGCAGTGGTAGCCATTTAATCCACCTTTCCTGCTTATCTGATACAAAACAACGTAAATACCCCTCTAAGAATTTGTTGACCACTTCTGTTTGCCCATCAGTTTGAGGATGATAAGATGAACTGTGAGCTAGTTGAGTACCCAAACATGAAAATAATTCCGTCCAAAAATTACTTGTGAAAATAGGATCACGATCACTTACAATTATCTTTGGGGTTCCATGTAGCCTTTGAACTGTCTCCAAAAAAATAGTTACGACTATAATGGCTGCAAATGGATGTGATAGGGCACAAAAATGGGCATATTTTGTGAGCCTATCCACAATCACGAAAATAACATTCTTACCTTCTGAACAAGGCAATCCGATGATGAAATCCATGGAGACATCCTCCCATCTCTGGCTAGGAATTGGTAAGGGTTGCAACAAACCTGGTGTCTTAATTGTTTCCCCTTTGTTCTGTTGGCACACTAAACACTCTGATACAAAATTTTGTACATCCCCCTTGAGTCCTTCCCAAATCGAATTATCTTTTTATTCTATGATATGTCTTCAAAAACCTAGAGTGTCCTCCAACAAGTGAGGCATGTAGCTCTGCAAGAATCTTATGCTTCAACTCAGAATCTTTACTCAAGTATAACCTATCCTTGTACCATAGGGCATTACCTTTCCACTCAAATTTGTTAGATGTCATAGATCCTTGTTTGATATTCTATATTAGAGATTGTGTATCCTTATCTTGATTCCATTCCAATCTTGCTTCATCCACCCAATCATCTGTCAACATGGACATTCCACATAGTAAGGCATCTGTGGATGTATCCCTTCTAAACAACGCATCAGCTACTACATTTTCTTTACCCTTTTTGTATATGATTTCAAAATCATAACCCAACATTTTTGTTACCCACTTTTGGTGTTCCTCAGATGATAACCTTTGCTCCAAAAATTATTTGAGACTATCATGATCAGTTTTTACCTTGAAGTGTCTACCCATAAGATAGGGCCTCCATTGCTTGACTGCATGAAGAATAGCTATCATTTCTTTCTCATAGATAGGTTTGATCAGATATTTTCCTTTGAATTGGTGACTCTCAAATGTAATTGGTCTTCCTTCCTGTATTATAACTGCTCCCAATCCTGATCCTGAAGTGTCACATTCAACAATGAAGGTTTTTGAGAAGTTGGGAGTAGCCAAAACTGGGGTGCTGCACATGGCTTCCTTCAGCTGCTCAAAGGATTTAGTGGTTGCGTCTGCCCAATGGAAGGCATCCTTCTTTAGCAATGCAGTGAGTGGGGTTTTTATTCTACCGTATACCCGCACAAATCTTCTGTAGTACCCTGTTAGTCCTAGGAACCCATGAAGATTTTTGAGATTTTTGGGCCTTGGCCATTCCACCATAGCTTTGATCTTCTGAGGATCAACTTTGACGCCTTCATGGGATACAATATGACCCAAAGTACTCTACCTCTTGTACACCAAAATAACATTTGGATGGCTTTGCATACAAAGTATGTTTCTCTAAAATTTCCAACACATTATTTACATGTTGTAAGTGTTCTTCCCATGTCTTACTGTAAATCAATATGTCATCAAAGAAAAAAATTTCCTTCAAAACGGCCTAAAAATAGTGTTCATCAAGCTTTGAAAGGTTGAGGGTGCATTTGTAAGACCAAAAGGCATTACCATAAACTCATCATGGCCCTCATGAGTCCTGAAAGCCATTTTATGAACATCTTCCTATTTTATTATAATTTGATGGTACCCCCGAACGAAGATCTAATTTTGTGAAATAAACAGCACCATGCAATTCATCAAGTAAATCATCAATTACTGGAATAGGAAACTTATCTTTTATGGTGTACTTGTTGAGTTCTCAGTAATCTGGACACATCATCCATGTTTCCTCCTTCTTACATACCATGACCACTGGTGAAGAATATGCACTCTGGCTATGCCTGATGATACCTACCTTCAACATTTCCTCCACCATTTTCTCGATCTCACTTTTATGGGAATATAGGTATCTGTATGGTCTGATGTTAGGTGTGTGGCTCCCTGGAATCAACTGAATGGCATGATCATGATCCCTAATTGGTGGTAGTCCCTTTGGAATTGCATCAAAAATAGATGAGTGAGCATCCACAATCTTCTGAAGATCGGGTGGCATTGAAGACTCTGTATTTTGTACTTCTGTGGAAAATAGCTTTGCTATAAATCCATCCACTCATTTTCTGAGAACCTTCTACATCTGATGAGAGCTAATAATCTGTGGAGACTTAGCTACCATCCCATTCAATTGTATTGTCCTTCCATCTGAATGAAATCGCATGAACAATTCTTGGAAATGTATCTCTATAGTACCTAAGGTTGTGAGCCATTGGACCCCCAAAACAATATCTACCCCTCCCATATAAATAACAAACATAGGTGAGTCTAACATGTAGTCTCCCATGGAAAGCTTGATATTATGGCACTTTCCTGTGCACTTGATTGTCCCACCATCCACAATCATAACTTGCATTTCTGGAGCTGGGTAATCATAAAACAATTGAGGCGGGCAACTAACTTACTATTTATGAAGTTATGAGTACTCCCCGAGTCAATCAACACCATCACCTTCTATTTTTTGAGATAGCCAATAACCTTGAGTGTTTGAGGAGTACTAATACCTGACAATGCATGGCAAGAAATTGTAGATTGGTGATCCTCTACTTCATCTTCAACTTGTTCCTCAGCCTCTCCTATAATTTCAGCTTCCTCGTCATCCTCATTACCTCCGTCAATATAGAACTTCTTCTCAGCACATTTATGTCCTGGTCCATATTTTCTATCACAATTAAAACATAATCCTTTTGCTCTCTTTTCTTCCATTTTTTGAGGAGTCAGTCTAATTGGCCTAGCAAATGAAGGGGAAGAGATACTACGGTCTCTGGTGTTAATGAAAGGTGGCCTCCTACTACAAAGAAATTTTTCCTCTGCATAATGTGCCATAATAATAGAATCAGAAATCTTGATTGGATTAAACATACGTACCTCATGCTCGATGTGGTCCTTAAGACCCCCAAGAAACAGGTCATTCAGATTCTCTTCTGGAATATTCTCCACCCTTAAGGATAGGTTTTGGAATTGATGCACATAATCTTTGACTGATCCTATTTGCCATAACTTTGCTAATTGACTAAATTAGTTCTCTGAAACACTAGAACTATAGTGCAATTGCAACTCCTCAGTAAAAATTGTCCAAGTGACACCTAGACCATTCTTCTGCCTCTAAGCACATAACCAACAATAAAAAACAAATTGGTCAGGTTCAAGATATAGGGATGCCAATGTCACCTTTTGTCTTGATGGTGTTTGATGTAACTCAAAGAAGTTCTCCATTTGATTTATCCAATTCAAGGGATCCTTACCATCACATTTGCGCATATCCACTTTCGGCATCATATTTCATGGTTGCGAATAAGTTTGATTCTGATGGGATTGGAAAAGTGATCCAATATAGTTAGTTTGTCCATGATTTTGAACTGAAGGTCCTCCTTGGTTGATATGGGCTGGATTTGGGCCATACTGGTTACCCTTTGCATGTTACATGATATCCTTTACAGGCCATCTCAGATTGTACATTTCACAACTCATACTCAAGTTGGCTCACCTTATGATCAACTGAGGTAAACCCTAGTGTTGAGGAATTTGTATTTACCCCTTCTGACTCCATCTCTTCAATCACTACCCCATATTTATCTGGGGTTTTACCTGGAGTAACCGGATTCTTTTTTGTTCTTGTGGAAGGCCCCGCCATGATGTCACACCTTAGGGTTTAGGGTTTTGATACAATTTTGGCCGAACAGGAAAAAACACAGAGAAGATACTAACACTATTTTTTTAGAGCTTTCCGAAAATGTAAAGAACTTGAAAATTTTCCACAATTTGCACCCTAAGGAGCAATTTTATGAAAAAACCCTAAATTTGTAATAACTTTTGTAAAATAAATCAAAAAATTTTGAAATTTTCAGGGAACCTTATTTGAAATTCTTCACAACTCTGGTAAAAATATCTCCCACCAATTCTATCTGGTTCGCAATATGTGGTAGAAACAAAAAAATTAGGGTTTTTACCCTAATTTCGGCCCAGATCGCAGCTCTGATACCACTTGTAATGAAATTACTTGTATAATTCAGATTAAGAGCAACATTAGAACACCAAATAACACAATATTTCAGAATAATGATCTCAATATGTAATTATAATAGCTTCGCCACTTCGAGGGGGCAACCTCTAAACCATATAATAAGACTCAAATGCTCCAATGATAATGAAATACTACCTATAATCCCCTATATATACTATTCATATGCTATGGCCATCACTAAGGCCAACCTATTAAGCATGAGAAAGTATAAATGATATAATAAAATGATATGGTAAGCCACAAGTCGGCTACTCATATCCTAATACAAGCAATAGGTTAAGGGCATAGCATCCTCCATGCTCTTGATCCTCTACATGCTTGTTTCATCTTGAATAGAAAATTTTAATCGATTTACATACCTTGTAGCCATTTTTCCTCAGTTTCTTCATGCTCTACATGAATGGACAACTTGTAAAACTCATTTGTGTATTCTTGCACGGTTTGTAAGTTTTGTCTGAGATTCTGAAACCTCTTGTAAAGGGTTTGTGCATAATCTACAAGGAGAAATTTTTATTTTAGCTTCTTCTCCATCTTACTCCAGGTCTTAATCCTTTCTTTCCCCTTTCTTTATTGTTCCTTTTTTAGGTGATCTCACCCTAACATAGCATGGCCTTTTAATTTCATGCATGCAAATTTTACCTTCTTTTCCTCTGATATAGCCTTCCACTCAAAAAAAATCCCATGTCAGTCAACCAGTCTACCAGCTCCTCTGGTTTTAGGCTACCACCATATTTTGAAACATCAACTCTTATCCTATCAGTCTTCCCTTCTAATGCTCGAAGCATCCTTTCTTCAAAAGCTAAGGGTGGTCGTTGTGCTTCCTCCTCTTCACAAACTTCTTCTTCATTTGTTTCATCTCCACCTTGATTTCCTCTTTGGGCTATAATCACAGCAATCTCAACAACTTGATTTCATCTAGGCAATATCGTCCCTCTTTCTCTTCCTGCCATTGTTTTTTTTCTTCACCAAGACTCGAACTCACTCTAATACCAGATAATGTAGCCAAACTGTAACACACACTCAATATACTGCAAATATCTTGAACTCAAAGAAAATAAATATTCTTCTTCGTTATTCAATCATGAATTAAAATGCTTCATAAATAAGAAATCAACTCCCAACTTGATTTTCCAAGAAAACTCTAACTATCTTTGACTAAATCTACTCTAGGTGGCGAAATTTACTTTTTTTAGCAGTTTACTAGAACCTAGTATTCCTAGTAATTTTGCATGCTTATTCGTATGGGCATGAAAATTTCCATGCATCTTCTACATTCCTAAATTAGAGGAATTGCCAACTTTCTATCCTACTAGGCATTCAAGAGACTAAAATTAACTAATGCCCTAAAATAGAAAAAAACTAACCTATAACTTAAATCCTAATTTTTGGCCCCCATATGGTGGATTTTGGGCCCAAAAATGTTCCAAAAATGGCTCCAACCGTTAGGGTATTTTGACTTGTACATTCCTCTCGTGAAAACAAGTGATTTCAAAAAAAAAGGACACCCAGATCAAAAGATATGACCATTTCAAGTTTTTTGCTAAAATTAGTGCATATAAACATATTAAGACATTTTATGCAACATGTTTAGACTATACTAGTAACTTCCAGAGTTTTCCCAAAGAGCCTGTAGAGCTATGCATTAAGATGGTTTTACACCCTTGCTCAAGGTTGGGTGTATGCCTTCAACCCTTTGGTTGGAAATGTTTTGGCCCATTTATTAATCATTTTTATTCAAAAGGTATCATGTGCTCAAATTTTACAATTTAAACAAGAAGCTACTAAGCATATTGGTGACTATGTATGCTGATATAGGAATATTTCAAAAATTTCAAATAACATGGTGACAATGACTTATGAGACATTTCTTTCTCAAATCTCGCTTCCAACTATTAGAGAATGAATCTTATTTGATTGTTTCCAATCTTTTGACAATATTTGTCACTTGGTCAAATTGCATGAAGAAAATATCATTGTTATAATCAAGTTAAAATATGGGAACTATCCTCTCACATATTCAAGATAAATTCAAAATATAAATAAAAAACAAAGCTAAGTTTGATTACACCCTATTAATAGGCTAATCCTTTTGACTCCTCAAAAAATTAAATTCATGAGTTTATCTTAACCCCCTCATAAGGTATTATTAAGGTTACATGGGTGAAATATCATCTACCTTCTCCACCTATAAATGTTGACATGACTAAGCCAAAATCTACAATCTCTAGTATCAATATATATTGCAATTAATATAAATGCACGTGAAATTCAACCAAAAAATATTTTGACTTAAAGCATAAGATCCAAGGTATTATTGAGAACAATAACAGTGATCTCAATGATGAAAACACATCAATTTCATAAGCTAATCAAAAGCACAAGATACTCATTAATCCCTATTCAAACTATGTGATGTAAAACATTGATACAAATCCTAATCTACATTTGACATATCATGCACATCCTCCTCCAAGTGCTTCTAATACTAAAGATGGTATGGCTCATCCCATTGATGGAATTGTTTCTATGCTTACATATGTGTAATTACAATGACCTATGATTGCATTTGGTGACCATGAGATTCTTGATGATGACTTCACTAACACATCTTTATTGATATGTGTCTTCATTGATTCACATCTTATAGTCATGGTGGATAATAGATCGAGTGAAAATATATGAACTACAAGACTACGTATTATCCTTTGGTACACCATAGAGACTTCATTAGCACATGTGTCATGGTAAAATGTTGTGATGGAAAATGGCATAACCCTTTTATGGGAATTGTGATACCAATTATGGTAGGACCTAAAGCTATTACTACTTGGTTTCATTCTTTTCCAACAAAGGCGTATGTAGCATGTTATTAAGACAACCATGGATAGTGGTTATAATTATTTGAAATCAAAATCATTGAGTACGTAAAAATTATGGGTGCTTAAAATTATAGAATATAAATATTCCTAATCATATCTAAATAGAGTAATTGGAAAATTATGGGAAGTGTAAAAAATAGTAAAATTTACAAAGTGAAGTAGAATGGAACAATCTAACTTGTTTCCACAAATGGCTAAGTACAAGAGGATCATGGAAGGTGGAAATAGGTTTAGGAGACAATCGTAAGCAGGTACTGAAATATTAGTGTTGTGAAATTCTATCTTATACATGATCATCAAAATTCAGATAATATTGTCAATAATAGGGTATGTGGTCAATATCATGTAGATAGGAGTAATTAAATTATCATGGGATGCTCATAATGACTTGAATTTATAGTTGTGAGTTCATCTCTATCTTGGCTTCTATATTTTATAGTTCCTCTTGTACACTCTGATGTGATGATATAGAGTCAGGATGTTATTTTTCCAAACCCTAATAATGCACTCAAACAACAATCAAAGTGAAATGTGTTTGAATTTATTAGGCTATGCCAACTTCATCATTGCCGTAATGTGAGTTAGCATTGCACTATATATCAATACTATAAAGAGAAATGAAGATAGTGTATGTTTCCCTCAATCCTACATAAATGAAAATAAGAATTTGTGTATGCAATATATGATTTTCTTTCACTTTCCACAAGGCACTTGATGACATCCAAATTTGATCTTAGTAATTTAGATTTATCGCATTGACTACCTAGGCCTACTCATGAGCGATATAGGATGAGTGTGAATCCTTTGTAATGATCTCAAAGGGAATGCCTATTGATGTGTGTAGGTGATTCTTATTTTGAGAGCCTTTAGTGAATCTAATTATGTATGATTACACTCATCAACTTACCACCTAATGCCAACCTAAAATTCATCCCTTAGTTGACCTATTAAGGTGCCCAAATTGAAGAACTAGTCTTTAGGAACGTAGAGTACACTATCACGGAAGTTGGTCGACATTGTGAACAATACTCACCAAGAGATAGTATCGTGTATAAAATAGTCCATATACTTGTGATACTACCTGGAGATTGAAAACTCAAAAAAGAAAGAACTTTGTATAGGTGTTTAGGAAGTTCTTTTATAGACTAAGTGATTTTGATAATGGAGATTGATAAAATAAGGTTGACCTAGTAAACTTGAATCTTCAATCAAAAGGTGGAAATGTATGAAAAAAATTTCAATTAATTGCTACTAGCCGATTGCATAAAAGGTGTAATTGTTGATGTTTCCAACTTCCTTGGACCAAATTAGGGTACTACGAATTTATCCCTATAATCTACTATTTTAAATTTGAAATCTAAAATTTTAAAGTGAAAATAAGAAGAAAAGTGTTTGTGTGGCATTGACATACGACTTTTCTAAATTGAAAGTGTTGAGCAATCTCATGTACATACTTGAAAAACACATGAAATGCAATAGGATCAATATTTGATAAAGCATTTTGAAACACTTGAATTATGAATATTTAAATTTTGAAAGAGAAAAGGAACGAATAAACATAGTGGTATGTGAACTATGATGTTACTTTGTTTATATTTTTATAGAGAGTTGTGAGGTGAACATGCCCCACATAACCATAAAACTAGAGAGGTGCATTAAAGGTTGCACAATTTTTTAGATAGATGCCTTGGGGTGCATATGTTGCAGCAACTATAATGGAGTTGTAGATATCCATTAGGGACAAACCACAAACAAAATCCTTATCATATATAGAAGTATAAGTAGGTTGTTAGGTCCCTAAACACTATACGGGATCAATTTCACCCATTATTTATACCCTAATAATCAATGAAAGCTCACTTCCTAGCTAGAAAAGTGACAAAAAATTGACCTCAATTAAGGACAAGTCCTTGAACTATTATTTCACAACATTTTAATAAAGTGGTATGACCTCTCAAAAGTATTGGTTTTTAGGTCTCTTAAAGGCATAGGAAACCACTGGTATACTCTAATTCACATTGTTTGAATATTTGAATCATCCCATTTATTTCCCTCTTTTGAGTTAGGGGATGTGTCCCTCCTGTTATCTCACAAGAAATAATCAATTGCACCTTGTGTTATCATGTATATGAAAATAAAAGTACTAAGCCATATAAAGCATGTATATGGAACAATGTAGGGTATGTAAATATAGCAATATCTTGATCATATGAAAGCATGCATATAACATGCAATCCAAATCAAGGGAATTAATGAGTGTTAGTAGCATATAAGGTATCATCATTGAAGCATGACTAGATATATAGACAAGTGTCAAGAAAGATATGGAAATGAAATACATAGTAATATATGTTCCCCTAATAGATGTATGATATGAATCATGATAATATAAGCACTAGCAATAACTTATGTGATATACATAAAGGAACCAAACATATGATAGCATATTATATAGTCAAAATAGGCACTAGTAGGCAATCATAGTGAAAGTGTTGTAATAAATATCATGATCAAGATGCACACAAAAATATATGAGATGACATTAACTTGGCTTGATTTGGGCATGACCCTAACACAACACGACATAGCCACAACATGGACTAGAGGATCTTCTAACACACAAGACTTGACACAATATTCCCATAAGTATTAGCAAAATGCAGTCAATAAAATTCATCATGAAGTAATGAATATAATCATTGTACGCACGACATGTGACCAATTAATAGAATCACACTCATAATCAAGGAATCAATTAGTTTAATCATAAGCATAGAGCATTCACTTGTTAATGATCAACAATTAAATCATGTGACAAGTAATATAAGCATGCATAAGCAATAATATCATCATATATAATATTATGCAACATCCATAAGCATGCAAATTCATATAAACAAGGGAAAGTCGTGTAAGCATTCTAAGTAGCTCAATACGGTAAATGGTCTAATATGAAAAGATAGAACCTGAAATAATAACTAAGATGCCCCCACATGGGAAACGCCTCCAGTGTGGAATGGTTTCCCCCACTTTGAGTAATGTCATATTGTAGACACTCAAATTTGGTAATTCTACTCTTTGACATTGTTGTTCTTAACATTGTTCTCTTGCTCAAACAACTGCGATCTACCCATTCCATCTTGTACATCCCTAGGTCTATTGCCTAACTTGTTTGATCTTATACACTCGTCTATTGGCGGTTTCTGAGAAGTGAATGCATGAAACATGATAATAAACTCCACTTATCAACTTTCAAACTTCACATTACATAGTAGCACTCCTAGGTTAAAAACATACAATAGGGACAAGAACATATATACGGTCTTGATTGTATTGTACGGTCTTGACCCAACTCACTTTGGTCCCTAGTTTCCCATTGCACATTATTCTTTGGGTCACTTAATTCCTCTCAGTCATCCTTTCCAACTTAAATCACCTTCGGAAGCATATATAAGCAAGTGAAACTCACCTCATTTGAAAAAAGGAAGCACTCTTATGGACTCCTATTGCAAAAGCTAGCACAAAAGGAACCCAAAACTCCCTACACTCTGAAAATACCTTTTCACATTCATTAGGGCAACACTATCTACAAGTCTTAAGCTTTCCATTAGATCTAGGGAACTGGTTCCCACATTTGTAAGTACTCAAAGTCACCCACTCAGGTAGATTGGAAAGAGAGAAATTCAGGTCAAGAATTTTCAAAGAAACAATGTCAAATTTGATTGCACTACAGCTAGATATCACATGCTAGGTGGAGAACGACGTGTGGTTTGAGGCCTCTTCGGAGTAGTGCCGACATCGGTGATGTAGAAGGGTTCCCGCAACCTAGCTAATGTTTGTTTTGCATGACTTCATCCATGGTTATGGTTTGAAGGATTGAGAAAAGTATTCAGAGACCTTCATAGTGTGATCGAAAGTGACTGACAGATGGTAACAAAGTGAATCAAATAAGCAACAAACCCAAAAAGTCACAAACCACAGTTCTGAACAAGTGCCAAACCGTATGAAGAGGACAAGACCATATAGAAGTTCCTACCCTACTGTACATTCCTACCCCAAGAGATCTTCAACTCACAATCCCATTTCCAAAGCACTGTCGGGTCCACAAACCCCTGCTTCATCATCTAGATCACCCAGATCAGCCTAGAATCACTCGCAATCAGCCAAGTACACTCAGTCCTATGTATTTAAGAGTTTGTATCGTATCGTATACATTTTTTGCAAGTATTAATGCATTATTATGATATTGAATAATTAATGTTGGAAGTTAATTAGTCGGAATAACCCCATGTCGCTCCTCTTTCATTCTTTATTTGTTTATAGTTGTAAAACCCTAATCAAACCCAAAAAGGGTGAAAACACATACATTTGTATGTCGATAACCATGTGTAGTATGTATGCCCTACATCTAAGTTCAATTATAGTGTGAAAAGAAATGTGCATATAAAAGTATGTGTAAATCAACATATAAGATAATAACCAACACAATGTAATTATGTACTCATAAACAAGTAGTGCATGAGTCCTAATTTTGTATTTTGAATATATTTTCAACAAAAGCCAAGTATGTCAATTGAGGAAATAAGCACCAAGTGGAAACTATATAAGAGAAGCTAAGGGATAAATTAATCAAACATGAGCCAAGGGGCAAAGATTGCAAAATTAGAATGCTAGGAAGGCTTATGGATAATTTGTGTTTTCCCTCATACGTCAATGTTCACTAGAAATAGGGTACCTCAATAAATGGGTATGTACATGTCATCGTTGAGTAGTTGATGTAAATATTTAGAATGCGACAAATAATCAAAGAGACAAGGGGCAAATGAAACATATAAAGCAATTCAAATCCAAGGGGCTAGAATAATAGTCAATCTGAAGAAAAATACAATTGTCAATGTCAAAATGGAAGAATAGAGGAATCATCAATCAACTCAATAAATGTCATCAATGTTAGAATATGTTGTATATATTTGCATATTGTATTCCCAAGAGTATTGTACACCTCTACCACGAGCATTAGCAAAGGTCTAGCCCTAGAGAAAAAAATTGGGATCCCTATTTTCCTGAGAGTATAGATATGTGATTGTTTATCTATAAATGTAAATAGGTGGTGTCATAATCCATGACTAATGGGGAACCGTTATGGATTGTTTTGTTAGCCCATGGTTTTGGTACCCATTGTATTGTAAAACCGCTTTGACAATTTCCTATTGATGTGCTTACATATAGTTGGACATGTAGCAAGGTAGAGTAGAACTTAGAAGTACATTATTGTATTGTAAACGATAGAGTTAATGCAATAAGAGAGAAGTTATTGTGTTGGGTTTTTTCCCGAAAGTGTTTCTCAAGATAAATCTTATGTATGTCATTTGTGTTTCTCTGTTTATCTTGAATATTTTGTTAAGTATAGTTTCTCGTTTATTTGTTTATTGAATCGATTCTCTTCAATAAGTGAAGAAAATAAGCAAGAAAACATGTACAATAATCTACGTGGCCAAGTTGACATAAAAGATAGTTTATATACTAACCCATGATCCCATCAATGGAATGATCATGTAAAGATATGATATCAATAATTGTAAACATCACATGCCATGAGTGAGGAATAGCAGATGTATCACTATCAAAGTCTAATAAATGGTCGCGACCATATAGAAACTTGAATCATCCATACCCAAGGTATGATTGTCTATGTGTTGCACAACCTTGATAGTCATAATAATCTATGGAATCTATTGTTTAGATGGAGAATGCATCAATGTTCCTCATTTAACACACTCATGAGGTTACTGTAATACCATCATAGAATACATTATAGGTTGAACTCAAATAGGTGGCCAATAATGCATTTGAATGGGTGTTGGCATAAGAGAATTAGTTGTTGATTTAAGTTGATTGGTTATTAAGAGTGAATTAAAACTGGTTGTGAATATTGTACTTGTATAAATCACTAAGGTTGTAACACCATCCACTAAGGCACAATATATAACATCTCAAGTTTAATTGAGTACTCATAAGGAACACCTTCGACTATGGCCACCTTGTTGTTATGCGTATATTTTAAGTGCTTACGTACTGCAGAAAGGATAGCTCACATCTTATGTATCAATTGTCATCCAAGTAACATCTCAAATGCATCATTATGGAGTAAAATTAGGAACCATGTTGCATAATCGTCTTAGATCCAACTATTAGTGGTAGCACAATGCCCCCAAGGGTAATTTGGTATTGTCCATCAAAACCTTTTACCATGGTCATCAAGCCTATCAAATTAGTGTGAGTGTATCTACGACTAATGAGTAATCCTATAAGGCAAACATTTTTGCATTACTCTTTACTAATTTCTGACATACTATTGACAAATGGCATCCATCTAAATACATTGTTGTGGTCCCGAACAATTATTTCAAACAAAAAAAAAACCCTAAACTCTATCACATAGTCAAGATATTTTTGTTTCTCAAAACACTTCTCTTAGATTAAAAAATTATATTAAGTATTGGTCAAATGGAAGTCAAATTTAAAATAAAGATAAAAGCAAACCAATGTTCCACAAAGACGCCCATCCCCCCTCCAACAAATTTATTGTCCTAAAGACTCAGAGACTCCAAGAAGACGCCCCCCCCCCCCCCCCCCCCCCCAACCATCCCACCAACACCTTAAGGGCATCCCCAAAAATGTTTGCCTCATAGAGGAGACATTTCTAAGACATCCCCATTTTTAAGGGAGTTTGGGTCGTCCCCAAGATGTCTTGGAGACTTCTAGAAGTCTCTCGGGTCATCCCAAAAACTCCCAAAACATCCCCAACAACATAGGTTATCTTTAAAGTTTTTTTTAATTCAATTTGCTTTAAAAAAATGGACCCCCAACCCTAAACCTAACACCTAATGGGCCACAACCACCCCCTAAGCATTCCAAAACAAACTATAAATAAGAGTTACACCCTCACTCCAAATCACAATCTAAAAATCAAAGCAAGAGTGAAAGCATTAGCAAGCAAGAGTGAGAGGGTGAGAGCATTAGCAAGCAAAAGTGAGAGTGTGGGAGCATTAGCAAGCAAGAGTGAGAGCAATACCATTAGCAAACAAGAGTGAGAGCATTAGCAAGGAAGAGGGACAACATTAGCATTAAGTAACAACAAGAGTTAGGGAAAGTGTCAAATCTTCATTACATTGAGCCACTAGCCAAGTATTTGAATTTTGAATATAATCATCATTTTGAATATAACTATCAATATATTGATATTTGGCATTTTCACTATTCAATGCAATGTGTTTAGTATTTAAAAGTTTCATTTGTTGTTCCTTAAACATTTTTTTATGACTAATTTTTCAAGTACATTTATTTGCACCACCATCCCGTCCCCTCGCCGCCCCCCTCTTTTACATCCCACCTCTTGCTACCATTGTAGAATGCCTATGGGCATAATTTGCAAGTGAATCAGACTAAATCAATCTTGATATGAATGCTTAGAAGATCCATGCTGATGAAACAGCTACAGAATCTCCATGCTTATTAAGGATCAAGAAGAACAAGAGTTAATAATGACAAACTATTTTTGGGGCAAAATCCCTTGCAAACTTGTTTCAAATTTTAGCCAATAGGTAATTCATTCAAAGACACTTACAGATTATCCAAAGTTGAAGAAAAAATTGACCGTGAAACATTAATCAAAAACAAAGACTGCATATTATTATGAGTCATCATAGAAACTTGGCAAATCCTCTTGTTAGTTGCACATGTGAGATTATTGAACTTCTAACCTTAGCAAGACCACAAAATCCTTTTTCTATTAGGTGTAATCACTTGAAGAGCTTTTGAAAGAAAAGTCTAAATTTCAAAATCAAAACAGAACTAAACCTAAGAAGTTGAAACATTTTGGATACAAGGCAGGAGTGGGGTATCCGATACACAGAAGCAGCAAAAAAAAATTTGACCCCAAATATGACATAGGATATGGCAATACAAAAACTATATAAAAATTAAAAAATATATAAATCCCAACCTTCTAAATAAGAATTTAATTATAAACCACATATTATGTATATAAAAAACAAGATAAAAAAACAAGTTATACTATTAACTATAAATTTATCATAATCTACAATATATACAAAACGAATAAAACTAAATTTATAGTGTATGTTATAGATTGTATAAAATTAAATAATGTATTTTATATAAATGTATACAATGTACAATATATTGTATAAGTTGTATATACCATAGTTAGAGTACTCACATAGTTGTATTTTTAATTACTAATCTGTCTACAAGCGATCAAAGCTCATGATTCTTTCAGAAGATTGCAAGAAGTTACTTGGTCCAAAAAGGTGCAAAAATGGATTTTATGAAAATAAGAAAAATATTGCCATCAATGCATAGAGCTCGAGAAAATATACACTTTTAGAGAAAACAGCACCTGAAACAGAGCCACAAAATGAAAGTTATGGCTCATGCAAGTTTTTGTTGCTACATCTTCCCAAACCCTTTCCAAAAAATGGCAAAAATTCTCTATTTTTTTCTCTACTTGTGTTTTCTTCACCAAAAATCCAAAAAAGGAAAAAAAATGCCAAAAAAGAAAAAACATGATTCGAGAAGAAAAAAATAGGAGTAAATGTGTTTTTTGCTATTGGGAGCGGCCAATGGCCTACGGAAACGGCCGCATACGGCCTGTTCCATACCCAGCCATTTCCGCAGGCCTCTGCCCGCTCCCGTCACCGCTCCCACTCCCTGCTGCTCCCGTACCCGCTCCCAAGGCCCCTGTCTGCCATTTCAGCAACTTAGAACTAAACAGAATGAGCAGATAACACCTTAACAAACACTTACAAAAGTACCCCCTAGTGTAGAATTCAGGAGTCGGTCATTATATGATTTCCTTTAAAATTCATACAGCAGACACCATAAAATGCAAGCTTAAGACCAGCATAGAGGGCAAACAACAAACACTCCATCACATATTCCCATGTACTTGTATTCAACTGAGCAAACATTGTGCGACTACATAAAATTATTTGGACATGTTTTGATAGGCCAATGTGTATGGAACCATCCAAACCACAATTGAAAAATCAGACATATCCGTGAATAAGACATTTGATATTTCACAAAATGTCGTTTACATATCAAACTGCAATCCTTTATGCACTGCATCCCAGGATACATTTTATCATAGCTTGAGCATTAGTAAAGCAATTATTCATCCTCCTTAATGCATCTGTAGTCATAACATAGAGTGCCAATAGTAGCTACCAAGGTTTTAATTGTGAGAAACCCAACAAAATTTGAAAATAACCAGAACCAAAAAGAGATGCAAAAAGAAACAGAACTTGAGATTAGGTTTTCAATGTAACAGCAGCAAATTTAATTCTATTCAATATCTTAGCTGAATTTTATTTAGGACATGCAATGGTGGGGGAGAGAAGATTTTTGGGAAGTTAAAATGAAGAATCACCATACCAATCAAGCTAAAAAATGGCCAAATCAGCAACTGCTGGATGTCTTGTTAAGATCAACTCTTCCATTACACCTTCTATATGTAATTCTAAAAGAAATAAACATGAGAGAAGACACTGGCTGTACAGTATCTGTCCCAATACAGATTCCTTTGAAATCACTCTACATAAATAAATTATTCTGATTTGAACATCTTCACTTCAACCTTATCTGCAAATTTAACTTTTCGCTGTTGCATACGCTGCAATCATACACAACATAAACATGTTAGAATGTGCATCTTCGTAGCCCAAATTGCTGTCATATTCATGAATAAACACCCAATTATAGAAGAAAAAGGGAAGGGAATAAATCATGACAATTACATTGGAGGACACATTAACTAGGGCAATTTGCTCACCAGAATTTTGCAATGAAGATTACAATTACGGGTCATTTGAACAAGTTGGCTTCTGGCTGTCTCTTCTGCCCTTAGAGCACTCTTAGAAGCATCTTTCAACTGCAATTTAGTAGTTTGATTAGACTTATAATATTCTATTGTTCAACATATATTCTTGCTAAAAAACAATTCATATAAGGCCATTGTGCTACCGCTAATGAAAGAGGTCAAACACACCTACTTTCACCAGGTTCACAATGTATGCATACCAAGCTTTTATCCAACTTGATAACAGTATAAGGCTAATAACCAGAGAAAAAAAAAAGCAGTGGCATCACAAATTGCCGGGAAACATAATTAAACACCCTGGCATTTGAAGATTGTACCTGTGAATGTGGTATGGAATAAAGAATCCGAGCTCCTTTGGGATTTGTAATCAAAAATTTGTCCATCACATTTCGCACATTGGCAAGTTCATTCATCAATGCCACTGCTAGTGCTTCTGTTTCTCGCAACTGCCGTTCAGAGAATTCGGATGCCCTCTCAGCTTGAAGACGAAATGACGCACAATCTGGGCACAAGCATACTCCCTTGCATGAACGAGGGCTTACTTTTAGGATTCCCTTAGAAGGCACTGATGCAGGCGTGTGTAAGGGAGAGGGAAGTTCACCATGAGTTGCAAACAAAGTAAAATCAGCAGAACCAGACAGAGATAGAGAAGGTAATTTGTCATCAATTATAATCATGTTATCTGCATCCATTGGTGGGGATTTTTTCATCGGGGATGGAGAAAGACACTGCCCATTGGAAAACAGTAAAGAGATGGTCTGGCTGGAGGACTGGCTTACAACATTTTTCCCAAGGTCAGAGGGACCATACAAATGACAAGCAGGGGATGACTCCAGCCGGTTGGAGTTCTTCAATTGGCATTCAGTTTGTTCAGGCTCAACAGCTGCAGTGAAGAAAGATTCCCTGCTCAAACTATTATCACTGGTAGCTGATTGTGGCTGATTTCCATTTTGTCCGTGATCCACATGTTCAACAAAAAGTGATTTCCTGCTAAGACATTGGTCACTAGGAACTGACTCTATTTGACTTGCACTTTGTTCAAGCTTAACATGCCCAATGGACAACCCTGCACTTCTCAGAACATTATTAATGGCTGACACTGAGTGACTTTCATTGTCTTTTAGCTTTGCATGTTTGGTAGCCAAAGGCTCCCTGCTAAACTCCTCATTGCTTGGGGCAAACTCCATCTGAAACCCATTTTGTTTGAATGTAACATTTCCAGCAGACAAAGGCTTTTTCTTCTTGTCCTCGTCACTGGAGGCCAGTTCCATCGGACTGCTATTTTCTTCAACCTTAACTTGCCCTATGCATGGAGGCTCCATTGTCATATATTCATCACTGAGGGAAGACTCCAATCGACTCTCACTTATTTCAAGCTTAACACACCCGTTGCACTGAGGCTCCCTGCTTATTTCTTCATGGCTGGTAGGCAATTCTTTTTGGATTCCATTTTGGTCAGGCTCAACATGTGCCCTGGATATAGGCCCACTGCTCAAACCTTGATCACGTGTGACAAATTCCAAATCACTTTCACTGTCTTCATCCTTTATATGTTCAAGGAGCAAAGATTTCCTGGTTAAACCTTTGTGAGTACACATATCACATGCTTTAGGGGCTATGCAGTCTGCTGTTGGTAGCATTTTTGGGGTAGATTGGGCTGAAGAAGTCACTGAAACAGAGCACACGGGTTTCAGAATGTCAGAATGCAATGTATTCAACTAACCTCTAGTTTTCAAACTAAGCAACAAAGCAAACCTAAAAATGTAGTCATGTATCAACTCTTACTTGCAAGGTCTTTTGCCAGTTCAGTGCAAAAAGGCAACATTCTTCTGTAGCTACTGCTTTTGGAGGCTTCCAAAAGTTTAAACTGTGAACTTGGAGAAAGCGCCTGAACAATTATTCAATATTATCAAACCAAACATCACAGGAATTTCAAAAAAAAAAACATGCCTTTAAATTAAAATGGCTGCTAGGGTATAGTCCTGGGTTTGTAATTTCATTAGAATTTATCCTCTAAACAGAACAGCCCGATTGTGGCACCACAGATAGCAATATGGCAGGCAGTACTAAAACCCTGAAAATCATGCTACATAACTAAAAACAAATACCATGTGCCCTACTGCCAAGGGCGTCTTCTAAATCTGTACATTATGTGCTTTTCCCACACCATCTACTTTTAGGTTTATTGATTAAAGAAATTGTTGCGATACTAGGAGCACAACAACTGATTAAATAAATAGGGGCATGCAGATCATGGTATAGTGTTAAGGTTGGAGCAATGTCATGATGATGAGTACAATTTGGTTACCCATGATAGCATATTAGCGAGGAATAGAATCACTCGGGTATAGGATTCTTAACCGAATAGTGCAAACTCCATAGGATACATGACATCAAACTAAAAACACCACACGCCCGGTTGCTAAGGACAATTATTTAGATCTACAAGCTAAATAAGAACCCAGTATACTCACTTTTTCTTTGCTAAAAAAATAGATGCAAATCAAGCAACAGAATAAAATATAAGGGTTCATCTGTGGTCTGCAGGTAATGCGGGTAATATGGGTACATGTGTTCATGTCAGATGCGCACAAGTGCCCAGCAGATTTTGGAGGAATACATACCCTTGGTGTGGGTGTGACCTAACCACGTCACATCCTAAGCCTCGTGGTGCACTCCTCCAGAGCTTATGTACTTACCAATCTAGCAGAAAAATAAATCAACCAAAAAAAATGAAAAATCCAACTTACCACTTTTCTTTTGCCTGGGAACCTTGCTGACTGCTTTTTCGGTGGAGAAGCAACATTGCATACACCTTCGACTGCATCAAGTTTCTGTTTAGCAGTAGCTTTTCCTTGATTTTGGGACAAATGCTCATCAGCATCAAGGTCGATCACCCCGACAGCCGATCGCAAGAATGCTGCAAATCTACTTCCAGAATACAACCATTTCGAGCCGGGACCGACTCTGCGAAGCCCCTTCAACTGTTCCAAATTGCAAGTTCCCTCTCTTTCCACAGTGCCCTTGTGGGTATCTAAGCCCGGGAAACTTCCCTCAATCTCGGGTTCTTCTTTAACGTGTCCCAGCAAAGAATAACTACCATTTAAAGTCTGCGCATCTGCCGTTTCCCCTTTGCGCATTTCATGTAAGACTTGAGCATCAGCCATTTCTATTTTATTCATTTCGTCAAACACTTGAGCATCAGCCATTTTTATTTTATTCATTTCGTCAAACAGTTTAGCATCTGTAGTTTCTCTCGGAGCCATTTTATCCAGCACTTGAGCGTCGGGCATTTCCATGTCAGTCGCTTGAGCAATTTCTACTTCCCTTACAGGCATTTTATCAAACACTTGCACAACATCACTCTGTACAGAGTCCAACTCTTCAGAAAACTTTGAGGGTTTCGAAGTTACGGCGTGTTCATCATCCATCTGCAATTCCCCTTCCGCCATTTTACTCAAATTCATTGTATTCTGATCCTCTGAATCAGTATCAAACGCCAGGTTCAAAATAAAAGGCCGAAACTCGAACGAAAGATACTCATTCTCCCCATTTAGCCCGCAATCCAAAACACTCTCCTTGGCCAACTCTGCTACCGGCTTATGATCCCCGTCATCTGACAACCCTTCCAGACTTCCAAATTCCTTAATCTCTGCAATCATTTCAAGCGTATTAGCTTGATCCACAGGCAGTTCCACGAAAATCTGAACCTCTTCATTACCAACAAAATATTCTGACAAATTGATCTTACCCATTTTCAGCTGAGCCTCCTCCTCTACAGATTTGGCATCAGTTGAGGGAGAAATGACATGGACGCGCTTTCTTCGTTTATTTTCGGTGAGGGAGAGAAATACTGCCTTTCTTTTGAAACCGCCGGTCGTGAGCCTCTGCAGACGATTTGGCAGAGATTTCTCCTTGAGCAGCTTCTGAGCCGTGCGCCGAGTTATCCTTGGAAGCGTCTCCATCGCATCCCCAAAACCATGAAACAAACAAAAAATACAGAGGGAGATGTTTTGGAGGGAAGATTGTGAGATTTACAGAGCATGTTTTGGCTATTATATCGGCAGTTTTGAAAAAGCCAATGTGTCCCGCGAACAAATGTTATAATCAAATTTTAACTTTCGAATTTTTTGAAATGTTTTCCGCCACGGGCCAATCAAATTAGAGGAACTTTGTGTATTTCGGATTACAAGGGCGCCAAAAATCATTAAACATAAATCAAACAAAATGGAGAAATGAATGGTGGAGAATTTTCGAGCCCTAGAGGCAATTCTATGATGCTTTTAACAATTGGTAAGGGATGGCCTCAATTTAGTTGTAAAGCGTGAATAAAAATGGATATCAAACTCTATTGTATATTTAAGATATCACAGTTTTTTATCACCTTTCAAAGTAAGAAGAAAAACTACTTTATAGCAATTGAATGGATGTTGGAGTTTTGGACAGACATTTTTATCAATTTCTCACAAGATTACACACGCTCCTCCCACCCCCTTGATACATCACTATGGTTATATCTCTCTACGTAATTAATTTTTATACTTAAATATCTTAAATACACATCTAAGAATGTTGAGAGATATTAATTGCAAAACTACTATGTTGGGTTTCGACAAAAAATAAGCAAGGCACCTTGAGAATGATGTGTAAATATCAACTTTTATGAATGTATTTCAGATATCTAAACCAGTAGCATTTATAGGTATTGCATTCATTATTCATGTAAAATATTTGTTTTAAAGGAAAGTCATTTTTCATCAAGAATCTAGTACATATACCCATAAAAATGTAATATGTATATCCAATAAAGATTTGACCTAGTAAAATCGGAGTTAATTGCATAAAATGCAAAAACAATACAATATTATGAAAATACAAAATCAAGTATTGTATGTGACTTGTTCAATCATTGCATAGATTTGAGCTTTAAGGTCATTCATATTTAGCACTCTACGCTCTTTCACACTCGAGATTTGTAATACAGATCTAATGGTTACGAATAGTTTGACCCGTGGACATCACGCAACTTATTATTTCTACAACCTAGCACTCTACGTTGCAGAGATTTTACACAATAAGCTTAATCAAACCATATCTTTAGCATCTTGGAACTTCTTACAATCCTTTAACCCAATGATGTATATCGAATTAGGGGCATACCTACATTAGGGGCATCTAACTAATTGAGATTATAATGATTGTGTCCTCAGTCATACAAGGACCCCAAAAATGGACCTTAATTTTTTCTTTTCCCTCATTAAATGTGTTCAACTTAAGAGTTTGTAGTTAGGGAAGTGGTTCCTATTTGTTTACTTATGTTTTCAACTTTTCATATGTTCACTTAATTTATTAAGTCAAGTGGGCAAATATAACTCGTGTGATTTTCATAAATATGACTTAACAATCGATAGTTTACCACGCCTACAAAAATGACATTTGATACCTCAATAAAGGAACCAAATAATCTCTTCTTTCATAATAATGTTTTAAAGTAATTTATTATGTTTCACAATAAATTACACCTTTTGTTTCTTATTTCTAAATCATTACTTTATTTATTTTAATACAATATGAAAATGCATCATAATAATTTGTATACAATAATCGACATTTCATACTTCCTCATCCGTTGAAGCAAGTTATCTTTCTCTCTTTCTCTAATATAACACATAATTTAATACATAATCTCAGTAATGCATAAACTTACAAGTGATAATTATAACACGTCCTTTGCAAAAAGCAACATGAAAATATAAATAAGTAATTTTATCCTCACAAGCCACCTCCTAGAATGGTCAACATGATCCTTGCTTGTGGTCCTTCCCCACCCAACCATGATCTTAGTAATGGGAGAAACGCCGTGTAAAATCAAGTCATGACAAACGCAACTTAAAAGAGAGAGAGATTACACCAAGTTTCCCCTCTTTTTCCCAGTAGCCATCTCAAATAGATACAACAATCAAATGTTTTAGGCCTTTAAGCACATAGATCATATATAATATTTTAGTGGCTTAATCATAATAACATTTGTTTGAAATTGAATATAAATACATATATAATTATATAGTCTAGGTTGTTTACAAGCTTACACGTAATGTGTACATCAACAACAAATCAACACAATATGAACAATTGACTTACACTCCTTTCCAAGTAAATAAAACATCCACTTCTTCATAACTTTCCTTTCTTAGTCAATCTATATGGGTGTTTCACCCTTTAAACACTTGGACTTACTACTTTGTCATTGCATATCATAAAATCTTAGTGTCCATGTATGGTCATGGCACGACCTGAATGAATCATGTTAAGTTACCATATACAAAGCAAATAGATGTTAGACCTAAGAGACCTAAATTTACAACCCTACTACTACATCTGTTGGAAATCAGGACACTGAGAGGAGGGGTGAATCAGTGTAAATTAAAACTTTGAATTTCAATTCAAAACAAATCAATTTGTTTCAACTTGTTATGAAGAAGAAACCACACAATTTACTTGCACTCAACAAGAAAAACACATAGGAAGACATGATTTAAAGTGGTTTACCCAAGATGTGAAAAAACCCACTAAACCAATGCACTATGTCAGTTTGATTGTCCAATGAAAGATTACAAAGGTAACAAAGTTGTTGAGCACCCACTCAACATGAAGCACCAACTTCAATATGTGATCAAGCACCTACTTGACTCATCTACAAGTTGCAACTTATATAAAATAACCCACTTTCAAATTTGTTAAGCTTCTACTTGGAATTGACTCCGATTTTTTATCGCTCTCTTGACATAGTTGCTAAGACAACAAAATAGTGATCCTAAATTTTCTCATACACTCTCGAACACCATCTTCTAGTTTGCAATAGCTTCAATACCTTATCATCTTTCTCACTCACTCAAGCTTACACACAGCTCTCACATTCTTCAACAAAAACCTTGTGCATAAAGACTTTACATAAATAAGAGAATGAACTTCTCACCTAACTCTAACACTTCCACTTCTCACCTATACAACTTTTGTGACTTTCCAGCTCGTACAAGGAAGACTATGATTAAGCTAAAATGTAGATTATAAAAATAATGAAACCCTAATTACAAAGAGAGGGTAAAAGGCCTTAGCTGATTTGCTAGTGAATTCTGGACTAGATTGAAGCTCTAACTGACTGAAAAGGAAGCAAGGAGCATTGCACAGGAGCATAGGAAAATTAGAAACTAGAGGAACAGGTTAGAACTGAGGCACTAGGAGAGGGACAGGGGCATCATGTGGGCACCTAGACCTGTTTCTAGGCACTTGGGTCTGCATGAAAATGCTCATAAAACCTCCTATGAGGTGTTGCAAGGTGTTCGCCTTTAGTCACCTTTGAAGGTCACACCAAGATCATCAAAGTCACTATAAACCTGCAATAAAGAATAGACTGTGTAAAATCCTCAAATAGACATTAAATCCTAAAAAATAAGATGTAAAAAGAGGGTTCACACTGTCCTCGGCCACCACAATGGTGGACTTACAACTGAACATTTCACTACATCTCATACCCAATGTAGTTTTGTGTGTGGGTGTGCTCGGATTGTGCCCTAGGTTTCTCTTGTGCATGTTGCACTTGGATAACAAGCAAGTAGCTAGATGTAGAATGTAGTAAATGTGTGCATGGAATAGAATGAACTTCCCTCCTATGAAGTGTGATGTAGAAAACCAACCCTTATGTCCCTTGTGATGGAGCTAGATGGATGCAATGGAGCTCTTAGATTCCTTGATGGATGCAACCTTAGGTGGTGATAGATAGTGCTTAGTACTTGGTCCTTTATTATGATCACATAACTTTATATTTATATGATTCCTTTGCTTGAATTTCGTAATTAACCCCGAAAAGGCTGACTACCAAAAAGATAAGATGCTCAAATGGCTAGAAAGGACCCAAAAAGTGTGAGTAAAGTACAAAGAGGACAGGGGTGCCCAGAGGGGATGAGGGCGCCTGACGATGGAGTCCTGGCTAGGCGCTAGTGTCTAGGATGAAAAATTCCAAAGAGTAAAAAGGAAGACTGAAGCAAGTAAGGGTGTAAGACTGAAAGTAGCAATAGAAAGCAAAGAAAGGTGGCCAAAGACATGGGTTAATTAGTACTTTTCTTACTTAGGAATCATATGAATAGTAGTATGCAATCAGGACTAGATAATTACCCAAAGTGCATGATTTTGTGTCTACATTTTCCCCCACTTTATGTCGGTGAGTGGAATGCTCGGTAACATAAAGTAGATAGAGATACATACCTGATAACCATGTAGATTGATGATGAAAAGTGTGCCGAGGGACTAGAAAAAAACATGAAGTGATAAAAAATGTGAAGCGTGGATGATAAGGAGGAAAAAGTGTAAAAAGTGATGATGAAAATGAACCTAGGGCGGAAATGCATGTGTAGATGTCATGATGTACATGTTGTCGATGTCGATGTCGATGTGTGATGTGTGATGATTGTTGATGATGTTGGTGTTGATGTTGACTACCGCTTCCCATATGGATGGACCTGCAAAAGAGAAGTCTACAAGTAGTCAAATATGCATATATATGATCAAAATATGTAAAAAGTGTGTAAGGAAAGTATGTAAAAATGTTGAAAATGTGAAAAAGGAACATGTGCACCTGATCCATGATGAGAAAAAGGGGTGTAGAAAGGATCATGTAGATGATGTCGACATGTGAGTTTTTTTCAGGCGATCTCATGACAAGTGTAATGTAATAAGTGTAGGGAGAACTGTCTGGTGTCGTCCACCAACCTTTAATGGCTTCCCTCTATGTAGAACATCACTGCAAATGGTGTGTATAAATGCATGTGCTAAGGATTATCTTCCCTGTAAAATCCATTGTGTATGGAGTTTTGTAGACTATGCTGAACTACCAATCATTGTGTAATTTCCCCCTGGTCTCAGGTATCCAAGAAAGGTTGTTGTATTGCCCCCTGGTTTCAGGCATCTAGGAAAGGTCATTGTGCTAAGGACCCAAGTCTGATTCTGAGCCCTGTCTAAAACTAAAAACTGTGTTGTACCGGTACCATGTTGTGTATAATGTTGTATGGGGTGACTGATTCACCCAAATGATGCCCCCTCATTTGGGGTGCATGTGATGTCACTGAAGGAGTATGTGGCCCAAAGGAGGACCAACCATTGTGCTAAAACTCCATGCCCTACATGGGGAAGGGAAAGTGCTTGGTAGAAACCAAGGCACACACAAACAAGTGGCTAGGAAAACAAGTGTTAGTACAAGCAAAGAAAAATACTCATGTAAAATACGAAATGTAAGCTACACAAACAATGTATAAGCTAAGACGTAAGCAAAAGTTAATGTAGACAGTAAAAAGTAGGTTGCAAACATGAGACACCACTCACAATGTCACAAGATAATCAAGGTCGTAGTGGCTATAAGTAATCAGAGAACAAGCAAGACACATGGGAAATCTTGCAAACAATGGAAAACAATGGCAAACAAGTAATGTAACAAACAACATGGAAGCAAATAGTCTACAAAATTAAATGTTGCACATGAAGCACCCATTAGCATGTTAGAAAGATAAAAAGTATGTCAAAGCGTGTATAATCCAATAATGTAAAGTGATAAGTATAAAATGAAACAATAGCACATGTAGTGTATGAAAGTGGATGCCCCCATGAGGAGCCACTATGAGACTGGTAATAGGTACTACACAAAACATCCATGTTACGTGTAATAGATTTGTATAATCTGTGATCACAACTAGAAATGAAAGTGAATGCACATGTGTGTATGGAAAAGATAATGACATATAAGATATCTATCTAGCATGTGTAATAAAGTGAACATGTAAAAGCATAAGTAAGCAAGAGTAAATGCAACCAAGATATGCAATATGTTGTGGATGAGATGAAATGGAATGTAAGTTGTGGATGGATGGAATGCAGTATGAATGATAGGAGAATCATGCCCCCTAAGTGGATGTGTATGTATGCAATGAGGTTCATTTATTTATGCCCCCTCATCAGTCAAGAATGAACCGTAAATGAGAGTGCATCATTAGGAAATGGTTTGAGCAATGTGTTGTCGTGTGTTAGAAAGAGTTAGTGAATTAAATGTGGAGGGTTGATTGGAGAATGATGATGTGGAGATGATACCTATGCGACATAGGGATGATTTGATCTTATAGTTGTAGAATGAGGTGCTAGGATGCATGATGATTTATCCTAAAGTGTATATCACTAGATGGGTGAGTAAGATGTTAACAAGCGTGATGATGTAGCACAAAGCATATATCACGAAATGTATGAATAGGATGGTAGAAAACGTGATGATGTAACACAAAGTGTATATCATGAAATGTATGGATGGAATGCAAGAAAAATGTGATGATGTAGCACAAAGCATATATCATGAAATGTGTGAATAAGGTGATTGGCTAAAAATGTCGCATAGTGTGATAAAAAAAGGTTGATTGATGGATTGTGAAGATGAAAGTGTAGAATGATGTAAGTATGATGAGGTGAGGTTCAATTTTGATTTAGACCCTCAGCAATCGAGTATGAACCATTGGACTAGAGTGCATTGTCAGGTAGTGAGCATAGTGTGTAGAGGATGATAAGGTAGGTTGAAGAGGAAGATGGTGTATATGTACAAAAGTACATGATGTGCAAAGGTGTGTAATGTGTAGTGTGTATTGTGTAATGTGTGAGGTTTATGTGTATAGGATTCCCTCAATAGTCAAGTGTGAACCAAAGAAAAATAGTGTGTCAGAGGGTAATGGTGATATGAGCGTGTGTGAAGATGTATATGTTAAAGCATAGGTGTGAAATGATGTGAATATAAGATAAGTGTGTTGATGTTAGGGGGGAAATAAACATAATGCCCCCAATTAGTGTGTTGATGAATGAGCTATCTGATAAAAGTAAAGGATGAAGGTCCTCTACCCGATGCTTGTGGCGATGAAGGCATGTGACCATGCTCTAAGAGTGGTGGTATATGAGATATATGTTATGCAGGTGAGTGAAGTCTATATGCATGTAACTGATGAGTATATGGTGGGAACCTATGTGTAACAAAATGTGTAGGTGATGGAGACCTATGTGAAGCAAAAATTAGTGGTGATGGACACCTACGTCGAATAAAACAAGGTGACGAAGTGCATCTAGATATAGGAGTTGTCCTAGCAATGGATCTAGACTGATGTAATGGACTACCAGAGTGATGAGACCACACGGGTCGTGTGTAAACACGTGAGCTAGGAGCAGATTGTGCTTTAGGTTCTAGAGGTCATGGCATACTAGATGGACTAGGTGATGCATTGACAACCATGAGAGGAGATGGCGACCATGGAATAGTTTGAGGCACACCATTGATAGAAATTACTTGATTGTTGTGGATAAAATTTAGACACAAGTGATTCATGGAGATGATAGACTTGGACCTGTGAATCCAATTGAGGCCTCAGAGCATGTCGCACTTGTCGATTGCTTGTATGACAAGGTAGGGTACTAGCATAGTGAGAGGAACAAATGTAATGTGGAGTTTAACAACACCATATGAATTGTTCATTGGATATGATATTTGTGAAAGAAGATAGCCGATACCAACAAGAAGTGGAATAGAACACACACTGATGGGCCATGACAGATCAACGTTGGTGTTATTGATAGGGATAGATCTGATAGAGGCACTAATGTGTAAGTGATTAGAATAAAATGTCACATGATAATCGTGGTCAGAGAAAGAAATGATTGGAGGAGACATCTTTGTATTAGAAACTAAGAAATCAAGAGCCCCCGATGCAGGAGGAGGCACTACGCAATATGTATGATTAATCGAGGAATCAACTAATTTCTTATCGTGTTTCAAAAGTGGATTGTTAAATATTTTGAGCTTATGATTTTCATTGACATGTGCAAAATTTGTAGGCTCTGGAAGATCGATTTTATTATTGTCAATCGGATTTTGAATAAGATTGCAAAGTTTAAAACAATGATGTGTAGAATGCCCGACGCATTGATGATAATCATAATGGAAATTTTCATTATAATTATGACCTTTTAGGTGAGATGGATGTAATTGGAGTAGAGGAGGAAACATGATGAGATTACTTTTGAAAAGTTGTGGAAACAAAATATGTGGAAGAACAATTAACTTCGTGTATGTACACCAAGGTGGTTGCGATTGAAGCTCTTTGGTGGTTGATACGACATTGACAATGACTTTTGCACTAGTTGGTTTGGTTGTAGATGGTTTGAATGTTGATTTACTTTGAAAACGTGTAAAAGATGATGATTTCTCTTGATATTTAATCTTGCCTATAGATAAGAGTTTAGTTTCATGAAGCTTGAGAGTATGGCATAGTTGATTGAATGAAGGAGATGTCTCAAAGAGAACACTCTCCTGGAGAGGTGTTCATAGACTCTGAATGAATAAGTCCCAAAGCTTAGAGTCTACAAGCACATTTGACATCTTAGCTAAGTTGTTTTTTGTATCACAAAGTGTAATTTGATAAGAATTCATTAGATCCTTGTTTAAGTCGTGTGAGTTCAGCATAGGATATCTTAGAGCCGATGTTATAGAAAAGTGAGTGAGAAAAGTGTCGACCAGATGCATGAAGGATGTTACCGAGTGGATAGGTAGGTCATAAAACCAATGCATCACACAATCATGGAGACTACGAGGGAAGATTTTAGCCAATATTATATGATCATCTGTAAAATATAGACAATCCATATGGAAGGCTCGGAGATGCTCTTGTGGGTCACCATGCCCATTAAAGATGGGAAGATTGAGGTGAAAAAATTAGGAGGAAGCGAGTAAGTGGAGATGGCAGGTGTGATTGGAGTATGTAATAATAAAGTGGAATCCAAAGATGGAGATGCATGAAAAGTATCCTGTTGTAATTGGAAAATTTGTGCTTAGAGTTATTGATAGAGGGATGATAAATCTTGAGTTCCAATGGAAGAGACTTACCACATGTGAGAAACACGAGGCGGAGTGAAATGGTTAGTGGGAGGAGGAACATAAATAGGGATGATAGAAATGGGTGACAAATTATAAGCAAGTGGTTGAGTAGAAATGGAAGTGGCGATGGAAACAGAAGCAACAAGCTCTACCAAATTAGTGGCCTCCTCACGAGCATCATGCAATAGTAATTCTAGATCTTGAGGATGCTCAATGATATGATCATTAAGGGATTTAAGATGGTCTTTAGTAAATTCCTCATAAGTGCTACGCCCTTAACCTATTGCTTGTATTAGGATATGAGTAGCTGACTTGTGGCTTACCATATCATTTTATTATATCATTTATACTTTCTCATGCTTAACATGTTGGCCTGGTGATGGCCATAACATATTAATAGTATATATAGGGGATTGTAGCCAGTAGTTCATCATCATTTGAGCATTTGAGTCTTATCATATGGTTTGGAGGTTGCCCCCTCGAAGTGGCGAAGCTATTATAATTGTATATTGAGATCATTATTCTAAAATATTGTGTTATTTGGTGTTCTATTGCTTCTCATAATCTGAATTATACTAGTAATTTCATTACAAGTGGTATCAGAGCTGCGATCTGGGCCAAAATTAGGGTAAAAACCCTAATTTTTTTGTTTCCGTGATATATTTTGAACCAGAGTGAATTGGTGGGAGATATTTTTACTAGAGTTGTAAAACATTTCAAGTAAAGTTCCCTGAAAATTTCAGACTTTTTTGATTTATTTTGCACGAGTTATTACAAATTTAGGGTTTTTCATAAAATCACTCTCTAGGGTGCAAATTGTGGAGTTGTTTCAAGTTCTTTACATTTTCGGAAATCTATGAAAAATTTAGTATTAGTATCTTCTCTAGGTTTTTTACTGTTCATTCGAATTTGTATCGAAACCCTAAACCCTAAGGGTTGATATCATGGCGGGGCCTTCCACAAGAGCAAAAAAGATCCGGTTACTCCGGGTAAAACCCTAGATAAAGATGGGATAGTGATTGAAGAGATGGATTCAAAAGGGGTAAATACAGATTCCTCAGCACTAGGGTTTACTTCAGTTGATCATAAGGTGAGCCAACTTGAGTATGAGTTGCGAAATGTACAATCTGAGATGGCCTCTAAAGGAGACATAGCCCAAATCAATCATCAGTTGGATGATATCATGCAACATGTACAGGGTAAACAGTATGGCCCAAATCCATCCCATATCAACCAAGGAGAATATTTAGTTCAAAATCATGGACAAAATAACCATGTTGGATCACTTTTCTAGCCCAATTAGAATCCAACTTATTCGCAACCACGGAACATGGTGTCGAAAGTGGATATGTGCAAATTTGATGGTAAAGATCCCCTGAATTGGATAAATCAAATGGAGAAATTCTTTGAGCTACATCAAACACCATCAAGATAAAAGGTGACATTGGCATCCTTGTATCTTGAACCAAACCAATTCGTTTGGTATCGATGGTTATGTGCTTAGAGGTAGAAGAATGGTCTTGGTGTCACTTGGACAATTTTTACCGAAGAGTTGCAATTGCACTATAGTTCCAGTGTTTCAGAGAACTACTTTAGTAAATTAGCAAAGTTACGACAAACAAGATCAGTCAAAGATTATGTGCATCAATTCCAAAACCTATCCTTAAGGGTGGATAATATACGAGAAGAGAATCTGAATGACCTATTTCTTGGGGGTCTCAAGGACCACATCGAGCATGAGGTACGTATGTTTAATCCACTCAAGATTTCTAATTCTATTATCATGGCACGTTGAGCAGAGGAAAAATTTATTTGTAGTAGGAGCCCACCTTTCATTAACACCAAAGACTGTAGTATCTGTTCCCCTTCATTTTCTAGACCAATTAGACCGACTCCTCAACAAATGGAAGAAAAGAGAGCAAAAGGATTATGTTTTAACTATGATATAAACTATGGACCAGGACAAAACTGTGATGAGAAGAAGTTGTTCTATATTGACAGAGGTAATGAGGATGATGAGGACGCTGAAATTATAGGAGAGGCTGAGGAACCACTAGAAGAGGAAGTAGAGGATCACTAACCTATAATTTCTTGCCATGCATTGTCAGATATTAGTACTCCTCAAACACTCAAGGTTATTGGTTATCTCAAAAAACCGAAGGTGACAGTGTTGATTGACTCGGGGAGTACTCATAACTTCATAAATAGTAAGTTAGCTACCCGCCTCAATTGTTTTATTTAGCCAGCTCCAGAAATGCAAGTTATGATTGTGGATGGTGGGACAGTCAAGTGCACAAGAAAGTGTCATAGTATCAAGCTTTCCATGGGAGACTACATGTTAGACTCACATATGTTTGCTATTTCTATGGGAGGGGCAGATATTGTTTTGGGGGTCCAATGGCTCATAACCTTAGGTACTATAGAGATGAATTTCCAAGAATTGTTCATGCGATTTCATTCAGATGGAAGGAAAATGCAATTGAATGGGATGGTAGCTAAGTCTCCACAGATTATTAGCTCTCATCAGATGCAAAAGGTTCTTAGAAAAGGAGTAGATGGATTTATAGCAAAGTTATTTTCCATAGAAGTACAAAATACAAAGTCTTCAATGCCACCTGATCTTCAAAAGATTGTTGATGCTCACACATCTATTTTTGATGCAATTCCAAATGGACTACCACCAGTTAGGGATCATGATCATGCCATTCAGTTGATTCCTGGGAGCCAAACACCTAACATCATACCATACAGATACCCATATTCCCAGAAAAGTGAGATCGAGAAAATGGTTCAAGAAATGTTGAAGGCATGTATCATCAGGCCTAGCCAGAGTGCATATTGTTCACCAGTGGTCATCGTACGTAAGAAGGATGAAACATGGAGGATGTGTCCAGATTACCGAGAACTCAACAAGTACACCATCAAAGATAAGTTTCCTATTACAGTAATTGATGATTTACTTGATGAATTGCATGGTGCTATTTATTTCACAAAATTAGATCTTTGTTCAGGGTACCATCAAATTATAATAAAAGAGGAAGATGTTCATAAAACAGTTTTCAGGACTCACAAGGGCCATTATGAGTTTTTGGTAATGCCTTTTGGTCTTACAAATGCACCTTCAACCTTTCAAAGCTTGATGAACACTGTTTTCAGGCCATTTTAAGGAAATTTGTTAGTTTTCTTTGATGACATATTGATTTACAGTAAGACATGGGAAAACACTTACAACATGTAAATAAAGTGTTGGAAGTTTTGGAGAAACATACTCGCTCTGCAAATCCATCTAAATGTTCTTTTGGTGTACAAGAGGTAGAGTACTTGGGTCACATTATATCCTATGAAGGTGTCAAAGTTGATCCTCAGAAGATGAAAGCTATGGTGGAATGGCTAAGGCCCAAAACTCTCAAAAATATTCGTGGGTTCCTAGGACTAATAGGGTACTACAGAAGATTTGTACGGGGATATGGTAGAATAGCAACCCCACTCACTGCATTGCTAAAGAAGGATGCCTTCCATTGGATAGACTTAGCCACTAAATCCTTTAAGTAGCTGAAGGAAGCCTTGTGTAGCACCCCAGTTTTGGCTACTCCTAACTTCTCAAAAAACTTCATTGTTGAATGTGACACTTCAGGATCAGGATTGGGAGTAGTTCTAATGCAAGAAGGAAGACCAACTGCATTTGAGAGTCACCAATTCAAAAGAAAAGATCTACTCAAACCTGTATATGAGAAAGAAATGATGGCTATTCTTCATGTGGTCAATCAATGAAGGCCCTATCTCATGGGTAGACACTTAAAGGTAAAAACTGATCATGATAGTTTCAAATACTTTTTAGAGAAAAGGTTATCATCTGAGGAACAACAAAAGTGGGTAACAAAAATGTTGGGTTATGATTTTGAAATCATATACAAAAAGGGTAAAGAAAATGTAGTAGTTGATGCATTATCCAGAAGGGATACATCCGCAGATGCCTTACTATGTGGAATGTCCATGTTGACGGCCGATTGGGTGGATGAAGCAAGATTGGAATGGGATCAAGACAAAGATACACAATCTCTAATACAGAATATCAAGCAAGGATCTATGACATCTAACAAATTTGAGTGGAAATGTAATGCACTATGGTACAAGGACAGGTTATACTTGAGTAAAGATTCTAAGTTGAAGCATAAGATTCTTGCAGAGCTACATGCCTCACATGTTGGAGGACACTCTGGGTTTTTGAAGACATATCACAGAATAAAAAGAGAATTCTTTTGGGAAGGACTCAAGAGGGATGTACAAAAGTTTGTATCAGAGTTTTTAGTGTGCCAACAGAACAAAGGGGAAACAATTAAGACACCAGGTCTATTGCAACCCTTACCAATTCCTAGCCAGAGATGGGAGGAGGTCTCCATGGATTTCATCACCGGATTGCCTTGTTCAGAGGGTAAGAATGTTATTTTCGTGATTGTGGATAGGCTCACAAAATATGCCCATTTTTGTGCCCTATCACATCCATTTGCAGCTAGTATAGTCACAACTATTTTTTTGGAGACAGTTCAAAGGCTACATGGAACCCCAAAGATAATTGTAAGTGATCGTGATCCTATTTTCACAAGTAATTTTTGGATGGAATTATTTTCATGTTTGGGGACTCAGCTAGCTCACAGTTCATCTTATCATCCTCAAACTGATGGGAAAACAGAAGTGGTCAACAAATGCTTAGAGGGGTATCTACGTTGTTTTGTATCAGATAAGCAAGAAATATGGATTAAATGGCTACCACTTGCAAAATGGTGGCATAACACATATTTTCATACCTCTTCTCAAATGACCCCATTTTTAGCATTATATGGTTACTATCCACCTTCTATCTCTTCCTCCTTGAGGGTGCAAACTAAGGTTAGAGATGTTGAGGAACACATTCAACATCAACAACAGGTTTTGGCTAGTTTGAAGGAGAATTTAGCATTAGCACAAAACAGGATGAAACAATAAGCAGATCAACATCGTAGTGAAAAAATTTTTGAAATTGGTGATTGGGTTTTTTTACGTCTCCAGCCTTACAAACAGATGTATCTAAAGCAACAGAAAAAGGACAACAAACTTGCGCCTAAATACTATGGCCCTTGTCAAGTTCTACAGAAAATTGGCAGTGTTGCTTATAAACTAGAGTTACCTCCATCTTCACACATACACCCAGTATTCCATGTTTCATGCCTGAAGAAGGTTATTGGACAGAAACTTGAAGCCTAGACAGAGTTACCAGAACTTGACAAGGAAGGAAGAATCATTTTGGAGCCAGAGAAGATTCTGCAAACACGTACTGAGAGGCTGAGAACCAGAGACATTAAGGAATATCTGATCAAGTGGAAGAATCTGAGCATAGAAGATGCAACCTGGGAGGATGAAGGTTTTCTGCAACAACATCCAAGATTATTCAATGTTGAGGACAATGTTGGTTTGAAGGGGAAGGGCATGCTATGCCCTTAACCTATTGCTTGTTTTAGGATATGAGTAGCCGACTTGTGGCTTACCATATCATTTTATTATATCATTTATATTTTCTCATGCTTAATAGGTCAGCCTAGGTGATGGCCATAACATATGAATAGTATATATAGGGGATTGTAGGTAGTAGTTCATCATCATTTGAGCATTTGAGTCTTATTATATGGTTTGGAGGTTGTCCCCTCGAAGTGGCGAAGCTATAATAATTGCATATTGAGATCATTATTCTGAAATATTGTGTTATTTAGTGTTCTATTGCTGCTCATAATCTAAATTATGCTAGTAATTTCATTACAATAAGATTGATCCATAGTGATTGATGGGTCATAATTTCCAATCATTTAATCAACCTATTCAAATGTCGATGTCATTATAGACCAGGGTTGTGTTCAAGGTTGTATGCAGAGAAGTTAATATGCAACGCATACACTATGGTGATTCTCTTTATTGGGGGGGGGGTTTATTTGGTATCGATTTTCTTGTTCTATACTACTTAACTACGGAAAGCGAGTAAATGTCTAAACTACTAAAAGAAAAGTATATAAAATGCATCTATGCTACTAAAACAAAGTTACTGAATGAAATGTTTGTTAAAGGAAATGCTTTGCTGAAATGGAATGCTTGTTTAACAGAAATGACAAGTAACAAAAAATTTCTGAAATAAAGAGATACAAGATTGCATTAAGATAATCACCAAACCAAGATGTTAAGATTGGAACTTAGTAAATGTAAAGATTTTGCATGAAATACTAGTCCTTTAATCTCCTCAGTCGAGTGGGCCTTTACTCTACTTCGGGATTGAGGCTTTAACACAAATGTATCCTCAGAACATCATATATTGTATTGATCATAAATAAGTCTAGTACATAATTCAAAGAGGAACTAGAAAATAACTTATGTCTATTAACTACTGCAATAGTGGTAAAAACTAAGAAACGGTTCAAGGAGGTGTCTTATAGACACAACTGATTACAACACATGCCACAACTATAGGAAACAAATTAACTAATGAAATTTTCATAAAATTTCCACGACGCTCCATAACTTTTCCAAAAACAAGGGTCCTAGTTTGTAGCTTGTTAAGGGTCAACCTCCAAAATGGCGTAGTGGTTGTGGACTCAGTCTCCTTTGATTGTGACTGCACAAAATGGTAGAAAATGTGTCTCATCATCCTGCATATGTCACCAAATCACTCATCAAAGAAGTTAGTGCAAGTTCCATTGGAAATTAGTTTACATAAGACAAAATAAGGGGAAATGCATCACTTTCTACTTTAGATATAACTATTTAGAATATTCTCATGCATTGATTAATGTTTTTAGGAGTAAATTTTGTAGTTATACAGATGTTATGATGAGTCAATTTATAAACTCATCAATGATGAGAGTGAGATTTCCAAATGGAAGGGGGATTCAAAGATCAGGTTCACCAAAATTATTAAGCTAAAATGTGTTGGTTTGAAAATCTGTCGTGAGAGCAGATCTATGGATAGACGAGCCAACAGTGTGCAGGGCATAGCCCCTCTTTGAGTCAGGAAAGCGAAACTGGTTTATTGCTACTCTACCAGTAGGAATCTTGTGTCAGTCTCACAATATTCTGCCTTCAGGGGGTTTGGGATCTCATCCCAGTAGATTAGTTCCGACGAAGAACAGAAAGGAATGAAGGAAAGAAAGGAAAGAAGATGGATCTGAAGGGAGAAAAGAAATGAATTCCAAAGTAGAAAGGTCAGAGGGTCTATGTTTTGGGCTGGTAGTAAACAGAGCCGAACCTACTTGCATAGACAAACAAAGCAATACTGATGAACAAATGACAAAAAAGTAGAGATAGATCCAACAGAATAAACGCATAGATCTGACATAAGAAAGATCAGATGCCCATAACACACATATTCAGCACAAAGTCTCAATATTTGTATTAATATCTTCTTCTGTTACAAAAAGTACAAAGCCTTTTCTTCTCACTTCTATTTTTAATCTAAAAGATATCCACTCCTTGAATACAACAAGTATTCAAGTATATATAGAAGGAGAGAAGAAAAGAAGACAAAAGCAAACCAACCACTTAATTACAAAAATATCTTACAAGAGATTCTAAAGTCATTTGTTGACTTTTTGACAACTTTGTGGATGACATCATCCCATGGTGCAACATGGATGATGTCATCATTTATGTCAACACACTTTAGATAATTACAAGGAGAAAGTCGGGAAGAAGAAAACTATTCATCGTCGTCCCGTGGCTGAAAGGGAGTATCCTGCTTTTGCTGCTGCTCAGGCGACGAGATGTGGAACTGGGCACGGTACTCCATGAACTTGCTGATCATGGGTTGAAGTTGATCCTGGGAAGGATCCTTGTGTCGATCACTGATAGCTTCGCAAGTCTCCCACTCGTCCGTGAGCTTTTCTGGGAGTTTGGAATAATCATTTTCTACCTCTATCAGGTACCCGATGAAGTCACGACAAGCTAGCAGGTTGTTGATGGATTCGGCGTCGAAAGTGACCTCTGGTCCCAGCCCTTGTGAAATGATCTCCTTGAAGATCCGAATAGTTTCCTCTACCTTTCTTAAGGCGAAAGAAGGAGTGAGAAAACCTGGAGACATTCTCAGGACAATCTGCTCCATTTGATGCATTGCATCCAGGGCTTCCTCCTTTATCTTATCAATCTTCTCCAGGACAAACTCCAGCTGATCAACCCGATAATCCAGAGTAGAAAGGATTTTGTTGAGGGCTCTGGGGTGTCCAAAGACACCGAACTTGACCAGATCTTTGACTGAACAGTCGAGCATTTTCTGAAAGGTCTCATGCTGCATCTTGGCGTGGTCCAGCTCTTCGGAGATGGGTCCTGCTATCGCCTGGAGCTCTCTGTTCGCCCGATTGATATGCTGATATAATTCGGTGAACTTAGCGATCACTCCCTCACTTTCTTTGAGGATTTGGCTCCTCCAGGCGGAAACTGCCATGCCCTGCTCGCCGATTTTGGCATATTCATTAATCTTATCCTGGCTCAAAGGCTCAGGAGCTTCGGCGGCAGTTGTAGGAGGCGCACTGCCCATTTTCTGCAAGGCATGGAGAAGATGTTTATTTTGCTCCTTTAACAACCTTTTCTCTTCCTTTGCTTCCTGGAGCTTCTTGCAAAGGGCGTCAACTACAGATAGGGCCTCTCCTTGAAGGCTTTCCAAAGATGTCCCCATTGTGACTTGGGTCACTGTGTAATCTGTCAAAGACAGATCCTTTTTATCCTTTAAAGGATTGGGGTATGCTATCTCCATTACTCTCTCTCCTGACACACTCTGAGAGAAGTGGGTTAAAGGCTTTTGCTTCTTGGTCCCCTTTGATGGGATGACGGAGAAGTCCATCGGTGCGATGGGAACTTTCCTCTTTTGTTGGCTCAGGTGCTGAGAGATCCATGCTGGACTTATGGGAGAGGGACCGGAAATAGTAAAGGGAGCAGCTGCAGTAGTAGAAGGAAAATGCGTGGAGACACTTGGAGGCGGCATTGAGAGGGAGGCCGAGGAAGTGCTCACGGGAGGAAGAGGTACTGCAGGGGAGGTAGACATGGGAAAGGAAGGGAGCTGAGAGATGAGGGAAGAAATGGTGGGGGACAGCTCCGCGAGAGAAGAGAAGATGGACGATGAGGAAGGGGGAACAACAGAAGATGGGGGAGAGGATACGACCAAAGGAATGGTCACTTGGGTCACCTGAGGAGGGGAAGGAGGAGAGGGAGAAGGGATAGAAGGGACCTCAATGGTTACAGTAGTGGCAACATCCTGAGTGGATGTGCCTATCGGAACATCTTCCACTGCTTCTTTCTCCAGGCTTTCCGGGATTACAACCCGTTCTTGTGAAGCGGAAGGAGGACTTTCAGGAGCTTCCTCTTGGGTGGAGCTTGACTCACCCTCTTTGTCTTTCCCTTTGCTCTTTGGCAGCTGTTTTGACCTGGAAGGTGCGTTGCCCAACGGAGAAGTGGTGAAATCAACTCCGAGGTAGATGAGACCATTCATCCTGCACCAGTGCTCTGTTCTTCGCAGAGTTTCTTTGACCCTTTCCTCTATTGTCTGAGGTGCTTTGGTTCTGTCAATTACAGCGAAAGGCCAGTCGTCCCCACCCGTGTCAAGATATACTTGATCAACTTCTTGATCAGCAGTTTGATAACCTTTTGGGACGATGGCCACGCCGTACTGGATGATTTCAGCCAAGGCCAAGCAGGAATGGTCTTTCCTCCTGAGCTCGACCTCATGATATAGGTCGATATAAATATCCTCGATCTGTGGAACGTGGATCGGATCGAGTTTGGCTCTGGGCAGGTAATTCCTTGGGTCGAAAGTGGGCCTTGCCGGGAAGTTGTGCTTTAGATTTAGCAGCTCCAGTTCTGTAAACATATCCCGTGCTTTGTGGTGAGAGAGACAAGTATACCTACCCACTGTGAGGGGGAAAGGAGTTCCACCCTTCTTTCTCTTTAGGCACTTCTCGTGGTAGGTTATAAGCTGTCTTGACAGCTCCAACAGGATCAACTTGGGGCCGGCGTATCTCGGCAATTTGGTTGGTTCCCCCAAGAAGTTGGCTGCCCTTAGATAGGTAAAGGTGGGGAATTGTGTGAACAAGGCTCCCCATTTCTCTGTAGCTGCAACAATGCTCTTGGTCGTACGACCGTGAGTCATGTTTGGCCTCAAAAGGTAGACGATGCCGTAGAAGAAGGCATCGTTAATCTTTGTAAACTGGGGGATACTATTTTCCAGCTTTAGTTCTGGATAGTATTCATATATTTTGACTTGGGGCCAAACCCCGCACCGCATTAAGGCTGGATAATCTCTTTCTGAGGCCGCAGCATAAACTACGTAGGAGTTCATGTAGAACCTCCCTGTTGTGGTAAGTTGTTGGAGCTGCTCAGATATGGTGCTGCTTATGATCTCCGCCCACTCGAAGCGTTGATCTGGCAGATTTTTGTTCATTGTCTCCAGGTATCTAAGCATCCATTTGTGAAAGTAGTGGGCATCAGGAAGCCCAAATACTCTGCTCAGGAATGTGATTGTATCACTGAGTTCCTCTGAGAAATCGCTGCGATGAATGACTTGTGGCCATCTGGTCACCACCTTCTTGTTTTTCAGGTATACCTCATTCATCAACTGCATACACTGATCCTCATTATCTTCCCAAGCCTTGGTGCAATCTTCCTGGCTTACGGCCACAAAGTGCCGGTGGTGAGGGATGCCGAGCATTATTTCGAAGTGTCAGGCAGTGAGGTTGATCACGACCTCGCCCTTCTCATTCTGGACGCATCTTGTGTCTTTGTTGTAGCAGCGGGCTACTACCATCATGAACTCATTGTTCACAGCACTAACTGGGATCCCTCCAGCAAAATGCAGTCCACTGCCTACCAGTTTGTCCATCCACAGACTTCCTGTGACCCTTCTGGTTCTGGCCCAGAAATCCTCCATATCAATGTGACCAAGTTCCGAGTCTCTTATGTCCAGGTCACACTCTGCCTGGGATTCGGGCATCCTGACCCTCTGATATTTGTACTTCATTTCTTCCTCTGTGAGCTTGGCTTTGCCCTTAGACTTGGTAGGTCTCTTGCTTGATGTTGACATATGTAGTCCTGAACTCAGTTGCTGATCTGCAAGAAGAAGAAGTGAAACCCAACGCAGGAAAGTCATATTAGCTGTTTGATCTTCCATTAAAGCGTTGACAGAAGGAAGAGTTAGCAATTTTAAGGCCTCAGGGCGCAGGGCGCATGAATACTGCAGGTTGCAGGGTTAAATAGTATGGCACACAGAAAAGGGGTGCTGCAAGGGATAAATCAGCGCCAAAGGGCGCAGGGCGCATGGACGCTGCAGATGACATTTTTGTTGTTGCAAGCAGAAGTGCGCCTGCGCCATATATATGCATTTTATAACGGGCGCTGATATTTTTCATGTTACACGGGTACAGGATGCGCCAAAGGGCACAGGTTTAATGCGTGTAACATCATTTTTTCGTGCGCCACAGGGGAACTTGGCGCGGCGCATGGAAGGTCTGCATGACATGATGTTGCTGTAATAAGGGATGCGCCTGCGCCGTTAACAGTTTTGTACTTGGCGCAAATAAGGTTGGTGTTGCATGGATGCAAGGTGCGCCAATGGCGCAAGTTTTTTCAATGTTGCACACGAGTTTGGTGTGCCAAGAGGGCGCAGGGTTAGTGGGTGTAACAAGCAAGGAAAGTGTGCTTTGAGGGCGCAACTGTTTTTTATGCAACAGGCATGGTGGATGCGCCGTTGGCGCGACTGTACTTCATGTTGCAAAGGTGGCGACTGCGCCAAAGAGGAAAAAAGTAGTCTATCAATTTTTAAGTCTTTGTTCTTCCTCTGGAGGGGTTACATGTGTTAAAGTCTCTTCTACAGGGTCCCTTGTATGATGAACGGGCTAAAACAAAGAGAACTTAGTGATTTTTTCAAAGGCAGAGCCCTCTTTACCAGCAGATCTGGAAAGAGGGAGAAGTGCATGGGGGAGGACAACAAAAATAGCAAAGGGAGGTTTCATGGTTTCACAGATCTATTTTATCCAACCCCATAAACAAACAGCCAATAACCAAAACACAAAACACAAGAGCAATAAGGACCACTTACCAGGAATATATATAATGTGAGAGGTGAAACTGGGTCCACGACACAATACGAGAATGACAGGCGTGCTGACAGGTGCAGAGGGAAAAGAATAATCACGTGTTTTCTGACTGGTGAAAGTGACAGGGCGGATGCGCCTATATATAGGCAAAGTTGTAATAAATGCGCCAACCACTTTTTGAAGTGGCGCATCAAAACGCCTGTCGACACGGGAAAGCTTGCGCCCTTTGGCGCATCAAAACACATGTTAACACGAAGTTATGTGCGCCCTTGGCGCACCAAAAGTGTTGTCAACATGGAAATAAGTGCGCCTTTGGCGCACCAAAACGTGGCGCAACAAAAGTATTGTTGACACGAAGGCGCATGTGCCTTGGCGCATGCAAGAAAGGCGCAACATGGTGAGGCACACCAAAATGTGTGTCGACACTTCAAACCGTGCGCCAAAGGATTTAAAGGGGGCGCATGCTTACTCTATGTTGCATAGACATTAGGTGCGCCCGACCAAAAAGACCCAAAAAAGGCTAAGTTCGGAAAACCAGATTTCCCGGAAAAGGGTTTTTTGCAACGTTCCGAACGCGGAGGGGTCCCTGACGAGGGACCAGAACAAAATTTTGGTATGGTTACCCATAAAATTACCCTTGCCAATTTCACGGGATAACAGCTGGCTCTTTCTGGGGACTATCTCTGAACGGAAATCAGGGGTAGAGAATCCCAGATCCACATGTGCCTATCCATTGGGCAACAGAGTCAAAAACAAGGGTGACCGAAAAGGGAAACACACAACCAACAAAAGTAAACACACAACAAAAACAAACACACAACTGAAGTAACTGTACAAAGAAGAGAGCAAGCTCTACTTCCTGAAGATTTTCAGATGCTGCCCGCTATAGGGAAGCGGGAGTCCAGTTCCGTCTGGATACGAGAGATAGAAGTTGTTCTCTCCATTGAGCTGTTTGATCTTGAAAGGTCCCCTCCATAGGGAATCAAATTTTCCGTGCATGCCCTTTGGCTCTCTTCGTTTGTCCCACAAAAGGACGAGGTCTCCCACCTGGAAATTTCTTTGCTTAGCTTTTTTATCGAACAATATTTTTACCTGATTCTGATGCTCGGTGATCCTGTCGACCACTCTTACTCTCTTTTCTTCGAGCTCTGCTAGATACATGATCCTCTTCTCAAGAGAATTTTGGAAAGTCTCATCTTCGATTGCTCGTGCCAAGCGCAGAGCAGGGAGTTCAGCAGAAATGGGAAGCTCGGCATTGGTGCCATATAACACTTGAAAAGGTGACATGCCGAGAGACCTCTTGGGAGTGATGCGGTCTGCCCACAAAGCGTCGTATAATGACTTGTGCCACATTCGTTGATTCTCATCTACTAGCTTTCGTATGATGGTTACTAAGTTTTTATTACTGGATTCTGCCTGACCATTTCCTTGAGGGTAATAATCTGAGGCGTGAGCCAAAGTGATTCCGTATTCATAGCAAAAACCAACAACCTCTCGTGAGGAGAAGTTGGAAGCGTTATCAGCAACAATCTTGTTTGGAACGCCAAACCTGACAATGATATTTTCTTTGATGAAACTGCAAACAACCTCGGAAGTGGCATGTTTGACAGGTATGGCTTCTACCCATTTTGTGAAATAATCTGTTGCCGTCAGGACATAACTATGTCCGGCACTCGATTGGGGATTGAGTGCACCAATAAAATCAATTCCCCACTGCTTGAATGGTTCGTCGACAACGACCGGCCTGAGGGGAAAAGCAGCCAATTTGGGCTTGCCGACAAACTGCTGGCAAGGTTCACACTTTGCTACCCAGGTGGCTGCATCTTGGAAAAGCGTCGGCCAATAGTACCTGGCCCGGATGATCTTGTGTGCCATCACGGAGGAGGAGAAATGGCCCCCACAGGCCGAATTATGAAAACTCTCAAGTAACTTCACTTGCTGTGGTTTGTCAACACATCGCAAGAAGATGCCATCTATTCCACGTTTGTATAAACCGTCATCCCAGATGATATATCTGGCTGCTCTGAGCTTTATAGCGCACTTCTCCTTTGTAGTCAGATGGGATGGGCATTCGCCATAGGTGAGAAAGAAAGCAATATCGGAATACCATTCGTCGCTGGTTGCGACAAATAGGACCATCGGTGGTGAATCGGTTTTCTCCAGCTGGCTTTGCGCTCCATTGGTGTAATCATCCTTTTCTTCAGGGTCTTCTGAATCTTTGTTTTCAGCCATAAGCTGACATAGGCCCTTACCCCTTACCAGCTTGGTTGGTTTTATATCTAGATCATACTCCTGGACTTTCGCAATCCAATTCCCCCGCAAGCTTCCTAACTCCTGTTGAGTTAAAATTGACTTGACTGCCGTGTCAGGGACCAGCACCACTGTATGAGAGTTTAAAATGTAATACCTGAAATTCTTGACTGCTTTGACAACGGCGAAGGCATGCTTTTCCAACTGAGACATTTTTAATTCGTGAGGCTTGAGGGGAGAGCTCATGAATGCAATTGGGGATTCAACATCCTCAGAATTCTTTTGCATCAAGATGGCAGATACAGTATGCTCAGATGCATAGCTATACATGATAAAATCCTTGGAGAAATCGGGGCATACCAGGACTGGTGCGTGAGCAACAGAGGCTTTTATTTCCTCAAATGACTTCTTCCCTTCTTCGCTCCATCGGAAAGTTGGTGACCCTTTCATCATGTCTAATATATGACGAGTCTTTTCAGCAAAATCAGGAACAAAGCGCCTGAGAAAGTTCACCTTTCCGAAAAAAGAGTGAACGCCGGTCTTGCTTGTAGGTAAAGTAAGGCTCTGAATAGCCTTAACTCTTTCGGTATCTATCTTTGTCCCTTCTTTGCTAACAACATGTCCTAGCAATTTTCCTTCTGTGACTCCGAAAACGGACTTTTTCGGATTCAGGGAGATCTCATGCTCTCGGCATCTAATCAATACTTGCTCCAAATGATCACAATGATTATTTCATTGTTTGGAGAACACAGTTAAGTCATCTAAGTAGACTACGATGACCTTCCCCATCATACCTTTGAACGCGAAGTCCATCGCTCACTGGAAAGTAGCGCCAGCATTGGTCAGGCCAAACGGCATCCTGCTGTAAGCAAACGTACCCCAAGGAGTAGTGAATGTTGTTTTAAATTGGTCTTCAGGTGAGACTTCAATCTGATTGTAGCCTGAAAAACCATCAAGCATGGACAACATTTCTGATCCAGTTACTGCTTGCAGAACCTGGTCCATTATGGGAAGCGGGTAGTTGTCCTTCAGGGACGCCTGATTCAGGTTGCGAAAATCTACACATATGCGTATCTCACCATTCTTCTTGCGCACTGGCACAATGTTTGCCACCCAAGTACTGTGATGGATAGGAAAAATGATCCGTGCGTCCAGCATTTTCTGAATTTCAGCCTGGATAGTACCTGAGATTTTAGGATTATAATGTCTCTGCTTCTGGCGAAAAGGTTTGACGTCTTCTTTCAACGGGATATCATGCTGGACGTCCTTTGGCTTGAAAGACTTTAGATCGGCATAGGACCATGCCAATACATCCATGTATTTCTTCAGCAGTTTGACAAACTTCCGCTTCTCTTCAGGTGTGCAACATTTTCCAATGTTCACAAACTGCGGATGTTCTACCGAACCTAAATTGACCGGTTCGGTTTCTGGGGAGGAAATAGGATCATCTCGCCTCTTCTTTTTAACAAAGCGATCATGCCTGTCGAACAACCACTCTAGGGAGACCAGGCCTTTTGGGATTTTATTTCCTTTGAGCTGACATATGCCGTCGTTCCCTTTTGATTCTTTGTCTTGATCCGTAACAGATTCACGGCATGCAGAAGTGGATCCTTCAAAATGAAGTTCACTAAAATTTTCTACCTTTTCTAGAAAGGCAATGAGTTGGTTGTCATTGTTGAATACTTGCCAATGCTGAGAATTGTCCGGCACGCTTGGGTGGAAAACCACCTCAATGGTATATTTGTCTGTTTTCAAACCTGGGTGAGGGAGCATGAGGGATGCTGAAACGGCCAATGAATCGGCCATGTCATTCTGAGCTCTTGGGATGGCTTTTATTGAAAAAGCATCAAACTCCTCGATGTTGTCCCACACCGCGTTGCGGTAATGTCTGAGCCTTTCATTCTTCACTTGGTATATCCTCTTAACTTGATTTACGACCAGCTCTGCATCACCTTGTACCTTAAGATTTTTGATCCCTCTTTCCTTCGCGGCTTGCATGCCAAGCAGCAGGGATTCATACTCAGCAGTATTATTCGTGTTGAAAAACTGTAACTTGAAAGAGAGAGGAATAATCTCTTCTTCGGGAGATATAAGCACGGCACCAGTGCCACACCCACTAGTCGCGCAGCTGCCGTCGAACTGCAAAGTCCAGATCTTGTTAAGATCCTCTGCTTGGACGAGGACATCCCCCTTGTCAGACTCGGTAGACAAGAAATAGTTTCCCATCCCTGATGATTCGAAGAGAATTTGGGCTTTGGGGTCATCGGAGTTAGTAACCAGGTACTTCTTTTGCGATTCAAGCTCCAAAGTTTGCATTACACCTTTGACGGGGATTCTAGCCTTAGACCAGTCCATATGAATCTCCCCACCAACTTCACTGCAAAAGCTCCTTCCTAGTAGAATTCCATATGCTGCCGGAATATCGGCAACAAGGACAGTCATCTTTACTCTTTTCTCTGGGAACGCCGCAAATGTGAACTGAGCGTCCTTGATTTGACCGATCAGCGGAACCTGTTTGGTTTCCAAGGAATAACATCTGCCGAAAGGCTTGGTAAGGGTGAGGCCCAGAGCATGGGCGACTTTTACCGGCATGACATTATCGGAAGCTCCAGAATCAATTATGCAGTTGCTTAGTTTGTGGCCATTGATTAGGAGGGAGAGGTAGAAAGGTTCTATCTTGCCTGATGCGGAAGTCGAGGCAACATTTATGCGGGATGAAGGAGGGGTGGAAAGGATTCCTTTTGGGGAAACCTGATTAGTCATGACAGCCTGACTTTGGATGTATTCAGTCAACCTTACAAGTTGTTCGGGGTTTGACTGAAGGTACTCGGCTTCGGACATTTGAATCTTGGTCTTTTTAGCGTGGTCAATTATGTCAAACGCGGCCAAGGGTTGCGTTGATGGAGGAATGAGTCCTTCATTTCGCGATGGTAGGGTAAAGTTACTGGTCTTCATGGAAATAGAAGAAGGCTGATTTGGAGGAGAGATGGGAGGAAAAGATTTCTTTGTAAAAGACTTAACAGGGGGTTGAGCAGGAAGAGGATTACCTCTTTTAGCAATAGTTGGGGGCGTGGAAGATGCAGCCTTCTCTTTCTGCACATTGGCAGCGACCTCTGCTTCTTTTCCTTGCGAGCGGGTAAAAACAGCATATGATTGTCCGCTTGCATATCCTTGGGTACCCTCTTCTTCGTCAGATTCTTCCTCATCAAATTCCATATACCCGATAGTAGAGTCGCCAGTCGGTTCACCGACATCTTGATCATCTTCACCTTGAGACGAAGGTTCTTCGTAATTTTGTTCCTCTTCTTCGATTTCGGCCAAAGCGTTGACCGGAGGAGCCTCAAGCGCCAACCGCGGAGCAGTTGCAGGCAGACGCGGCCTATGCGGGACGCTGTTGGGAGTAAAAGTTCTTCGTGGAATATCCCGGTACGAGGAACTGGGGGAAGCTTGGGCTAACTGCTTCTTTAATGCGAGCAAGTCATTTGCCATCTTCTGAAATGCCGGATCAGACGAAGTGGCCTGAGAAGGATTTGCAGCTTTGAACTTGGATGACTCTCGTTTCAATTCGCCAGATATTAGCAAGTTGTCCTCTATCCGAATGGCAGCAGCCTGGGCAAGAGGCAAGGTAGCTACTTGTTCCTGCAGGAGTAAGAAACTTACTTTCGAGCTCATAGCGTTTACGAAGAAACACTTTTGATTTTCCGGTGTTGGAAGCATGGCAACAGGCACACGGTTGATTAATGCATTGAACCTGGCGATAAAATCACGCATAGTTTCATTGGCCTCCTTCTTTAGGTGAGTGATCTTTGACAGTAACGTGAACGCATCTTCAGAAGGCTTATACCTGTCTTCAAAAGCATCCCGCAAGGTGGCCCAACTAGTAATAGATCCGGCCGGCAAATGCTGAAACCATTCCGCTGCGGGCCCTTGCAAAGTTTCTAAGAAGAGGCGAACTGACACATCTTCATGGGTCACATCCAGGATGCTGCATGACATGATGAATGCAGATATGTGTGAATCCATGCTTTGGTTTCCGCTCCCATCAAATTTGGGAAAATTCTTTCGGTTTCCATGTGGAAGTGCGTGAACAGGATGTGGTAATGCCAAAGGGCCCATAGCATTTCCCCATGGCACCGCCATTTGAAAAGCTGGAAAGAGGACGCGAGCTGGAAGTGCGGTTCCACTGAGCAACAGAGCACTGCAAAGTGATGTAGACGTTCCTGATGAGAGACGCTTCCTTCGTGGAGGCGAGACACTCCTGGATGACCGGTCAGCTGAACTTAGTGACGAGAAGCGAGCCGGTGTTATACTGAAGTTGTGCCTTTGAAGCAGGTCAAAGGTAAGATCAACTTCTCCGCGAGCTCTCCTGCTACGAGTAAATGGTTCACCCACCAGTGTACCTTCCAGATCTGCAATATTGTGGATCAGATTTAAAACTCTTTTTGGTTGTACTTGCTGATTTTCTGATTTTTTTGACAAAAACCAGCAGCATGTACTTTTCTAAATATTTAAATTTTATCCCTCTTTTGAAAACCGATTGCAGTTTAATGACAAAGAACAACGAGGATAAAACAATGGTAAAGCTTAGTAAGCTGATTTTTGGATCTAGAGTTGACTTTTTGAAGAGTTTGAAAATTTTGGTAAACTGTCAAAAAATCAGATCTACGGAAAAATACAGATTTTTATAAAAACTCAGCGAACTAAAGATCTCCTACTAGGCCCGATCTATGGATCCCTGAAGAAAATTTTCAGTTTGGATCACTTTTGCAAAAAAATTGGGTTTTGAACAAAAGTTAAAATTTGCAAACAGGTAGTGATTTTTTCGATTTTCACTGATTTTTTAAACACACCACCATCATAGATCTGATAGATCTGTTCGATCCCCAGCGGAGTCGCCAAAAACTGTTGGTTTGAAAATCTGTCGTGAGAGCAGATCTATGGATAGACGAGCCAACAGTGTGCAGGGCATAGCCCCTCTTTGAGTCAGCAAAGCGAAACTGGTTTATTGCTATTCTACCAGCAGGAATCTTGTGCAAGTCTCACAATATTCTGCCTTCAGGGGGTTGGGATCTCATCCCAGTAGAGTAGTTCCGACGAAGAACAGAAAGGAATGAAGGAAAGAAAGGAAGGAAGATGGATCTGAAGGGAGAAAAGAAATGAATTCCAAAGTAGAAAGGTCAGAGGGTCTACGTTTTTGGCTGGTAGTAAACAAAGCCGAACCTACTTGCATAGACAAACAAAGCAATACTGATGAACAAATGACAAAAAAGTAGAAGATAGATCCAACAGAATAAACGCATAGATCTGACATAAGAAAGATCAGATGCCCATAACACACATATTCAGCACAAAGTCTCAATATTTGTATTAATATTTTCTTCTGTTACAAAAAGTACAAAGCCTTTTCTTCTCACTTCTATTTTTCATCTAAAAGATATCCACCCCCTGAATACAACAAGTATTCAAGTATATATAGAAGGAGAGAAGAAAAGAAGACAAAAGCAAACCAACCACTTAATTACAAAAATATCTTACAAGAGATTCTAAAGTCATTTGTTGACTTTTTGACAACTTTGTGGATGACATCATCCCATGGTGCAACATGGATGATGTCATCATTTATGTCAACACACTTTAGATAATTACAAGGAGAAAGTCGGGAAGAAGAAAACTATTCATCGTCGTCCCGTGGCTGAAAGGGAGTATCCTGCTTTTGCTGCTGCTCAGGCGACGAGATGTGGAACTGGGCACGGTACTCCATGAACTTGCTGATCATGGGTTGAAGTTGATCCTGGGAAGGATCCTTGTGTCGATCACTGATAGCTTCGCAAGTCTCCCGCTCATCCGTGAGCTTTTCTGGGAGTTTGGAATAATCATTTTCTGCCTCTATCAGGTACCCGATGAAGTCACGACAAGCCAGCAGGTTGTTGATGGATTCGGCATCGAAAGTGACCTCTGGTCCCAGCCCTTGTGAAACGATCTCCTTGAAGATCCGAATAGTTTCCTCTACCTTTCTTAAGGTGAAAGAAGGAGTGAGCAAACCTGGAGACATTCTTAGGACAATTTGCTCCATTTGATGCATTGCATCCAGGGCTTCCTCCTTTATCTTATCAATCTTCTCCAGGACAAACTCCAGCTGATCAACCCGATAATCCAGAGTAGAAAGGATTTTGTTGAGGGCTCTGGGGTGTCCAAAGACGCCGAACTTGACCAGATCTTTGACTGAACAGTCGAGCATTTTCTGAAAGGTCTCATGCTGCATCTTGGCATGGTCCAGCTCTTCAGAGATGGGTCCTGCTATCGCCTGGAGCTCTCTGTTCACCCGATTGATATGCTGATATAATTCGGTGAACTTAGCGATCACTCCCTCACTTTCTTTGAGGATTTGGCTCCTCCAGGTGGAAACTGCCATGCCCTGCTCACCGATTTTGGCATATTCATTAATCTTGTCCTGGCTCAAAGGCTCAGGAGCTTCGGCGGCAGTTGTAGGAGGCGCACTGCCCATTTTCTGCAAGGCGTGGAGAAGATGTTTATTTTGCTCCTTTAACAGCCTTTTCTCTTCCTTTGCTTCCTGGAGCTTCTTGCAAAGGGCGTCAACTGCAGATAGGGCCTCTCCTTGAAGGCTTTCCGAAGATGTCCCCATTGTGACTTGGGTCACTGTGTAATCTGTCGAAGACAGATCCTTTTTATCCTTTAAAGGATTGGGGTATGCTATCTCCATTACTCTCTCTCCTGACACACTCTGAGAGAAGCGGGTTAAAGGCTTTTGCTTCTTGGTCCCCTTTGATGGGATGACAGAGAAGTCCATCGGTGCGATGGGAACTTTCCTCTTTTGTTGGCTCAGGTGCTGAGAGATCCATGCTGGACTTATGGGAGAGGGACCGGAAATAGTAAAGGGAGCAGCTGCAGTAGTAGAAGGAAAATGCGTGGAGACACTTGGAGGCGGCATTGAGAGGGAGGCCGAGGAAGTGCTCACGGGAGGAAGAGGTACTGCAGGGGAGGTAGACATGGGAAAGGAAGGGAGCTGAGAGATGAGGGAAGAAATGGTGGGGGACAGCTCCGCGAGAGAAGAGAAGATGGACGATGAGGAAGGGGGAACAGCAGAAGACGGGGGAGAGGATACGACCAAAGGAATGGTCGCTTGGGTCACCTGAGGAGGGGAAGGAGGAGAGGGAGAAGGGATAGAAGGGACCTCAATGGTTACAGTAGTGGCAACATCCTGAGTGGATGTGCCTATCGGAACATCTTCCGCTGCTTCTTTCTCCAGGCTTTCCAGGATTACAACCCGTTCTTGTGAAGCGGAAGGAGGACTTTCAGGAGCTTCCTCTTGGGTGGAGCTTGACTCACCCTCTTTGTCTTTCCCTTTGCTCTTTGGCAGCTATTTTGGCCTGGAAGGTGCGTTGCCCAACGGAGAAGTGGTGAAATCAACTCCGAGGTAGATGAGACCATTCATCCTGCACCAGTGCTCTGTTCTTTGCAGAGTTTCTTTGACCCTTTCCTCTATTGTCTGAGGCGCTTTGGTTCTGTCAATTACAGCGAAAGGCCAGTCGTCCCCACCCGTGTCAAGATATACTTGATCAACTTCTTGATCAGCAGTTTGATAACCTTTTGGGACGATGGCCACGCCGTACTGGATGATTTCAGCCAAGGCCAAGCGGGAATGGTCTTTCCTCCTGAGCTCAACCTCATGATATAGGTCGATATAAATATCCTCGATCTGTGGAACGTGGATCGGATCGAGTTTGGCTCTGGGCAGGCAATTCCTTGGGTCGAAAGTGGGCCTTGCCGGGAAGTTGTGCTTTAGATTTAGCAGCTCCAGTTCTGTAAACATATCCCGTGCTTTGTGGTGAGAGAGACAAGTATACCTGCCCACTGTGAGGGGGAAAGGAGTTCCACCCTTCTTTCTCTTTAGGCACTTCTCGTGGTAGGTTATAAGCTGTCTTGACAGCTCCAACAGGATCAACTTGGGGCCGGCGTATCTCGGCAATTTGGTTGGTTCCCCCAAGAAGTTGGCTGCCCTTAGATAGGTAAAGGTGGGGAATTGTGTGAACAAGGCTCCCCATTTCTCTGTAGCTGCAACAATGCTCTTGGTCGTACGACCGTGAGTCATGTTTGGCCTCAAAAGGCAGACGATGCCATAGAAGAAGGCATCGTTAATCTTTGTAAACTGGGGGATACTATTTTCCAGCTTTAGTTCTGGATAGTATTCATATATTTTGACTTGGGGCCAAACCCCGCACCGCATTAAGGCTGGATAATCTCTTTCTGAGGCCGCAGCATAAACTACGTAGGAGTTCATGTAGAACCTCCCCATTGTGGTAAGTTGTTGGAGCTGCTCAAGATATGGTGCTGCTTATGATCTCCGCCCACTCGAAGCGTTGATCTGGCAGATTTTTGTTCATTGTCTCCAGGTATCTAAGCATCCATTTGTGAAAGTAGTGGGCATCAGGAAGCCCAAATACTCTGCTCAGGAACGTGATTGTATCACTGAGTTCCTCTGAGAAATCACTGCGATGAATGACTTGTGGCCATCTGGTCACCACCTTCTTGTTTTTCAGGTATACCTCATTCATCAACTGCATACACTGATCCTCATTATCTTCCCAAGCCTTGGTGCAATCTTCCTGGCTTACGGCCACAAAGTGCCGGTGGTGAGGGATGCCGAGCATTATTTCGAAGTGTCGGGCAGTGAGGTTGATCATGACCTCGCCCTTCTCATTCTGGACGCATCTTGTGTCTTTGTTGTAGCAGCGGGCTACTACCATCATGAACTCATTGTTCACAGCACTAACTGGGATCCCTCCAGCAAAATGCAGTCCACTGCCTACCAGTTTGTCCATCCACGGACTTCCTGTGACCCTTCTGGTTCTGGCCCAGAAATCCTCCATATCAATGTGACCAAGTTCCGAGTCTCTTATGTCCAGGTCACACTCTGCCTGGGATTCGGGCATCCTGACCCTCTGATATTTGTACTTCATTTCTTCCTCTGTGAGCTTGGCTTTGCCCTTAGACTTGGTAGGTCTCTTGCTTGATGTTGACATATGTAGTCCTGAACTCAGTTGCTGATCTGCAAGAAGAAGAAGTGAAACCCAACACAGGAAAGTCATATTAGCTGTTTGATCTTCCATTAAAGCGTTGACAGAAGGAAGAGTTAGCAATTTTAAGGCCTCAGGGCGCAGGGCGCATGAATACTGCAGGTTGCAGGGTTAAATAGTATGGCGCACAGAAAAGGGGTGCTGCAAGGGATAAATCAGCGCCAAAGGGCGCAGGGCGCATGGACGCTGCAGATGACATTTTTGTTGTTGCAAGCAGAAGTGCGCCTGCGCCATATATATGCATTTTATAACGGGCGCTGATATTTTTCATGTTACACGGGTACAGGATGCGCCAAAGGGCGCAGGTTTAATGCGTGTAACATCATTTTTTCATGCGCCACAGGGGAACTTGGCGCGGTGCATGGAAGGTCTGCATGACATGATGTTGCTGTAATAAGGGATGCGCCTGCGCCGTTAACAGTTTTGTACTTGGCGCAAATAAGGTTGGTGTTGCATGGATGCAAGGTGCGCCAATGGCGCAAGTTTTTTCAATGTTGCACATGAGTTTGGTGCGCCAAGAGGGCGCAGGGTTAGCGGGTGTAACAAGCAAGGAAAGTGCGCTTTGAGGGCGCAACTGTTTTTTATGCAACAGGCATGGTGGATGCGCCGTTGGCGCGACTGTACTTCATGTTGCAAAGGTGGCGACTGCGCCAAAGAGGAAAAAAGTAGTCTATCAATTTTTAAGTCTTTGTTCTTCCTCTGGAGGGGTTACATGTGTTAAAGTCTCTTCTGCAGGGTCCCTTGGATGATGAACGGGCTAAAACAAAGAGATCCAAGTGATTTTTTCAAAGGCAGAGCCCTCCTTACCAGCAGATCTGGAAAGAGGGAGAAGTGCATGGGGGAGGACAGCAAAAACAGCAAAGGGAGGTTTCATGGTTTCACAAATCTATTTTATCCAACCCCATAAACAAACAGCCAATAACCAAAACAAAAAACACAAGAGCAATAAGGACCACTTACCAGAAATATATATAATGTGAGAGGTGAAACTGGGTCCACGACGCGATACGAGAACGACAGGCGTGCTGACAGGTGCAGAGGGAAAAGAATAATCACGTGTTTTCTGACTGGTGAAAGTGACAGGGCGGATGCGCCTATATATAGGCAAAGTTGTAATAAATGTGCCAACCACTTTTTGAAGTGGCGCATCAAAACACCTGTCGACACGAGAAAGCTTGCGCCCTTTGGCGCATCAAAACACATGTTAACACGAAGTTATGTGTGCCCTTGGCGCACCAAAAGTGTTGTCAACATGGAAATAAGTGCGCCTTTGGCGCACCAAAATGCGGCGCAACAAAAGTATTGTTGACACGAAGGCGCATGTGCCTTGGCGCATGCAAGAAAGGTGCAACATGGTGAGGCGCACCAAAATGTGTGTCGACACTTCAAACCGTGCGCCAAAGGATTTAAAGGGGGCGCATGCTTACTCTATGTTGCATAGACATTAGGTGCGCCCGACCAAAAAGACCCAAAAAAGGCTAAGTTCGGAAAACCAGATTTCCCAGAAAAGGGTTTTTTGCAACGTTCCGAACGCGGAGGGGTCCCTGACGAGGGACCAGAACAAAATTTTGGTATGGTTACCCGTAAAATTACCCTTGCCAATTTCACGGTATGGAATATACACCCAAGCAACTAAGCAATAAATAATGAAACCTTAATTACAAAGAGAGAGTAAAAGGCCTTAGTTGATTTGCAAAAAAGTCTGGACTTGATCGAAGCTCTAATAGGTTGAACATGAAGTAAGGAGCATCACACAGGAGCACATGAAAATGCAAAACTGGAGGAACATGATGGATTGTGGTTCCTGGAGAGGGACAAGGGCACCCGTGGGCGTCCTAGACCTATTTCTGGGCACCTGGGTTTGTGGAAATGCTAAGAAAACCTCCTCCAAGGTGTCGTAAGGTGTTCACCTCTAGTCGCCTTTGGTTGCACCAAGATCATCAAAGTCGCGAGAAACATGCAATAAAGAACGTACCTACAAGACCCTTAAATAGACATCAAATCCTATACAAAAAGATGCAAAATGAGGGTCAAACTATCCTCAACTGCCATAATAATGGACTTACAACTGAGCATTGCACTACATCTCAGACCCAATGCAGTTTTATGTGTGTGTGTGTGTGGAATTTTTCCCTAGGTTGCTTTTGTGTGTGTCACACTTGGATAGCGAGCAAGTAGCTAGATATAGAATGTAATAAATGTGTGAATGGAATAGAATGAACTTCCCTCCTATAAAGTGTGATGTAGAAAAGCAACCTTTGTGTCCCTTGTGATGGAGCTAGATGGATGCAAATGGAGCTCTTAGATTCTTTGATGGATGCAACCTTAGGTGGTGATAGATAGTGCTCAGTGCTTGGTCCTTCATCATGATCATGTAACTTTATATTTATATGATTCCCTTGCTTGAATTTCATAATTAACCCCAAAAATTTCAACTACCAAAAAGATAAGATGCTCAAATGGCTAAAGAGGACCCAAAAAGTGTGAGAAAAGTATAAAGAGGAAAAGGGCACCCAGAGGGGACAAGGGCACTTGACGGTGGTGTCTTGGTTAGGCATTGGTGTCAAGGATGAAAAATGTCAAAGAGTAAAAAGGTAGACTGAGCAAATAAGGGTGCAAGATTGAAAGTAGCAATAAAAAGAAAAGAAAGGTGGCAAAAGACATGGGTTTATTAGTAATTTTCTTACTTACGAATCATATGAATAATAGTATGTGATCAGGACTAGATAATTACCCAATGTGTGTGATTGTATGTCTACAGACTAATTAACATCACAAAAATTGTCAACTAACAAGGATTACATTTTCAGGATGTTAGATGCAAAATCTTTCATTTCATGGGCTTTCATAACTCTGTATGCACTTATAGAGAATAAGAACCATGTCTTATAACTCTGACAGTTAGTTTCACTTACAGAGAATCCAAAAATGACCTCAACACCACCCATTTGTAACGATTACTTTGATTTGTCTTCTTCTCCAACAAGTAAATATTGTCTTCTAGCTTAAGGAATAATCCTCCAAATGTTATCAACATGATGGAACGTTACAAGACCTTCTAGAAATAATTTATAAATTCTTTACCTTCCTTAATCTTCGTCATTTAACTTGGAGAGGTAAAGCTTCATTTGAGCACTTATGAGAGCACTAAGTGCTAGAAATAAAGAACACAAACTTAAACTAGATGATTGAAGAAGCTTTGGAGGCTAGGTTTTTACAAATATTTATGAGCATTGATGTTACAGGAGTTCTTCACACCAGAAATGAGTTGGATTCCATCACATCACAACTTAAAGTCTCATCTTCAACCATTTATGATACTATTTCCTGCACAATTATAAATCACTCAGGTCACAGTCTTGGATTAGCTTGACGAGCTACACAGAACAAATTTTCAACATATTTCACAGTTTGAGAAGATGATTTATAAGTTTTGGATCTTCTATAACTAACAAGAAGACATGACACCACTATTCTTCTCCATGAATCATGCAGTGAGACAAGGTATACACTGTTTTACCAATACATATTTACATCTTCAAGGATTTAGTAGAACCACACACTTTCTTAATCAATCATGACCTCAAATATATATTTTAAATATGATTAATGATGTAGTTCATCTCCCCATGATTGTGCCTTGCTTCACTCCATAGAAAATGGTTCAAACTTACATGATTTTCAAATCATACTTAGGTAGGGTTATGAGAGACCAGACCTGGTATTCAAGAATGAGTAGGTCTGCTTATGTGGACCTCTATCCATTGCTTCTAAGACAATTTTATGAGAAGCTCCTTTTCTTATACAACTTACCAAACTAGGTGCAATCATCAACCCAAAAGATATGGTGATGAACTTCAAGAGTTTTGGGACTATATAAGCTAGTTCTTGAGCCACCAAAGACAAGTCTTGACTTGGATACTTATTTCTCATCTAAATTTACTTTCAAGACCAACCATTGTCATAAATACCTCAAAGGGGATCCCTACTCTATCTCCAACTACTTGTGAGCATGGGTTGTGAAGAGAAATCCATAAGACCACCTCAGTTTCTTAGTCTTCTTGACTAGGCATATAGTGTAGTTGTAGACCAAAGGAGTTTAGACCTCCAATACCATCACCAAAGAAAACTATGAGCCCTAACATGTCACCTTGGACCTGTAGAGAGTATCCATATTCATTTTTTTACCACAATAATAGGTATATACACAAAAACAAATTCCAAACCCTTATGATTGGTTTGACTTGACTGCCCCCTTTAGCTATAGATGGAGAGTTTGACAAGAATCACACAAAATATGCAAGGATCATGTCTAAAAATATTTGATAACATCAATTACACATCATATTCAAGCTTCCACAACTCCAGATTCACCTTGGAACCTTCTAAACAATATTGTATACACAAAAACTTGTAAAACTAAGCAAAAATCATACTGTACAGTCATTCTTGAAGAACAAAAATGCCACCAAGTTAGACTAGAAGGACCTCTCTATGGCCTCGAGTGTTTTTCATGAATTTCACAAGTGATTTGATGACCAAAAACCTCATTTCTTGTCCATCGCTTCAGACCTAGGGTTTGGTGATGTTTTGGACAGTGCTAGAAAAATGAAGTGAACTTTCTTGCCCTTCCACCTTTTGACCTAAAACTTTTTGCAAAAGATTTTTCTTTCAATGTTCTTCAAAAATTTATCTTATGATTTATCTGAAGAAGGATTTTCAATTTTTATCCAATGTTAAGAAGTCATGTCACTATTTTGACATTCCTTTCTTAGCCCAGTTTTGATAAAACTTCACTATCTTCAACAATTCTCTTCAAATTTTTCATGAAATTTGACATAGAGAACTGCAATACCTTCCTATACAGGATCTATAGATTTATTTCTCATAAATGATCCTATACATTCAATGCCAAACACATTTTTCTATGCCTATAATACTTGTTCTCAAAGACAGTCCTAGGAAAGACCCCAAATTTACCTCCAAGAGATGAAATACGACCTTTAGCTGCACATGAATGCTCTAAACATTGTTCCTAGACTCCTATAATGCTTGCATAGGCTTGTCATGGTATACTATCACTTCATACACCTCATTAGGCTCTAGAACTAGGCCTAAATTGGCTAATTTTAACTATGAATTGTAACAAATGACCTGATGACCACCCTAGAAGTCCTTGCACATCCTTAAACACCATTTCATACCTGTGGGAAACCTAAGTTACATAGTATAAAAAGGCATATCCATAACTCCAGTGGGCAATAGTAACCACACTGAACCAAGCATTTAACACCTTGAAACCATAATGACTACTAAAGGAAACACCATGAATGCCACTTTTGTGAACACTAAACCTCATTGAGAAGGCACCAACCTTGATGACATTTCAATCCTCCTTTACCATCAATGATAACACCAATGCAACATGGTTCAACAATATCCCCCTTTGTCATTGATGACAACAAACTTAGAAACCTTGATGGAAAACAAACATACTAGCATCATAAAAATATTCAATCATTATTTCTGACAAGACTCTCTCCCCCTTTGACATCTATGACAAAGGTTTATACATCTAATAACATGAATAACATGCAAGAAAACATTGACAAAACATAATCTTACTTCAAAAAGCTCCCCCTTGGATTAGACTTGCTACTTTGTCAAAAATGGTTTGAAAAGATGTATGGATAACTTCACCAATTAGTTTCAATGCTTCCCCTAAACCAATCAATTTCTTTTGTCTTCTTGACTTGTGCCTTGAACTAGTGAGCTAACTCCCCCTATCTAGACACATTTTGAACCTTCTTGGAGCAACTACGACACTTGAGTTGCCCCCTCTTGATAATTTGAGACCTTTAGTGATTGCTTGGGGTAGGGATTATCCCTGATTTGTACCTTAAATTCTCAAAAACTACCTTTGGTAGAGGTTTGGTCATTACATCAAATACTTCCTCCTTTATTGACACATGTTCAATCTTGATTCTTTGCTCATTCACTTGCTTGCTTAAGAAATGGTACTTGATTGGTATGTGTTTTGTCTTAGAGTTTAGCATTGGAATCTTGGACACACTTATAGCACTTGTGTTATCACAGTACAAGGTATAAGACCTTCATTTTCAATTTTATAGTCTTCAAGTGTTTGCTTCATCCACATCACTTAAGTGCAATATATGGTTGTTGCTACGTACTCAGCTTCACATGTGGAAAGTGTTACAAGAGACTACTTTTTACTCAACCAAGACACAATGCATTTAGCTGCAAAGAAAGCTCCACCAACTGTGCTTGAAATATCCCTTGTGGGATATCACTTGGAATTCACAAATAACAATGAAGTGAAATTTTGATTTTTTAAAAAATTTTTAGGACATAAATATGTAAAAATAATTTTTTTTTGTATTTTATAGAATAATAATTTCTAACACTACCCAGAAGCTTCAAATAGCATAGAAAAATATGTAGGACAATAAACAAGAGAAATAATTTTTATCTCTCAGATCTGATTTTATTTATTTATTTTAACTGTTGAAAATACCTAAAAGTTCCAAAAATTCACAAGGAGCTAAAATGATATTTATAAATTTTGAAATTCAGACAACAATATATTTAAATGATAACGAATCATATCATGATGCAACCTGGAAATCTAAAAAATTCCAACCAGAAACCCTAGAAAACACTGCTCCTACAAAACCCTAAGTAAGTAGATCTGAGAATAAATAAAGCCCAAATTGAATGAAACTCCTCCCAAGAATTGTTCAAAGCTTGAACTCAAACCCTTGATAAATAATCTGATTTGTAGATGGCTGAAGTATGGACCAAATAATCTCTTTCTGATTACTAAGAAGATCCTTGAAATTCTCTGAAAGCCTTGATTTGAATAATCTGCTTTGAATGAAGCTCCAAATTAGCAAACTAGGGAGGATATCTCACCACCGAAGAGTGCTCTACTAGCTAGAAGTGTGGATCTTCTCACCACCAAAGCTAAGATTCCTGTGGAATTTTACTCCACAAGCAAAAAACATGCAAATGACGACTTCAATATCATAAAAGAGTGAGTGTATGAATGAATGCCCCTTTCCTCCCCCAAGCGCTTCCTTTTATAACTTTTCATTGTAACAAAAGGGCCCAAAAGAACCCTAATTGACCTCCTTGGGGAAAATCCACATAATAATAAAATAACTTGAGTTACTTTATCACCACATATGCCAAAAGTATACTTAAGTTACCCCCAATGAAGAAATATAAAATAAAGTACCATATATTCACCCATCACTCAAGTCATCGACATAATATAACATAAAGTACCTTAGGAAAGCATCACACAACCTTATTTCACTTAAGTCACCTTAAAGTACGTGTCTAATGTAAAAAAATAATATATAAGTGAAATGGAGGTGCAAACCATACCTAATAACCATCAATATCAATAGTCGCTTCGGCATGACAAAGGCTAAGACAAATGAAAGGCCACCTAGGCCACTTGCTTGAAAATGGGGACATTACGATCCTCCCCTCCCAAGAAATGCTTGACCCCAAGCATTATCCTATAGAAGTTGAATACCACAAAGTAAGTTCCTCCACTTCACCTTGTAGTCACCCAATTACCAATGTGATCTGAAGTAACCAAGACACCCCATGTAGTCATCCTTCTCTCCATGTTGTATAGAGAACAATGTTGCCCACTGAAGTAGTATGATGCCCACACCGACTCTCTGCTAGTACCCACACTGAAACTGTCAATCTATCTAGTCTCTGCCAATGTGAATTTTTCATCATGTGATCACTCACAATAATTTCCTCTCCGGTCAACCCAAAGGTACAAAAGTCCACTATGAATCCTATAACATCCCTTGTATCAATGTGTGAAACATCTTGTATAAGCAATATGTGTGTGAACTCTCTCACATGACCCATACTTGTGTGAGAGCAAGGCTCATCATAATGTGTCTTATGGGGGGGAAGTCACCAGACTCTAGTAAACAATCAACTAGAAATATCAACTCTACATAGTTCACCTCTTATGTTGAATGCGAACCTACTAAATAACCAATTAATTGGTCCAAATTCATTCCTCTAGTAACTGGCACATGGGTGAAGTGCTCACCAGGCATTAAAGTAGTAAAATACATAGGAGTGATATCCCATGTCGGCTCATAAAATGATGAACCTATAAGCTTTGATTTATCATAACAAAAACCCGTACATCCCTGTATAAAGTTTAGGATGTCCTCCCTCAACTCATGCCATATGAACCTTTCCCATATGAACCTTTACATCTCATCGAAGCTCAAGTGTTCATTCGTGGAATAAAAATGCACATATCGTAATATCTCCATCCTCAACCATGAATCTGACACAAGGTACAATCTGCCCTGATAGAAGATCATCTCATCCTCCAATCTGTAGCTATCATCTTGTATGTGACCATCCAAAATCTCACAAGTGTGTAATTTCTTAGAGTAATGTACAAGAAAATGAGGTCTCTAGTCTACCAAAACCTCTGATAACCAACATAATGATAGACTCAGGTGATTGGAACCTATAACCCTAATCTCTGTAACTGTCTCATGTGCAACATTACTGGTCACACCCACATCCATGACTCCACTCACCATGTCATATGGAGTCAAAGTCTCCATCATACCTTACTCACTCCCTGACTCAACATCATCGTATTCACTCTTAACATAAATAATCATCTTGTGCTTTGTGTTTACAATAAAGAATCTGTCAGAATAGGAGTCATCAAATATCCACTTGTTTCACCCGACAAAGTAGAATGAACAAGCCTGCTCCTAATGATACTCCCAAATCTCACAGGGAAAGGAAGCAAATTAATCCTTGGATCTTGTCTAACCACCATGAGCTCTAACTCCATGGTCTCATCCATCAAACTCCACATCAGCCAAGAATAGCAAAACACCCTGAAGTATTCCTGAAGAATACTAGACCAATGGTGATGACACAAAGATGAATCATAGGCAATGGAAAATAAACTCCAACAAGGGGAATTCAATCTCCCAATGCAATACAAAAGCCTCCAACTCCTTAGGCTCTCTTAAAATAACAACAAACCAACCAAAAAGGCCCTTACCAGCAATGTGGAATCTCTTACAATCTAGCTAATGTTGTCACTAGCCTCATACATGTTATGGTATACCTGAAATGTGCTTAAAAACTTATCCAAGAATATCCAAACCCTAGAATGAGTCTCGCAGCCAAAAAGTATGACTCTTTTAGTTAGATAAGTCGTCATAAAAGGATGAAGACATCAGAAAGTCTCCACATCAAGATCTAAATCAACACATTGTACCTTGCCTCTTTATAAGCACCTATTATATGAGGCTCCTAAGCCATCATCCTCAGTTCCCAAGAACTAACTAGAAAACATCTCCTCTCTAATCATAGTAGGGTGTATCCACCTCGACAAAACATTGATGGAATAAGGTCCAACCAACTCATGGAAATAATGTACCATGTCTGATGATGTATGTTCTAGTATTGGCACAATAGGTGCCAACAAAATGTCCATGGAAAGCATGGTATACTTCTCAATGCCATCATACCATCCTCTACACTATGACCCTCCTGAAACACATGGTCTCTGATCACATATATAATCATCTCCTTGCTATGTGGCTCCACACCGCGACTCACCATAGCACAACACTCAGTAATCGATCTCTCCTCATGCAAGGTCTCAACCACGTCACCTATATGATCTTGTGGCTCATCCTGTGTACATAAATCTAAAATATCTATGCACAACGCATGGGTCACTATCCCTGAGTCATCCTCATCTTATGTACATGTAACAATATCACGGATGTGACTTAACGCCTCCATGGAATGTGTCCTACTAGCCAATAAATGGAAAATATAGAACATCTCTCTGACGAGGTCCCAACACTCATGGTCCCACATCATCCAATAGAGTCTAACTGTGGCCACTACCTCCAATATCCAGACACTCAACCCAAACACTGTAGCCAATGAAGATGAGTTTTTGAGATTTCATATCTAACTTCTTTATGTTTTTCTTGGCTATGTGCATGTTGGCTTTACACATGAATAATTTTAGGTGTGCAACGGATGACTTCCAATTCAACTATGCTTCATGTGGACTTACTCCATTAAGAGAAACGGTGGGCACTCTGTTCAGTAAATATACTACTACCTTTGCTACTTTTTCCCAAAATGTCCTCGCTAGTCCAGAATCATCGATCACGCAACACACCATCTCCATCATCATATGGTTCCTTCTCTCAATAACACCATTCTATTATGGTGTGTGTGGAGAAGGAATCTATCGATGAATCTTGTGAGATTGCGGGTAGGATTTGAACTCATTACTGGTGAATTTCCCCTTCAATATGAGTAGAGAGATCTGATGTGACAACCAGTCTCATTCTCTACAACCACTTTGAAAATTTTGAAGTTCTCAAAAGCTTCACTTTTCTTTTGAAGAAAAAATATCCACATTTTTATTTAATAATTATCAACACATAGCATGAAAGAATGAAATCCATAATGACTAGGTTGCATTAGACCACAAAGATCGATATGAACCAAATAAATCTTACCTAGAGCTCAATAAGTAATTTTCTGGAATGAATCTCTATATTGTTTACCTACTAGGTAGTTAGGACACTTATATATATACTTATTGAGAGATGGTAAGCCTCTCACCATGATGTACCCGTGAAGTGTATCGAGATATTGGAAATTGATGTGACCAAGTCTCCGATGCCACAACTGTCAAGAGGAATAATTCCTAGCCATAAGTTCTTGATCATCCATGTGGACAAAGTCAAGATGGGACATATGTATCACATCATAGGATTTTGCAACAATTTTTGAGGCTCTAGATTTGTCTCAAATCAAACACACTTTCTTACCAGAATGATTATCAAATTTAATCTTCATATTATGATCTAGAAGTTAACTAACTGATAGTAGATTCTTTATTAAGCCAGGGACATATAATACATCAGATAATCTACAATTCCATGAACCAAGAGGTAGAGAAATGTTCCCAATACTTTGTACAGTATAAGAAGAATCATCACTTAATGAAACATGGTTTTTCAAAGGTGTGTCCCTCATGGTGATAAACTAGTTTTTGTGCCTCACCATGTGTTGAGTAGCTCCCGAATCAATGTACCAAACATCACTAGATGACATGGATGGTTCACTGGAACAAGTAGTGTACAAGAAGTCTTTATCATCTGAATGAAAACTACATTGCTTTGCTGATGGGGTTTATTTCTCCAATTACCCTTCTTCTGCCCTTACTTGTAGTATGACTGTTCCTAATGAGGTTACTGATTTTGAGGTCCAAAATTACTTGATGAACCTTTCTTATATGTATTGAACCAAGGATATTTCAACTCATGTCCTTTTTTACAAATAGGAAATTTCTTGTTTTGCTTGTCCTCGTGTTGTTTTTTTTTGGAGTTTTGAGAAGATTGTGTTTTGCCTTTTCCTTTCTGATGAGAAGATAGTGCTTGCTCCTCTTCATCATCTTTTTTGTACATTACTTCTTATTGTTGCAGTAGATTCACCAGCTTGTCAAAACTAACTGTCTAATATGAAAAGTTTAGTGTCATCACAAAAATGTGGTAAGAGGAAGGAAGTTCTCTCAAAACAATGGGCATGAGAGCTATATCAGTAACCTCCTCTCCTAGGGCTAGAAGGGAAGCTATTAATTATGTAACTCTCCGAAAGAAATCTTCCACTTTCTTGTTCAACTTGAATTTGAGTGTATGCAACTGACTCTACAAATTCAATATTTGTTCTTGTTTCTGGCCTTGTACACGATGCTTAACTTATCCCATGCTTTGGATGTTTTGGCATCTCAAATGTGGGGTTGCATGTCGTCAGACACTACAAACAATATTATGACTTTGGCCATCTAATTTGCCTTTTCAAAATGTCTCTGTTGGGTTGCATCATCTGGTGATCTGGTTAGAGAACCATTCACAACAGGCCAAATCTCTTCAAACTCGAGTTGAGTTCAAATTTTGGTCTTCCACAGGGCATAATTTTCACCACAGAGAAACTATGAGTCAAGAAAAAAGAATTTAAGAGCATTATTTGTCATAGTGGGTGGTTATAAAAATCCCAACTATATGGCTTGTTATCACAAAATAATACAATATACACTCAAAAAATATGAATTTACAATATTTCAATCGATTTTGTGGAAAAGTTGATTGATAGACAATTTTTTTGTTTTGTTTTGCAAGGCCTTGGTGGCATTTAGAGCTTAGAATGGCTACCAAAATGAAAAATTGCAAAAAAAAATAAAAAAGGCATTTTTATATTCCCCACCTTTGGGAATATTTGCTCAAAATGATTTTTTAAGCAAAGTAGGAGAAAAAAATTTACCCCAAAAAAAGTGTTTTTGCCACTAAATTTGGTGGGGGGTTTAGTGACAACTAGGGGGTTTGGCAGAGCTTTCCACTGCTAATTTTTGTGGCTGGCGCTAAAAATCCTCCCAAGTTTTAAAAATTTATATATAAGTAGTTTGATGGGGGGTTGAACCCCTAACACCCTAATCCCAAAGTTTTCGTCCTATCTAACTAAATACCAATGCACATATAATGTAATATGAAGGATTCAATATTAAAACCAAGCTTCAAAGAGCTAACCTTTTGAAAAAGTGTGGCAATGGGCAAGAGGGCCACGTGGCCAACACAGAGAGGGGGCACATTAGGTTTACCACCTATTTTCTTGGAAAATGGATCTTAAAATACTTTCCAATGTGCCTTCACTTATTTTATCCACCGTTTCGTGTTGGTATCCTTCGCATTTGTTTGGATGTTCGACAATTTTTTTCTCCACCATGCGTTCTTGTTTGTAGGTTGCTTGTTTGTGTGTGGGGTCATTATTATGTTATTTTATAGGTCAATCAGCTTGACCTTTGATGGAGGAACTCGCCGCACATGTGTAAACACCCAAAATTGGGTCCCAACCCTCTAGAACCCCTTTGAATAACATACCCTTTGCCACACCCTTCCACACACTATTGTTAATTTAATTACCCATATTAAGTTAATAATTCACTCACCCTTCCACCTCACCTCTCCACCTCACCATGGACCCATTCCAAGCCTATTTATTAACCTAGACTAAGTCACCACTCTTCTTAACTAACTATGACTCTTTCTAAACATAGCTATGACTTCTTCTACACATCTCCCACCTATTTCCCACTTCATTAAGCAACAATCAAAACCTCCAATCCATAACAAATCTTGACCTAGACTTAAAGGGTGGAAAAAGGATATTTTTGGAAAATATGACCTTTTCTCCCTAATCGACGTCGATTATTCCTCGATCAGTGCCAATCACTTAACAACCATTGGTTCCTTTAAAAAGGAATTTCCAACCCTTTACCCAGGTTCTTCCATCTTGGCTTCTAGTATTATGGCATTCCTACATCTCCAGAGCATTCAAAGATCAAACATAGGACCAAATCACTTCAATTCTTCACTAGAAACCAACCTCTCTCTCCATAGATTTGAATCATCCATAGGGAAGAATACAGGCTTCATTATCGTGACACTAGACCTAGATCCGTTTCTTCTATGAGCACCTATCAACCACCAACCATCGTCTATCAACATGTAATCTCCAAATAAGTATATGAATCCCATTGTTAAGTTACATTATCTTTTGGTATTGATTTCTTTATTCTATAGATTACTTTTCTCCCGAATATCTCCTACACCCACCTACCCGACAACTTGCCCATTTGAACCTCTCAGTCTCCCTAACCACCTATTTTACCATCTTCGAGTCTTCACATAAATCATAACATCTAGCCTAAGCCTTCCCAACTCCCTGTGCAATCATAGATAGCTCCCAATCAGCCCATTTTATCCTTTTTAACTAATTTCCCATATCGACATCGGTCATTATTAGGTACCGACATCGGTTACACTACCGATATCGGTCTTTGTGACTGGTAATTTTCCCTAAACCAGCAAGCCCATAACTCACCCAAAACCTCTTAAAACCTTATTAAACTTCACCTAGACCTTCTTAACACCTTTTGTTACACCTATAGGCCCTTATAACCAACCGCTCTTTCTATATTAAGTCTTATTTGTAGTATTAGATTAAATTTGGCTTATTGTATTTGTCTGGGACACCTAAATCGTACAACTATAGTAGGATTTCCTTCTTTCATGCTATTTTTTTGCATTAATTTGTATTTGAACATGGATTGATAACCTTCTAGGAAGCACTTCGATTCCCAGATCTAGCTCCCTATAGGCAGTCCACTGACCTATATTATTAATGCTATCATGTGGTCTTGTGTTCTTTCTTAGGCAGTCCTTCCTAGCCAAAAATGAGCTCTTTACAATCTACTAGATCTTCTACAACATGCGCAACTTCCTTCGATGACTTCACAAGTATTCCTCCTCACCTTTATCCTTATTTTTTTCATACACAATATTGTGGTGAAATTTTTTGGCATGCCCGATGGGACACTCGTTTGTGGGTTCCTTTCTAATCATATAGGTTGCATCTTGTGTGTTTCCTTTCTAAATCATTATTTGCTAAATCTTCTTCTTTGGTAATTTGCTCATTCTTTCTAATTTCTCTAAATGAAACAATTCTTTTGGTGCATTTAAAAAGAATCCTTCTTCTTTATTTTGTTCTTACATTAGTGAAATTTCATCCTTCTTCCTATTCACTCTTGTTTACATAGAATACTATATTTCGATGTGGGGATTAAAATACTTGCATTTCATCCTTGTATGTCTACATATTTAGCTCACATAGTTAAGTAGCAATCATATGACGGAGGTCATGACCATTCTGTGATTGATTAATAAAGTGTAGTTTAGATTTGTGCACACACTCACTTTTCCAAATAACTTAACACAATCTACAAACTTTTTAAAATTCCCTTATAGGAAGAAGTCGTCAAGGATTTAAAAACCCGTTGACGGTGGGCCCCACCCGGTGTTCTAGCTGGTTTATCATATTAGAGCTTGGACCTCATGTACCGAAAGGTATATTGAGGACTCTTTCACCAAAAAAAACCTGAAACCAACCATAGATTGATTTCTAGGTACCTTCGTTATCTAAAAATTCTATTTCATTCATAGTTAATCTTAAGGCATAAGTCATTTAAACACTAAAATCTATCCTAGGATAACGTGTTTCTTTAATTTTTGCTTATTCGATTGTTGTTTTCTTTCTTTTCTTCTATAGTTTGAGTTCTGAGGATGTATTTATCATTCTTTCTTTCTTTTACCACTCAACAATCATAACTAGTTCATTCTGGTTCTTTTTGTGTGTTTTAAATCATTTTTTGTCATCCACAACCTCTTTCAGGGGTTTTTTCCATCAAATTTAATTCAAACAATCTTAATTTCTTCACTTCTCAATTTTTATCAGTAACCGACATCGGTCTAATGGCCGACATCGGTTCTTTCATCATATTGGCACCGGTTAACTGATCAATATTGGTCTCTCTGCTTTTTGATTTTCTAACAAAACAACAATCTATTCTTACATACAGAATTTTTTGTGTTTTTAATTAACTAGTTTCTGAGTCTTTATCACCCTTAGCACATCCCATAATATCTGTTTTTCACTTTTCTTATCCAAAAATCTTAATTTGTTCACTTCCCTAGTTTTCATCAGTAACCAACATTGGTCTAACGACCGACATCGGTATTTCTGAATAACCGGCACTAGTTTACTGACTGACGTTAGTCACTATGTTTTTGATTTTAACCAAAAAAAACAACCTATTTCTACCCTCCAAACTCCACCAAACATTTGTTTCTAAGTTTTTCTAGTTCCACAGAGCCTAGAATACCTATTTTCTAACTTTCTTATGGGTTGGACTCACCAACAGGTGCGAGATTTTTCCTTTCATGCCAATCACATACCATTACCTGCTTCACCTTCATCATCATCTATTTCTTCACCAATGGACTCCAAAATTATTGTAACTATACCTACAAGTGATGAGGAATTTTCTAAATTCCTTGATCATAATGTCATAGCCTTACAACATTACCGTACCCACTCTTTCACCCGTGACTCATCGAACCATCCAATTTTTGGTATGCCTAATTCCGTGCCCCTTTCCATATCTATGAATGTTACTTCAAAATTATCTACTCCTGCATCAACGCCACCTACTACACCCTCAACATCTACCACACCTTTGGCATTTGTCACACCTTCAATGTCTGTCACTCCCTTAACGTCTACCAATGCCTTAACATCTGTTATATCTTCATCTACAAATCCTAGTATAGGGATCCCCAAATCATTTGTACCTATTACTTCACAACCATCGGTGGCATCGGAAGCCTATAACCCCTTTCAGAATGTAGTCCTCTCTATACCCCAAAATTTCTCACCCATCGCTATGAGTGTCTTTACACAAGTTCCTCCTACCTATACCTTACCTCAGCCACATCCTATTGCCTTCACTTCGTATTCAGGATATTTTCCTCCCTCTTCTGCTAGTGCCTATATACCCACATCTTAATTTTCTTACTTGGCACCACCATATACTAGCATGCCTTCCATGAACTACTCATCTTATCCACCCATTTATACTGCAGGGGGAATCCCTCAACCTAATTCTACCACAAATCTTATCAAAATGATGAAGGATAATATGAAAACACTCGAGGTCTCCATTTCAGGATCTCATAATGTCCTCACTTATGATGAAATATCTAACGAGCCCATCCACCCATCCATACCAATCCGCCCTTATCTTGCGCAATGGGAGCTACCCAAGTTCAACCGCTTCAATAACAAGGAAGGTCCCCAACAACATTTATGATCATTTAAACACGTGTGTTATTTGATCTCCCATGACGATGCCTTGCTTCTTCGAATGTTACCCATATCCTTGTCAGGACCCGCTCTAGATTGGTACAATGCTTTACCTAGGAACTCAATATTCTCTTTCAATTAGTTGGCCCGAACCATCCTCGATCATTTCTCAATCAATATCTCTAAGAAGGTCTTTATGATGGACTTGCATTTTATTCCCCAATACGAGGACAAATCTATCGCATATTTTTTCACACGTTGGCGGGGCCTCATCAATCAACTCTCCTTCCAGCTGCCACAAGTAGAGCTCATAGAGTTGTTCACAACTCTATGTGTTAGACACATTTCCCCAACTCTCCAGGGTTCAAATGTTTCGTAGGTTTGATGAAGCCTTCGCCATGGCCTAAAAACTAAAAATCCGTGCCCTCGAAGAAGAGAAACTTAAGTTGCGTAACAAGAACACTAACTTCAAATCAAACGATTCTTCTTCTAAACCACCAAAAAACCATTTTAATAACCATTCAAAGGCCAAAAGATCTGCAAATGTGGTGATTTTGAAAGTAAGCCCCTCTCACCTGTCTAATCAATCAAAACCACCTGCCAACCTCTCTCCTGTTCAAAAATTCCAATACAAGTATGAACAGAGGGCTTACACTCCTATCAGAGAACCATATTCTTCTATGTTGGAAAAGCTTTTAAAATATGGAGTCATCACCCTTCCACTTATCAAACCAAACTCTGGTTTTAATCCTTCTCGTCACACACCATCATGGTACAAAGAAAAAAAATTCTATAACTACCACCAAGTTAGGGGACATAGTGATGACAACTGTAAAACTTTCAAAAATATTGTCCAAGGAATGCTAGATAGTGGTGATCTCATCCTAGACAACCCTAATGCACCTGGCAATGCCAATATGGGTTTATTTAAGAAACTGTTTCCTAATCACACACCTTCATTAAACCAAACTTCAGAGACATCTACTAGTGACACCAATGTGTAAAAGGTTCATGTTGATTTTGACATAGTACATGTTCCATCTAGCCAGTTTCTTCCCATGGCTTCTATCGAGGAAATTCTAGCACAAACTCCTCTACCCATGGAGGAACATATCACACATACTCCTTCACCCATGGAGGAATCTACCCCCTCTGTTCCTCTACCCAAGGAGGAACCTATCTCACCTATTCCTCTACCCATGGAGGAGCTAACCCTATCCACATATCTACCTAAAGAGGAGTCCACATCAATGGTTATGCCTTCTCCTCAACCCACAAAGGATCCACTCTTATCTCCTCTTCCTATAGGTGATGCTTCTCCTAGGGTCTTCCAAGGTCATGTCAACCTTCTTACCTCACTTCTTCCTATGAAATAAGAGGAAAAATCCTTCCCTGTATCACAAGACTATGATTTCTAGACGTGTTTCACCACGAGTTCTTCATATTCCAAACAGAAACTATTCTTGCGTTTTGTGGACCGATTAGAGTATGTTGATTACTCCATACTCTAGGGGTGCCTTTGACTCCTAGTATCCACCCAAACACATATGTCCCCAAATACCTCAACTATATATCGTAAGGTATTCAAAACAACTAAAACCAACGCACCTGAACCACTCATATCCACCCCTTCTTCTTTAGCCATGCCTTCACCCAAACCCCTATATGTACCTAGAACTACTGTTGTCACCAAATCACTGCACCCTCCATATGGCCAAAATGTGAACAAGACGTTCAGTGTGATTAGGACACATAGGATCACCTCTCAAGATGTGGGATTTGGGCTTGAGGTGAACCTCTGGAGAAGGCCGAATTCTTCTTCCTAAACTAAGTGTTGTACTACTACTAGTGTAATAAAATGGCTATCTAGTCCTATGCTAAAACTTTCATGGGTTTTAGGGAAAGAGATTTGAAAGAAATTAAAATATACTAGGGATGGTGATGCACCAAATAAAGGGTGTTTCCATACTCAGGAAGGGTTAATTTGTCTGGTTCCAAACTTGGGATTGTACATGCATTCCTTGAAGGATGCCAACAAGGTAAAACAATGATTACACTTTTTTATTAAGCCATGCATGACTAACCAATTAGCTGATATGTTCTCTAGGCCTCCTTTACGCATTCCCTTTGTTAAAATGGATCAGACAAACGTGTTATCAGTCTTCCAGTGAAGAAGGATGAACTTGAGAGGGGTGAAAAAGCACCACAACTCAACTGCATGCAACACTCCACCACTTGATAAGCACAAAGCTCCAAGAACCTTAAATAAGAAACATGAACTTGCACAGTGTATCTGTAAGCATGGGAAAAGACACAAAAAAGTATAGAAGGATGAAAGGACCGAGACTAGTTACAAAACACACACTTTTTTTACTTAAATAACATGCACAATGCATCATACATTCAAAAGTGGCAATAGTTACCATTACAGTCTTGAAAAGGAGGCTTGAAAGTTCCCTCAACATTCAAGGACAACTTACAGAAGAGAGAGGTCTCTTGAAAAACACACACTTACCTAAGACGTCTAACTGTCTAACCTATCTGACCTGTTAGAACCCTTTGGATTGAGCTTCCAACTTATGTTTATAGAATAAGTTGAGAGAGAGGAGAGGAGTCAAATTGAAGGCACATGATTATTCATTTATTACAGTTGGTTGAACCACTTGAGAAGGTTCCATCATGTGCCATTAATTGCATGTTGACCAAGTTCTCCTTAATTAATTAAAAGAATATTTAAATAATAATAATAAATATTATTATTAAAATATTTAAAATAAAAATATTAACGTAATTACTATCAGGTGGGCCCCCCTGTTGACTGGTTTGTGATGAAGGGGAAAATTATGAGGAAAAGGCCAAAAAAGAGCCCAACTCGGTGGTTGGCTTACCGAGCCAACACACCGAGTTGGGTCCAAGCTCCACGCCATCGCATCGACTAAGCTGCTTGGTTTCCCAAACGAGCTCACCTCGGATGAGCTCCACCACCGCTCAACGTAGCCGAGCTCACTATGCTTCGAGCTCCTCCGCCTCTATGTGCAACCAACCTCTTCTTGCTTGAACATGTTGACTGAGCTACTCGGCTTAGCTTAGCAATGTTCACCTATCTCGTCGAGCTCTATCCGATGCAAACCCAACATGACACCAAGTGTTGAGATCCTTCCATCATCGTGACAACTCACTTTTAATACATCCTTATCAAACTTGTTGAGCTGAATGCAATAATGAGTAACTCCCCTTAGTAAACTCAGTGTCAAATCACAAATGACTTTGTACACTACGAATTCATTTTTCTCCAACTCACCAACACCTCTACTATAATAGCGAGTCCTTCGCGAGCCTAAACACCATGTTCTCCTTGTAAGCTAGCCAAATCTACTTGACCCCGGCAAGTTACCTCAAATTTTCTCAGCTCGGTGACATCCATTACCAAGCCCATCATGCATTTTATCTCACCATCGAGTCATCATCACCCGAAATCTTCCAAATGAATTCACCGAGTTGTTGGATTTTCACTTATGCTCAATTCACCCTGAATCACCTATCATACGGTTACGTGGGATTCCGCCTATTGCATTATTAACTTGAGGTCGAATCGGTTTTTTCCAAGCTCCTTACAACTTCATCGCTCTAGTGACTCCCTCACTGAGTTGAGCTACCGCACTTGCCTTGTCAATTTTAAGTCACAAACTCCTAAACATAACGCCTGAAACTCAATTCAAAACAAGCTCACCATAAATCTCATGATCTATAACTTTCCTCCAACACACACCTTGGTGAGTGCAAAATTGACCTCTCGCCATCTCCTCTGTGTGAATGATTTCATGAGTCACATAATTACCTAGACTCAACGCCAAACCCTTAATGAGTTGAAACTGCCGAGCTCAACTCGATTCTTATCAATGACTCCTCCTCGAGTGACTCACCTAGTTGATTAGACTGATCTCTCAACAAGTCGATCCTGAAAGAGCTCCCTCCACCTCTTCCATTGATCTCATCTTATCTCCATGATGAACTTCATAGGTCACTTTCTTAATGAAGAGCTCGATCAAGTATTCCAATGGATCGGCCATCCTCTGTCGGAAGTCTTGTAATATGTCTCATCTGCACGAGATCACCTCCACAAGATCTGTCTCATCTTCCGTGAATCTCCCTCCTTGAACTCGGGCCCCTCCCACTACAAATATGAGCCAAAATGTTAATTTTGAGGTACACTTGTTTTCTTCATGAGCATGAGCGACTCGACTCCCTCTACATGTAACTTTGAAAAGATACATTTTAGCTCACCTGAGCTAGTTTTGCCATGGTCTTCTATGAGCCATTTTACTCCTTTTTGCTAATTTGTGAGCTCCCTTCATTCTTTTGCTGAGTTCTGCAAGTTCACCATGCATTAACCAAGTGATCTCTGTGTCTACATCAAGCTCATTTATTGACTTGGTTCCCACTGCTGATGAGCTCCTCAACAGAGCTCCCTACCAGAACACCAAGCTCCCTCTTCTCCATCGAGGGAAAACAAACTTGCCTCACTAAGCTATTGTGTCCTATTTGAACTTATCATGAGCTATCCCTGAGTGAGCTCGGTCTAAACTGTCTTCATTACCACGTCACTCTCTACCAAGAGCTCATCCGATGACTCGCTTGAGCATGTCAATCGAGCCCCCTCACATCGACCCACCACCAAGCTCCTTCTTTTGCTCATCGAATCCCTCAACTTGGACCACTTTATTATAACTTCTTGGCATGTCTGAAGGTGAATTCTCCCTCGTGAATCCATTGATTTCCTTGGCCATGCTACATTTTTCCTGATGCATTCAAAATTCTATCTCACATGCTAATGACTTGGCTCCCCATACCATTCACAATGAATCTCATAGCCATGCTATGTTGAGTGAGATCTAACTCTCCTATTGAGCTCCATATGCCAACTTGACTCAAGCCCATAATTTTCTGAGTGACTGTACACTCATTCCCTGATTATATTTTCATCAAACCGACTCTTGTGCACTCAAAACTGACTCTAATGGATTCTCTGAGCTCTATGACCTGGATCTACACTGGAGCTCTGCCATACAATGAGTTGAATTATTTCCCTTGGCAATGATGAACCTATGCTCGTTGGTTATGAACTCTAACTCTATCTCAATGCCTCAAGTTTTTCTTCAATTTGATGGCTTTCTTGAGTGACAGTTCTCGCAAGCTTAAACATCCAATGACTAAACTCTGCATTGCCTCTACGAACATTTATCTCCTTTACATGGTGATCTAACTCCATTATGCTTCATATTTTTGGGCCCGTAAATAGCTCCTTTAAAAGTGGTAGTTCCCCTATGACTCACTCACCCTACCAAACATCTCGTCAACTTGAAAGGTAACTCAATGACTTAAATAAATCTTGGCCATAGACTCGGGATCTTCGTAAGCACGTTCAGTTTGTGGAACTTCTCCTTTGGCCTGCCAAGTAATTATTCCCACTTGGCGATGCTTTTCACGATCCCCGCGAAGTGGAAAGTTTGTATTGGTTTGTTGTCTCAACGTTTCCACATGGCAATTGTCACCTAGATTTCCCTGTTCATGCCTTAGCGCGGGTTTATGCACCATTTCCACCCACTTCACTGGAAAAAGGCTAAGAACTTCCCCTAATGTTCCTTGGCCAAGTTGTGATCTCCGCTTTGATCTCCCATCAAAACATCCATCGCTCCTATCAAGATTCCTTTACGACGAGCCAAACTCGGCTATCGATCTTGCCTTTCTGACTCACGAACTCATCAAAGGCTTGTGATCTGAGTCATGACCAAGTCAGGATAAGGCACGAGCTCCTCTAATGATTCATATCTTTGTTCCCGATTTGATGATGTTTAGCTCGATTGAGCGAGCTAAGCTCATCAAACTCCTCGATGGCTTGTATACCAACAAATGAGTAAGTTCACCTGATTCACATAACCACTTAACTTGATCAAGCTACATGAAATATCAACTAGTCCATCATCTCACTTCATCTTTCAACATTAAGGCCCATATCACACTGACTTGGCCTCTTAACGCTCTACACCGATATCTATATGCATGAACCAAGCCCACTATGAATTGCCTAATCCTTGAACCCCGAGTCACTTGCACTGAGCTCTTAAAATAATCTCTCTATTTGAGTGGATGGTTATGACCGTTTGCATTGGCTCCTTCACCAAACAAGATCCACATAGAGTTCTACCACATAGACTGAAATATAAACTAAGCTGAGACCTCGAATATCCCAAGACTTGTTCCTAGATTTCCACTATGACTCACTTACGAGATCTGTTCCAAACTGACCATAGAATGAGCTCCCCATTGAGCTCTGCACTGAGTTGGCATTGGACTATGCATTGAGCTAACATCGAGTTGAGCCTAAATTGGGCTAGGTGAGATCACTTATCAATTTATTAATTATTTAAATTATTTTATCTCCTTGATGACCAAAAGTGGGTCCCTGGGACCAATGTCGTGTTTTAATCGAAATAGGACCCCGTTGTCCAATTTTTCCATGTGCGTAAAACTGTATTACATTTTTGGCAACCTCTCAGGGATGATTACCTGCTAAGCATAATTCTAGTAGCCTTAAGTCATCCATTGGGCATGGAGTTGATGTTGGAATCTTGAGAGTAATTTGATTTTTTGTGATACATCTTGGAATCCCCTTGAGAAAATCTGATCTTGGAACTCCCTGAAATGCTAGGCATGAGGTATATTGAATCTATTGAATACTTGACGTCATGAACACTACAAAATTTTGAATGAATCAGATGTATACCCTTGAGAAAATTTGAACCTTCCTTCCCTTGAGAAACTTCCAAGAATGATACAATGTGCAAGAACAACACAAAATTTGACAAAAAAAGGAAAGCAAAAGAACAACAACACACAACAATGTGCATAAGCACTTGGAGGAAAAAACCTAACTAAACTATATATGGGGTGGAATGATCTCAAAAACAAGATTTGAGATGTATCCCATTCACATGAATGGGAAGTTCTTCTCCATTGAGCCTGGATAGAAAAAATGAATTCACCTCTTTGCAACTCGTGATGATGTATGGCTTGCTCCAGAGAGCATCAAACTTGGCGTGCTTGCCTGGCTTGGCCCTATCTTCATCCCATTTGAGAACTAAGTCTCCCTCTTGAAAATGCCTGTCGGATGCCTTCTTGTCAAAATATTTCTTAACTTGAGCTTGATGTTGCTCCAAAGTCTTCATAGCCTTGTTTCATAATTCCTCTAACTCCATGAGTTCAACAAACCTTACTGTCAGAGGGTCACTCTCCATCACTTCAAGTTGAGCTAACTCCAAAGAAGGAAACTCGAAGGAGAGTGGAAGTTTTACTTCCCTTCCATATACAAGCATGAAAGGAGAATTTCCTATGGCCCTTTTAGGTGTGATCCAATCTGCCCATAAGGTAGTCTTAAGCTGTGTATGCCAAGTCCTCTTGTTAGTTTCCATTGTGTGCTTAATAATCCTTATGAGGTTTTTGTTGCTAGACTTAGCCAATCCATTTCCTTACAGATAGTAATTGGATGAAGTCTTGAGGTAGACCCCATTTTTAATAGCCCATTCACTCAACTTCATACCAAGAAAAGCCATCACGTTGTTTGAAATGACTGTAAACGGAACACCGAATCTTGTCATTATACCTTCCAAGAAATCTAGAACTGCCTTCTCATTACTCTCCTTCAATGCTACTACCTCTGTCCATCAAGTAAAATAGTCTGTTGCAATAAGTACCCATTTATTTCCATCACTAGATGGAGGATTAATCATTCTGATGAAATCCAACCCACATTGAACAAAGGGTTGATCCACTTGAAATGGATGTAGTGGAAGAGCTTCCAACTTCTACTTGCTCGTGAAAAAGGCACATTCCTTACATTTCCTTACCCAAAGATGGGCATCTTTGAAAAAATCCATCCAATAGTAGCTAGCTCGCATGATATTAGTAGTAGTTGTTTATGTAGAATAATGTCCTCCAGATAGGCCATTATGAAACTCTTCTAGTATCTTACTTACATGTTTCAGTCCTACGTAGTGAAGGAGAACACCATTCAAATCCTTTCAAAAGAGAATGTTATCTACCAGGACATATGGAATAGACTGAATATGGAAAGTCTATCTTTGATTTTTATCCATGTTCACAGGATATACTCCTAAGAAAAGGAAATTTTCATTTTGGATAACTAGTCAACTTGATCATCACTCTCATCAGTGTTTAGGAGTGTCACGTCCTCATCACCTTTTGATTCCATGTCTGCAGCAAGTTTTTGACACAAACCTTTACCTCTGACAAGTTTAGTGACCTTGATATGCATGTTATACTCCATCACCTTTGTGATCCATCCAACACGCTTTTCATTCATCTATTTGTTCAGTAAAAATTCCTTGACGCCTGGATGAGACGCCATCAAATGAATTTTGTTGTTGGAAAACAAGTGCTTGAATTTCTTCAAGGCTTGAATAACCGTAAAGACTTGTTTTTCAACAAATGAATATTTGAGCTCATAGTCTTTGAGGGATTGACTGAAGAAAGCAATTGGTTGCTCCTTCAGGTTGTCATTTTGCTGGGTGAGGATCCCTGAAATTCTCTCTTGACCTGTAAAAGCATAAAGGATAACGTCTTTATCAAACCTGGGGTTTATCAACGTGGGATCTTGAGAAATGATGATTTTAATGGATTCAAAGTTCTCCCTTCCTTCCTTTGTCCATGAGAATGGCATATTTTTCTTCAGCATGGTTTTCAGTGGTTTAGCCAATGTTACAAATTGAGGGATGAATCTCCGCAAGAAATTTATGGTTCCCAGAAAACTCTGGAGACCCTTCCTGTGACTTCGGAGAGATAAGGACATAATTGAATGAATCCTGGCTAGATTGATTGATAGTCCTTCCACTGAAACAACATGCCCCAAAAACTTTCCCTTGTGCACTACAAAAATACATTTCTTGGGATTAAGTGAAACCCCAAATTCCCTACACCTTTGGAAAACCTTCCTTAGATGCGTGATGTGATCTTCTGCATGCTTAGAATATACAGTTATGTCATCAAGGTAAACCAAGATGATATCATTGATTAATCCTTTAAATTCCATGTCCATGGCTCTCTTGAAAGTAGCCCCTGCATTGGACAATCCAAATGGCATTTTGTAGTAAGCATATGTTCCCCACTTAGTAGTGAAAGCCGTTTTGAATTGTTCATATTCTTGGACTAGAATTTGATTATATCCCAAATATCCATCGAGCAAGGAAAACCTTTAAGCCCCTACCACTGTTTGAATTATTTTCTCCATTGATGGAAGAGGATAGTGGTATTTTAACGAAGCATTATTTAAATCCTTGAAATCCACGCATAACCGGATCTCTCCATTCTTCTTCCTTACTAGCATTAGATTGGCTTCCCATGAGGAATGTTTGATAGGGAAAATTATGAAGGCTTTGATTAGTTTTCTCAGATCCTTCCTCATAAGTGGCTCAATCTTAGGATTAATTGGCCTTTGTTTCTGGTGAACTAGCTTAGAATTTGGATTCAGTTCAATAGTATGTTGGGCTAGACCTAGATCAAAACCACATAGGTCTTTATAGCTCCATGTAAAAATTTCATGATACTCTTGACAAAGTTTTTGAAAGCTTCTTTCTCTTCAGAAGTACACACTTTGCCAATCTTCAGAAACTTCTCATGCGCTACCTCGACTTCCTCAAAATATTCTTCTTTGATCGCCATGTTAGAGCTTTGTCTTTTGGCTTGATCATCTGAATTGAAAATGGATTCCAGAGTGACTAAGACTATTTGTAGTTTGTTGCTTTTCAATTGTATAATTTGATCACCATATTAATCTTGCAACTTATCTTGATTTCTTGCAGCAAACTCCACCTCTTATTATAGGAAAAGGACAATTTTTTTGTCTCTATTGAACACTTGCCAGCTACTCACATTATCAAGGACTACAGGTCAAACCACTATTTTGACAAACTGCTGCCCTTACTTCATGATATCAACAGGTATGTCATATTTCCATCCAATTGTAGAAAGCCTATCAACATCTTGATTTTGATTTTTAGGAACTACATGGATCCCAAAAGCTTCGAAATCTTCAATCAAGTCCTAGAATTGGTTCTTCTATGATCTTAAAAGGTCATTATTAGATGCACTGAGCACTATCACTTGATGAAAAACTAACTTACTATCTCCAAAAGTTGTCAGGGATTTGATTCCCTTCTTTTGGGCTAGCTAAATTCCTTGCATAAGGGCCTCGTATTCAACAACATTGTTAGTGCAACTAAATTGCAACTAGAAAGATGAGAAGTACTTATCTCCCTCTGGATAAATTAACATAACACCAAAAATGGATGCATTCTTACTTCTCGAGCTATTGAAGAACAATTTCGACAGTCCTTTAGAATTGCTTAGTGTTTTGACCAGTTGTGGTATGATTGTATCTTCTTCATGAATACTGTAGGTACCTAATCCCATTTCTTCCAAAAGCAACAAACCATCTTCTTCTTCTACCAACACATCAACGTAGGGATCATATTGATGATCTCCACTTACTTCATCTAGCATAGTATCGGGGAATTCTTCAATAAGAGTGGTCAGTTTATGATCAACATCTTCATCTTCTAGATCTCTGATGGTGTAATTCCCATTTATAAGACTAGTAGCGTAGGGTTCTACATGATTATGGTAGATTGGTTCTGCCATTATAGTCACTTTGGTTCCATATCGAGTCATGAGAATCATATGTGACCAATCAACGAATAGATAACCGCCCATCTTGGTAATGCAATATCATGATAGGCAGATGGTAAAGAGAGGAGGAAGATCAATGACTGATATGTCTTGGGTGAATGATAAACTGAGGCATGCATATATGGTAATTTGAAGTCCTTTGATAACTCCAATAGTCTTAACAGCTGTGTCATCCAGCTGAACAACTCATCTTACAACCGGTGCATATTGTATGCCTAGTACATTTGTAATTTGTTTGGGCATGACTAAGCTACTGACGCTAGAATCGATCATCCAATTATGCACTAGGTGGTTGCCAATGATAAGGGAAATATAGAATGACGGTGGTTTGTTGGCTTTAGGAATAATTTTCCCTTCCGGTTGACACAAAATCATAGAAGCTGTTGTTCCACGACCTGACAATTCGTCAATTGTACCAAAACTATTTAGAGCCTCTCACAACAAATTTCTTTGAGAAGGAATTGAGAGTGCGTCCCACATAGTAACACTTAGATTGGTTTTCTTCATTTGTTCTACTATACTGAAGGAAATTGATCCAACTTTTATGACACTTGTTTAGGCATTAGGATCCTCTTTTAAAAAGTGCTTGTTGGGTACTATGATGCCTGAAGAACCTTATTTCATCCCAGCTTGGTTAACAGGTGTTTCTGGCGGTTTTTTTCTCACATCTTTATCAACCACTGCTTGTGTTCGAGCTATGAAGAGGATGCTTGATAATATTTAAAAGGTTGAGGTTCCATTGCTCTCTTTTTGGAATGAGTGTTTTTTTCCACTGATGAGAAATTTGTATTCAACCTGAAAAAATCTTCTACTTTCTAGTTTAGCAAAGTGGTTTCTTCAGGTGCTTGCAGTTGATCTATTGTTTCTTGTATAGATGTGTTCTCTGTTAGCTCAGAAGGGGCAAATACATTTTAAACCATAACGGCTGGCTAATAACTCCATTGAGATAAAAATTTTGATTGTGGGGTTGAGAAAAAGGATAACACCATTCATAGTCTTGAACTAGATTATTCTTGATAGGTACTATGGCTCTGGATGAGCTAGTAGCAAGAGGGTTCTAAAATTTCAAAGGCCTAACATTCATAACTTGATTTGTAGCTTGATTTTGAGGCTGATTGTTTCCTTGAAAAGGAGGATGGTTAGCCTGATACTGCTGATTTTGTGACTGGTATGGATGATTATATTGAAATTGTTGCCTCTTGAGTGCAACGAGCTCATTTCCAAAAGTTTATAGCAGTGAATTGACTTCAAATAGATCATTTAAAGAGGTAGGGGAAAATTGATCTGGTTGATTAGGGGCTGCTGGAATAGGAGTAATGATAGGCTGATTATTCGTAAGATCTAGAGACAATGACATTGGTGGTCATGGAGCTATCTTTCCAGCTCAAATCAAGGAATTCTCCACTCTTATGGTAACATTGTAGGCATCAGGTAATGTAGTCACTCCCATGGAATGAATCATAACTGCTACATCACTATTAAAGGATCTCAAATAGTACAAGAATGCATTATTTGGAGAAGGCTTTATGAGTTTCGGAATCCTATTCTAGGTCCTATGGAATCAAAAGTTAAAATGACTCATGTATTCTTGGGGAGCTCTCTTCATGGTAGTGAGTTGTTCCAAAAGTGATAGGTGATTACTCTTGTCTTCAAACTATTTATAGAGATTTTATCCTAACTCATCCCAAGTGGTTATAGTGCCAACACTTAACCCTCAAAACCATTGAAGTGCTTTTCCCTTGAAAGAGGTAGCAAGAAGTCTAACCACAACATTGTCCTCTGTCATATTATGTACTGCAAAAATGCTGGCTACATCAAGAATATGTTCCATTGGAGTAACGTGAGTTTCCCTTATGTAAAAGGGTAAAATTTTGAGTGTTGTAACAGGTATAGGGTCACGTTGAGCCAGAAGAAGAGGATTACTTGCATTGAAAGGGGGAAAAACTTGGTTTCATACCATAGCAGCAAGAGATTGATTATTCCTTGGTGGAGGAACCTTCTGTACGGAGGATCTTAATGACCCCTATGAGGTAGAGTTGCAACTGGTGATGTTGAAATGCCTCTTCTTCTTTTTGGAGGAGTCAAGGAAAGTTCGATATGTTGATAATTTCCTTGCTTTGAAGAAGATCTTGTCTGAATTCTTCACATAAGTTAACACACTAAGATTTGGAATATAGAGATATAGAGTCGCTAGGTACTTTGACTTGTGCAAGTGAGAAGAGAAGTACCAATTTTATCCCACCAGGAGTGCTAAAAACTGTTGTCACCAAATCGGTGCACCCTCCAAATGGCCAAAATGTGAACAAGATGTTCAGTGTGATTGGGACACATGGGATCACCTCTCAAGCTGTGGGACTTGGGCTCAAGCTGAACCTCTAGAGAAGGCTGACTTCCTCTTCCTAAACTAAGTGTTGTACTACTCCTAGTGTAATAAAATGACTATCTAGTCCTATGATAACATTTTCATGGGTTTTAGGGAAAGAGATTTGCAAGAAATTAAAATATACTGGGGATGGTGATACACCAAATAAAGGGTGTTTCCAGACTCAGGAAGTGTTAATTTGAAGATGGTGTGTGCACCAAAATTCAACTTCACCTACTGCAACTTAGAGATGGTACAAAATACCACATACTAGGAAGCACACATTCCCTTTGTTAAACTTGATCAAATAAATGAGTTATCAATCTTCCAGTGAATAAGGATGAACTTGAGAAGGGAAAATAAGCACCACAACTCAACTGCATGCAATGCTCCACCACTTAATAAACATAGAGCTCTAAGAACCTGTAATAGAAATGTGAACTTGCATAGTGTACCCGCAAGCATGAGAAAAGGCACAAAGAAGTATAGAAGGATGAAAGGACTGAGATTAGTTAAAAAACACACACTTTTATTACTTAAATAACATGCACAATGCATCATACATTTAGAAGAGGCAATGGTTGCCATTAAAGTCTTGAAAAGAAGGCTTGAAAGTTCCCTCAACATACAAGGACAACTTGCAGAAGAGAGAGGACTCTTGAAAAGCACACACTTGCCTAAGATGTGTAACTGTCCAACCTATCTAACATGTTGGAACCCTTTAGAATGAGCTTCCAATTTACATTTATAGAAGAAGTTGAGAGAGAGGAGAGAAGGATTCATAAATTCCCTTCCCAAATTGAAGGCACATGATTGTTCATTTATTACAGTTGGTTGAACCACTTGAGAAGGTTCCATCATGTGCCATTAATTATTTGTTGACCTAGTTCTCCTTAATTAATTCAAAGAATATTTAAATAATAATAATAAATATTATTATTAAAATATTTAAAATAAAAATATTAACTTAATTACTATCAGGTGGGCCCCCCTGTTGACCGGTTTGTGCTGAAGGGGAAAATTATGAGGAAAAGGCCAAAAAAGAGCCCAACTCGGTGGTTGGCTCACCGAGCCAACTCACTGAGTTACGTCCAAGCTCCATGCCATCACATTGATCGAGCTACTCAGTTTCCCAAACAATCTCACCTCGAACTAGCTCCTCCACCGCTACATGTAACCAAGCTCTTCTTACTTGAACACGTTGACCGAGTTACTCGGCTTAGCTTGTAAATGTTTACCTATCCCATCAAGCTCTATCCGATGCAAACTCAACATGACACTAAGTGTTGAGATCCTTCCATCATCATGACAACTCACTTTTAACACCTCCTTATTAGACTTGTTGAGCTGAACAAGCTACTGAGCAACTCCCCTTAGTAAACTCGACGTCAAATTAAAAATGACTCTAAGCACTATGAATTCATTTTTCTCTAACTCACCAACACCTCTACTACAATAGTGAGTCCTTTGTGAGCCCAAACACCATGTTCTCCTTGTAATCTTGTCAAATCTACTTGACCCTGAAAATTTGCCTCAAGTTTTCTCAGCTCGGTGACATCCATTACCAAGCCCAATGTGCATTTGACCGAGCTATGCATTTTGTCTCAGCATCGAGTCATCATCACCTGAAATCTTCCAAATGAACTCACCGAGTTATTGGATTTTCACTTATGCTCAATTCACCCTGAATTTCCTATCAGACAGTTACGTGGGATTCCACCTATTACATTATCAACTTGAGGTCAACTCGGCTTTTTCCAAGCTCCTTCCAACTTCATCCCTTGAGTGAATCCCTTTCCGAGTTGAGCTACCGCACTTGCCTTGTGTATTTTAAGTCACAAAATCCTAAATATAACACCTGTAACTCAATCCAAAACAAGCTCACCATGAATCTCATGATCCATGACTTTCCTCTAACACATACCTTGGTGAGTGAAAAACCAACCTCCCACCATCTCCTTTGTGCAAATGATTTCATGAGTCACATGATTATATGGACTCAACACCGAACCCTTCACAAGTTGAAACTACTGAGCTCAACTCGTTTCATGTCAATGAATCCTCCTTGAGCGACTCACCTAGCACATTAGCCCGATCTCTCAACATGTCAATCCTGAAAGAGCTCCCTCCACCTCTTCCGTTGAGCTCGAATTATCTCCATGATGAAATTCATAGGTCACTTTCTCAATGAAGAGCTTGATCGAGTATTCCAGCAGCTCAACCATCCTCCATTAGTAGTCTTACAATAGGAATCGTCTACACGAGCTTACCCTCATGAGCTTTGTCTCATCTTTTGTGAATCTCCCTCCTTGAACTCGGGATGCTCCCACTACAAATTTGAGCCAAAACATCAATGTTGAGCTGCACTTGTTTTCTTCGCAAGCACACGCGAATCGACTCCCTCTACATGTAACTTCAAAAAGCTATGTTTTAGCTCACCTGAGCTAGTTTCACCATGATCTTCTATGAGCCATTTTACTCCTTTTTTCTAAGTTGTGATCTCCCTTCATTCTTTTTCCAAGTTCTACGAGTTCGTCGTGCATTGACCAAGTGATCTTTGTGTCTGCATCGAGCTCATTTATTGTCTCAGTTCCCATCACTGACGAGATCCTCAATAGAACTCCCTATCAGAACATTGAGCTCCCTCTTATCCATTGAGGGAAAAAGAAATTGCCTTTTTAAGCTATTGTGTCATTTTTGAACTTAGCATGAGCTCTTCCCAAGTGAGCTCAGTCTAAGTTGTCTTCAACACTGCATCACTCTTTGCTAATAGCTCATTCGACGAATCACTTGAGCATGTCAACCGAGCTCCCTCGCATCAACCCACCACCAAGATCCTTCATTTTATCATCGAATCCCTCAACTTAGACCACTTTATTGTTCCTTCCTAGCAATTCGAAAGGATAATTCTCCCTTGCAAATCCACCGATCTCCTCGGACATGCTAAGTTTCACCTAATGGATTCAAAGTTCTATCTCACATGCTAATGACTTGGCTCCCCATACCATTTGCAATGAATCTCATAGCCATGCTATGTTGAGTGAGCTCCAACTCTCCTATTGAGCTCCATATGCCAGCTCAACTAGAGCCCATAATTTTTTGAGTGACTGTATGCTCATTCCTTGATTGTATTTTCATCAAACTGACTCCAATGGATTCTCTGAGCTCTATGACCTGGATCGACGCTGGAGCTCTTCCATGTAATGAGTTGAATTATTTCCCTCGGCAACGATGAACCTATGCTTGTTGGTTATGAACTCCAACTCTATCTCAATGCCTTGAGTTTTTCTTTAATTTGGTGGCTTTCTCAAATGATAGTTCTCATGAGCTCAAACCTCCAATGACTAAACTCTACCTTACCTCTGCGAACATTGATCTCCTTTACACGGTGATATAACTCTGTCATGCTTTGTATTTTCAGGCTCGGAACTAGCTCCTCTAAAAGTGGTAGTTCCCCTATGACTCACTAGCCCTACCAACCATCTCGTCAACCTAGAAGGTAACTCGGTGACTCAAATAAATCTCGGCCATAGAATCGGGATCTTCATTAGCATGTTCAGTTCATGGAAATTCTCCTCTAGCTTAACAAGTAATTATTCCCACTTGGTGATGCTTTTCATGATCCCCGCGAACTGGAAAGTTTGTATTATTTTGTTGTCTTAACATTTCCACATGGCAATTATCACCTAGATTTCCCTATTCATGCCTTAATGTGGGTTTACGCACCCTTTTCACCGACTTCAGTTGTAACAGGGTAAAAACTTCCCCCAATGTGCCTTGGCTGAGCCGTGATCTCCACTTTGAGCTCCCATCGAAACATCCTCCGGTCCTATCGAGCTTTCTTTATGACGAGCCAAACTTGCCTACCAATCTTGCCTTTTCGACTCATGAAATCGTCTAAGGCCTGTGATTTGAGTCATGATCGAGTTAGGCCAAGGCACAAGCTCCTCCGATGACTCATCTCTTTGTTCCCGATTTGATGATGTTTAGCTCGACCGAGTAATTTAAGCTCATCAAACTCCTCAATGGCTCGCATACCAACAAATGAGTGAGCTCACTTGATTTACATAACCACTTAGCTTGATCGAGCTATACGAAAGATCAACCTGTCCAGCATCTTACTTTAATATTTAAACATTAAGGCCTATATCACTCCAAGTTGGGCTCTTAACGCTCTGCACTGATCTCTCTATGTATGGACCGAGCCCACTATGAATCACTTGATCCTTGAACCCTGAGTCACTCACACCAAGCTCTTGAAATAATCTCTCCATCTGAGTGGATGGTTGTGACCATTTACATTGGCCCCTTCACCAAGCGATATCCACGTAGAGCTCTACCACATAGACTGAACTCTAAATTGATCCGAGACCTCAACTCTCTTGAGCCTTGTTCTGAACTTTCCATTACGACTCACTTACAAGCTCTATCCTGAAATGACCATAGACCGAGCTTCCCATTGAGCTCTACACTGAGTTGGCACTCGGATATGCATTGAGTTAGCACCCAGTTGAGCCTTAGTTGGGTTAGAAGAGCTCACTTATCAATTTATTAATTATTTAAATTGTTTTATCTCCTTGATGACCGAAAGTGGGTCCCTAGGACTAATGTCATGTTTTGATCAAAATAGGACCCCGTTGTCTAATTTTTCCATGTGCACAAAATTGGATAACACCTACCACTTCCTTAGGGGTCCTACCAACACCTAGCCTCTTGCATCCCATAGTAAAACTAGATTTGTCTACTCAACTACCACCTGTCACAAAACTAACTCCCACACCTAAAAAGAAGACCCAACCTTCTAGGCCTCTCAGCCGAGTATCTCCCATGCCTTCTCTTTCACCTTTTCCTATACCTTTGATTTTAGGTCCACACCCTTCCACCTTGGTCAAGTTACCTCTTCACTAAGGAAAATCCTAGGTGTGGCAACCTGCATCTGTACCTTTACCTTCTCTTTTTCTCACACCTTCACCTTCATCACCTTTTCTACCTATACCTTTTCCATTACCTACAACCACACTATTTCCAATGCTGCTGCTCTCACTTTAGATTTCTAGGGTACCTCCACCTTCTACATCTACTTCTACATCGTGTACCACTCCTACACCTTTACCCAAGAAGGTGCAACCTAAACTGAAACAAAAATATTCACTACTTACCAAAAAGGTAGTCACACCTACACCACCTCTAGCAACACCTCTCTCATGCAAATCACCCACACCTTCATCCAAGCCAACTCTGACTTCTCACTATGATCCATTAGTAGGATCCTATTCTAACATCCTTGCTAGGTTGATAGAAACCTTTGCTATCTCATTACCACCTATTAAGCCTTATGACCTCCTCAAATCCAAACCAGTAGGGTTTGACGACACTAAAATCTATGCATATAATCACTTATTAGGTCATGATATCAAAGGTTGTAAGGCCCTAAAAAGCATTCTCCTTAAAATTTATACTTCAGATGGTCTCTTCGAAGATGATGACTTGTTGGAGGAGAATTCTATTCCCTCTCTGCTCGCTACCACATGACCTAGCCCTATATCTACTCAGTAGCCTTTACCTGCATCTCCACAACCCTCTTTTCCTTCTCTGATTATATAAATAAATATTGTCTGAGTAGCCATTTGATCAGAAAAAGATAAAGGAAAATAAAAAAGTGGTAGTCCATCCAGTGCACCTTCACCCACCATTCCACCTGCACCTGTCCCAAACATAACCATCCATGGGATGGCTTATCCTATTTCTAACAAAGTTGCACATCGGTCTATGATTAAATAACTTCATCAATCTCCTCTAAAGATGTCCTTATACCACCTAATTCAAACCTTTGAGTCTCATCGTCGGGCCCTTTTTGAGGTCCTCCAATCTATCAATGTTCCACCAAATGATCCTACACATGTGGCTGCCATCTTTACCCCTCATCATGTGGCCACCCTCACAACTTCACCTCAAACTTCTTCCCCAATCACCTCTCCTTAGGTTTCCACCGTCAATTTTGATGATTAAGAGATTCCCCCTATGTAATCAGATGATCCTGATCCTACCCTCTTCATCACCACCTACATCAATGACACTCGTGTTCAATGCATTATGATTGATGGAGTTGCTAGCATTAATATCATTTATTCCCATGAGTATGAACAATTTTGCATACCCGCCCACTATATGCATAAAAACCCTGTTATGTTGTGTTCTTTCAATGATTCCATGAATTCTACATTTGGCACCATCCTCCTCCGCATCCACGTGGGCCCCCACACCAGTGTAAAACTATTCTATGTGCTCAAGGGAGAATTTCAATATAACATGTTGTTTGGCCGACCTTGGATTCGAGCTATGGGGTGTGTTGCTTCAACCCTTCACCATTGCTTAAAGTTTGAATATTAAAGGCACCCCTACACCATTAAGGCGGATCCTTCACCTTTTAAAACTTGTAACATGCTCTACCACCCAAATGATGTCCTTGTTCCAGTCATGAAATATACCACCTTTACTACTTCATCTACTTCTACTACCTCATCTACCACTTCTACCACTATACCTTCCACAACTAGCTCATTACCACTTCTACCACTATACCTTCCACAACCAACCCATCTATCCCCACTGTTGTCGTAGATTCCATAGCTGTCCCATCTACCAACCCACCTATTTCACCAACAACCAATTCCTCATCTTCTCCATATTTGAGTAGCTCATCCATCCCCTTACCCAAGTACCAACCTCAAACCCCTTGGTAGGTGTTTTTCAACGCCTTTCCCTGGGAGAATACCACCTATAAACATAGACACTTTCCTTACTCCTAAAGAGTATGGAAGCCTGCGTTAACATCCATGTTACGACCATCATGTAGGAGAGGTATTTCCATATGGTCCTCCCCACCTTCATACCAACCTAACATATGGGGGACTAGACACTTCTTCTTATTCACTTGAACCACCTACCTAAACCTGGCCTTTCTCATCCAACTTCCAATACCTTATAAACCACCACTTCGCCCACACTTTTCTTCATCGATGTGCTTGAAAAGGATTTTTCTTTGGTCTTTATGAGAAAGTTCATCATACCATCATACTTTGCACCACCTAGAAACATAAATACTGATGTGGACTTGGTTTTTCTTCACATCCTCCTCCAAAGAAGGATCACATCATCCTCATCGAAGATGAAAATCATTCTTCACCTGCCCCACCTTCCTAGCCTATTGCGCCGCCTTCACCCACAAAGTCTATGGATCTAGAATCCATCCCTCCTAATTTTTTTTTTCATGAACATCATTTCCTTGGGACCTTTGACCTATCATCGTGATGGTTAGGCACCCTCCTCCCTTTCTCTTCTTTATCCTGACATGTTAGATGATGACACACCTTCTATCAATGTGATTCAATGTTAGGATGATGATTTTATTCTCACCTATTTAGGTGTAGAAAATATTACATTCAACGGCCGTTACCTTCTAAGACATAAACCATGCTGAATGAATCAACCATAGAGATCAACATTCACACTCAGGACGACCCTCAAATTCTAAAGATAGGCCAATCTTTAGATTCTACCGAACAAGAAGCCTTTACCTATTTTCTTTAAAATCATAGCAACACTTTTGCTTGGTCTTATGCCGACATGCCCAATATTGAGCCTAATATCGTGGTCCACAATATCTTGACTATGCCCAACACCAAACCTGTGAAACAGAAGATACAAAAAATTCATCCACACATTGCCCTTCTTGTGAAAGAATAACTCTAGCACCTTCTTTTTGTTTCCTTCATTCTACCCATTGACAATCCACAATGGATTTCTAACATTGTTCCTGTCACCAAAGTGATGGGGGGACTCCACATCTGTATGGAATTCTATGACCTTAACCTTACCTACTCTAAGCATGAATTTCCTCTGCCTAGCATTGACCAACTCATTGATCTTACAACCGGCCATGAGATGCTATCTCTTATGGATAGATTCTCGGGTTATAATCAAATATTACTCACTTTGGAAGATCAACACAAAAATTCCTTCATCACTCCTTGGGGGACTTTCTATTATCACGTCATGCCCTTTGGCTTGAAAAATTATAGTGCCACCTATCAATGCGCTATGACCTATATCTTCCATGATATCATGCATGACATATTAGAATATTATTGACGAGCTTCTCGGTAAGTCCAAAAGTCGTTCCGAACACCTTGCAGTTCTTAAAATAATATTTGATCAGCTCATCCAATACTATGTTTGCCTTCAACCAAAGAAGTGTGTATTTTCCATTCTCTCTAGAAAACTCCTTGGTTTCATCATCTCTTTGCGGGGCATCGAAGTCAATCCCGCCAAAATCAAGGTTATTCTTGAGATGCCTCCGCCTACAAAACTTTGATAACTTCATAGTTTGCAAGGCAAATTGAAATCAATTCGACGCTTTATTTCCCAAAATTTCGACTGATGTCACCCTTTTCATCATCTTCTTAAAAAGGATGTCTCCTTCAATTAGAATAATGAGTACCACAATGCATTTGAAGCATTAAAGAAATACCTTCTTCAGCCACCCATGCTTATCCTACCTAAAGATGATTAACCTTGTTACCTCTACATTTATGCCACTAACCATTCCTTGGGTGCCATGCTTACTCATCGCGATGAGAAACATAGGGAGCAAGTGGTTTATTACATAAGTCATATTCTTTTAAAATATGAGACTAGGTATACTCATGTTGAAAAGCTCTGCCTAGCCTTGGTCTTTGTGTCCACCAAGCTTTGCCACTACCTACTTAACTATAAATCCCTTTTCATCACCAATATGAACCCTCTGCATTACATGTATGCTAAACCTTACCAACACCAATGCACCATGCATTAGCTCATGATCCTTGTAGACCTAGACCTGGAATTCATTCATCAAAAGTTTGTCACGGGACAAACAATTGTAGATGTTCCTCTTCCCCTGATGAATTCATTGCCACTCTTTCCCTGGATGACACCATTTATCAAATGACCTTATTCTTTGATGGTTCTAAATGTCAACGTGGGGGTGGTGTAGGGGTCATCCTTATTCCTATTGATGGCGAGCCTATGTCATTATCCTTTAAACTTGACTTCGACAACACCAACAACATTGCCGAGCATGAAGCATTGTATTGGGTCTTCAGATTGCCATATCCTTAGATGCTAAATCCATTAATATCTTTCGTGACTCTCAACTGGATATGAATCAAGTCAATGGTTTGTACCAGTGTCATAATGAGGTCCCTCAAAATTATAAACATCACATTGACATAATTTTGACTATGTTTGACACCTACCTAATTCAAACCACTCCACGATCCAATTAACAAATTCGTGGATACCATGGCTTTCCTTGCCTCACAAATACTTCTCCTTCACCTTTAGACATCTAAAATATTTGTCATAATACAATGGTTGCAGTCACCCTCTTATCTTATCCATAACTTACCAATTTTTTGGGAATAATCGAAACCAATGGCGCACTTGATGTTTGGTATAAGAAATTCATTGACTACCTCTCCCTTTCAATTCTTGCCTCCATATCTCACTCACGATGGATGACGAGCCTTCCTAAAAAGTGCCTCTCATTACGTCGTATCATGGGGGGTCTTCTCTACAAATGTGTATTTGACATTATCCTCCTACGATGTCTCACTAGTTCTGAAATTCCATACACCATTAAAGAAATCCATGGTGTGATTTGTGGTGGATCATTTCAGTGGCCTCTTTGTTGCCAAGTGTATCCTTCACCTCAGAGATTATTAGGCCAACCCTTAACCAAGACTGGTTGTGACTACGTTAAACCTTATGTGAAGTGTCAGCAACATGCTAACCTTCATCATAGCCGCACCCCTAGTCATGCCTTACAAGTTTCCAAAGACTTTTGGCCCTTCTCTCAATGAGGTTTTGATCTCATTGGAGAGATTAATCGCTCATTTCTCTATCAACGTCATCAATGGATCATCACAGCGACCAAATACTAAAAAAAATAGGTGGATTCCATTCCTCTCATTTCTACCAAAGCCAAAAATATCTTGGAATTCATCAATCACCATATAATTTGATGTTTTGGGGTTCAACATCACCTCATCACTGACAATCGAAAACAATTAAAAAACAAAACCTTATGAAAACTATGTCACAATTTTGGCATTCGATTCTAGTTTCTCATCACCCTATTACCCAGAGGAAAATGATCCAAGCCATGAATCGTCTAACAAAACCCTCAAAAAAATTCTTATGAAATTCATGGACAAAACTAGTAAGGATTGACACACACACACATTCCTTTCACCTTATGGGATTATCACACCAACATTCATACCTCTACCAATGCCACACCTTTTTCTTTGGTTTATGGTACATAGGTTTTCCTTCCTCTCGAAGTCCAAATTCCTTCTCTTTGTATATCACTTAAAGATATGCTCTCTGACGATGATTTTCACCAAGAAAAATTGGCACAACTTGAATTATTGGATGAATGCTATTTAAATGCTCTCGACCATCTCCAAATATACAAAAAACACATCAAGTGTGCCTATGAAAAATGTGTTCATGAATAAAACTTCAAAATCAATGAACTTGTCCTCGAGGAAAATCAACATGTAACCAAAGCGGAGAAAATTAAATGAGGAAAGTTTTCTCCTAATTGGCTTGGACCTTACATCATCACCCATACTTATGGATCATGAACCTTATCATTTATCTTTCTCTTGAAGGGTAAACCCAAACCTAAGCCTCTTAATACCATGCATATTTGACCAATCTACTGTTGAATAAAGTACTACATCACTTTATTTCACCTGTATATGTTCGACCCTTGAGTGATCTCTTTCCTTTCACATACCTCTTTTAAGGACCAATGACTCAAATAGAATTGTGTGATTATCCATCACCATTCAACCTTGTCTTAAATATGAGTATCACGATCTCTACTCATGACATGATTCTCATAGATACTTTTTTGTCCTTTTTCAAGTATAGTATCCCATGGCTCGTTCGTCAGTTGAAACCCCTCTTACATATCTAAAATTTTCATGCTATGGTTTTTGCCTTAATAAAAGAGACATATACTCCTTTATAGTATTTTCCATAACTTCAAGTCCAAAAATAAAAGCAAAAAATATATGCGATAACAAAAATCTACTCCTTGAGTTAAAATTCTTGCAAATAGATGATTCCCTCAAATAAGACATCTCTCTCTCTCTCTCTCTCTCTCTCGTGCTACTATAAGTAGACTACTCCCTCGAAGGAAAATTTTAATAAGTTAGCCACTTATTGACATTTAGTCTATCCAATAAAAAGAAGACTAATATGTATCTCTTGAATAAAATAATCTCTAAAGCTTCCCGCATCAATCATCTTCATGAAGACCTCATGGAGAACTCTATTTATCCCAATATATAATTCCTGCATTGATCAGTCTATACATGTAAAAAGCAAAACAGGATGAAAATTGAAGAAAAATACAAACTTTTGGTCATGGACTTGTCCTATTCTGGTTTTGGGTATCTTGCAGAAGGGGTATGTTATCCCACAACAAGGTTATGCTTAGTAACCACTTACACCTTACCTTATGTTTATTATCTTCTGAATCAACTTAAGGGACATGGCATGTATTCTACACATTGTGATCATGCAAAAATTCTTTCACATATAGACCTATCACTCATGTAGTGTATCTAGGGACTTCTGTTCAATAAGTCTAATGAGTATGACACTTATGGTCCTTTCTAAATAGTAGGCATGCCACCTATTTTGTTTTCTTATTTGTTTACTTGTTGTTTCTTCAACAAAACAAGACCATGGAAATTGAATCAATCATATCACTTTCATCTATGCTCACACCTAAATTCATCTTGCCTCTTACCTATTCAACATTTGACCTTATATATTTTCAAACATGCCCTACCTAACCAGCTTACCTATCCAACCTACCCAACCACCCAACCTACCTAACCTACCTACTCAACTTACCTAAACCGAATCTCATTCTTCCCCTTGTTTAAGGGAAAACTACGTTTCGGCCTGAGGCCCCTTTCACAAGGGTTATGTAGGTAGCACTTCCAAGGGCATGGGGCCCTAAGAGGTTAGCTCATGGCCACTTTTTTCCTCTTCCATTTTTCCACCATAAATAAGCCTAGGTTGTTAGTTTTCATAACAATCATAACTCAGGAAATTAGCGCAAAACAAATCATACATTTCCCATACACATCATCATTTACTTCCATAATACCAATGGAAATTAAATCAAAACAAAAACAACAAAACCATACCTACATCTCATTTCCTATAATATCAATACATTGGAGATCCAAATCAAACTCAACCATGCCTACATCAGCTTGTTTCCATAAAAACAATATACTTGGAAATGAAAACAAAGTATACAACCATAACCACACCATGCCTATGTAGCTCGTTTCCATAAAAACAATACATTGGAAATCAAAACAATATCATCTCATATCGAAACAACATCAACCAAACCATGTCTAATTATCTAGTTTTCATAATACCAATAACTTGGAATTCAAACCATTCAATCAACTCATACATCAGTGAAACCATGCCTAATTATCCAGTTTCCATGACATCAATATAATGGAAATAACATCAAATTATACTACCATAACCAAACCATGCATAATCATCTAGTTTCCATGACATCAATATAATGGAAATGAAATCAATCATTATACAACCATAACATCAACCTATACCTATATCTATTTTCCATGATAACAATACAATGGAAATAAAAACCAAACAAAACATATATAAATACCCATCATCCATATATATCTCGGAAAGTATGATATATCAATACATTATATATATACATATAGATACAAGTATCTCAAAATCTCTCATATACATCTCACCTCTTCGGCATACAGGCCAATGGTATAGTAACTCAAAAATAAAAAATAATCTAACATATACATCATCCATATCATCTCTACAGAGGGGCTGACACCTCTATTAGCTCTCCTCATGTCTCCTCTCTTGGCCTCGATCTTTGTGAACTATGGTCACCTCTGGATGGACTTACCCATGTGACCAGTGGCTACCTGAACTGCTAGTACTGTACGGGTCCATGTGAATTAGACCTCTCACTGGCTGCCTGATGTCCTCTATAGTCGGCATATGCCTTAAAAGTCACTACCACTTTGTACCTAATCCATAGAAATCACTCTATGGTATCTGCCATTAGCTCTAGCACCTACATGTGGACCCTATCCATAGATAATCACCTGTGGCAATGCCATATACTCTAAGGCACCTACCTGTGGGCCTTGTGCCAATAATGGAGGTGGACCCTATGCTTATCCCAATACTTAATCCTATGTCCCCTATTCCTATGGACCTGTTCAGTTAACCTGTGCCTAGGTACCCTTATAAGGTACCACTTGCACCTGTAATGCTAGCAACCTGTGGCCCATGTAATGTTGTATGCCTAACCCCCATCTCTTGACCTGTTCCTGTGCCATCGCTATTAGCTATCCCTGTAAGGTGGCCACCTGTGCATGAGCTGCTACTAGTTGCCACTATAATTTCGATCACATGGCCCTATAGTGTAGCCACCTATCCCTGTAATCTGTCCCTCTCAATAGTAATAATAGTCTAAATTAGGTTATCATGTCCTAGACAGTGCTATAGCCTGTAGCTAGGCTATCTACCACCACCTGTACCCATGTACATTGGTGCATGTGTCATCAATCCTCCTATCGGCAACATGATTCCTCATGTTCCCTGTTGGATCTACCGGATGTGGTGGAGATAATGGTATCTCCACATCGTCCCCTGCGATACAATGGAGGAAGGGCGGAGGCACATCCTATTGTAGCTTGAACTGATGTCACCTGACTCGGTCAACTGGTATCATCTCATGCTCCTTAGAGTCTTCGCCCCTGTATGCATCTCAGGAGTTATAAACCTGACCAACTACTCCTGCCATTCCTCCAAATGACATGATAACCATACATAAGGCCTCCACAAAATATCAATTGATGATATGCCATCTAGCAGTCAACGCTTGTAATATATCACATCTCGTGACACCTCAATCCACCCTCAAATGTGCCCCTATCAGAATCCATCTTCTGATACCCTACTCATATATACACCCTCTTTACCAATCCTATCATGGAAGGCCTGGTGGACGTAGATACATACTATATGCTCGTAGGTCCAACCGTGAAGCAGATAAGTGCAACACACGTGAAATTTCCAAATCATCCTATATTTCCACAACTCCATGTATAACTATACTAGAATATCTAGTGCCCATACAAAGCAGACTATATCCTCAATCATGTCCTCTAAAACCCCCCATCAAATACAATGTGGAAATCTCTCCACCCTATGAGTTTGGGAGTGCATAAAAAAAAAATCCTCACCATCATCAACAATGCTAAGTCTCATTTCTCTTGTAGATGTATGACATACATCTCACCATAGACTAATGCTCACACCATGATAAGACAAATATCTCCCATGGCCTCTCCAAAAAAGTGTAACCATAGGATCGAATGAATCATTCGAAGAGATTTGATATAACGTAGCTCCCCAATAATATGCAGCCTCAACATCCGGTGGACATCCTCCAAGGTGATCATCATCTCCCCAATAGGTAGGTGGAATATGTTGGTTATGTAATCCCATCTGTCAATGAGGTCGACCATCATGCTATGATCTCAAACTATCTCACCTATATCTATCCAACAACGCCCAACACAACATCCCTCATATGATCTCACTCCTCCTATGTGATGCTAGGCCTCATTTGCACTAGTATGGGTGACAATTTATCTCTCATAGTCAGCTGTTGTCATGCCTACATCATTAATATTCACACCCAGTTAATAATTTACCCTTTCCTATTACCTAGATTCAACATTCTACCTTGCCTTACCATTTATTTGACCCTAGCTAGCCCAATACCTACCTACACCTTTCCTAGCTTACACCAACTATTACCCAACCTGCCTTGCCTAACATCCATTCTACCTAGCCTAAACATCTACACTTTCTCTGTTTCATCTATTTCTTTCTTGCACCTATTAACCTAACTTACCTCATCCACCTTGCGCCCATTCTCAGTTGTTGACATATACCCTCGTTCTGTCCCTACACTCCCCACCCTTACCTAGCCTAAACCCATCCTTACTTAGCCTAAACCCATCCTGGACTCTAACCTAAACCCACCTATTCCTACCTTGGCCTCCCCTATCTTACCCTTCCCTTACCTTTTATACTCCCTAATTTTCCTTTTCCAACAATAATTTTCCTTTTCCAACACTTTGGTCGCTTTCCATAGTGACCAGTATCAGTTACTCATAACTGGTACCAGTCCCCCCTTTATACCCCATCAGATGCCAGTAAGCATACCGATTGACATCGACCAATAGCCGATCGACGTCGGTCACTGGTTTGGCCCTAGGGCCAAACCCCCACATCCCCCATTTAACAAAAAATGCAAAAAACACCTAAACTAAACACCCAAACCTACCCGAAATTGTCCCTCCAATTCATTTTTGACCCTAATTAAACTAATTTTACCCTCCACATACCCATTTTCCCTCAATTTTAACTAAAAATATCATCACATTTCAAAAACCAAAATTTTAATTTATTCTACTTATTTTTAAACAAAAATACCACTGGGAACTTGAATCCTACCTCTACTCGATGCTGCCCTCCATGGTGGGATCTCTGGAATGGGAGTCCGAACTCCACCTAAGTGCCCTCTCTTGCCTCTTCCATGTCTCATATCAACCTCTTAGATCTTAACTCAACTGATAACCTCGATTGAGGTAGATCTTGTGGGCCTGACAAACTCCACTCTAACAACCACTAACTTCTCGCATCAAATCACATCTCTAAAGGACAACTCTGTCATTGTTCTTCCACGAGTTTTTGCTCTCTCATTCAGTTGTTTTCACCAAGTTCAAACGGTTAAAACAAACATTTTCCACGTAGATTTTACATGTTCTAACCCAAATTTTGGGCAGCTGACATCATGTCGGTTTGGTCGTGCCCTAGGTGACCAGCGTCAATCACCCTTACCAGAATCAGTTACTTCTCGAGCCGGTATTAGTCATCCTTGCATATACCATTTTTTCAAATTTTCCCAAATTGTTTTGCTGCAAGATGTCATTTTCCTACTGCCACAGCCTTACCACCACCCTACTAGGCTCACCTAAATAGCCCTACTAGCCTCGTCCACCTCACTACTCTGTACTTAGGGGAACATTTTTACCTACACCTCAGCCTCACCCACGACCTTACCTATACACCCACCATGACCTTTCCCATTGGACACTCAAATTTTCTTACTCGTTGTACCTTGCGATGACACTACTCGTGTTGTTTAGCCTACCAAACTTACCTTGCCTTATGCCATGATATTTATCTTGACCCGACCAAACCTTTTGGTGCTTCATAACATGACTATACTCGTTCTTGTACCTAGCCTTGTTGTGTTTTCAGGACCGTATCCTATACCTTGGATACATGGACCATATCAACCTTATATGGATAAACAATCGACCTTTGATGATGTAGAGTTTGTGAGATCTTCAACCTGGTGCCTTTTCACATTCTAGATGTGTGCTTACATTTGAATGCCCCCACCTATTACCCACACCGATATTACCCTTTCCTACACCCTCACCTTACCTCCTCTATTATCACCTACCACTTTATTAAACTGATCACCGATTTTTCCTCCTCCTTCATCAGTTCTTGGTTTGAGGGGGATCACCTCCACCCATACTTGGGGCAACCTTACCTTCACCCATACCTAGGGAATCCGCCTCCTATATTTTTTATCATCATCAATTGTTAATACAAGCTACATGATAAAAGGGGAAAATGCAGACACCAAAAATTGGGTTGCAACCCTGTACACCCCCTTAGACTAACACACCCTTTACCATGACCCTTCTACACACTATTATTAATTTAATTACACATATTAAGTTAATAATTCACTCACCCCTCCACCTCACCCTCCACCTCACTAAAGACCCAATCTAAGCCTATTTATTAACCTAGAATAAGTCACCACTCTCCTTAACTAACTATGATTCTTTCTAAACCTAACTATGACTTCTTATACACCTCTCCCACCTATTTCTTACTTCATTAAGCGATAATAAAAACCTACAATCCATAACAAATCTGGACCTACACTTAAATAGTGGAAAAAGGCTATTTTTGGCAAATATGACGTTTTCTCCCTAACTGACACCGGTTATTCCTCAGTTGGAACCGGTCACGTAACTATCGTCATTTCCTTTAAAAAAGAATTTCTAACCCTTTACTCAGGTTTCTCCATCTTGGATTTTGGTATTATAGCATTCTTGCATCTCCACAAAATCTGACGATCAAACATAGGACCAAAGCACTCTAATTCTTCACCAGCAACCAACCTCTCACTCCATAGCTTTGAATCATCGACAAAGAAGCATACAAGCTTCATTTCCATAGAACTGGACCTAGATCCATTTCTTCTATGAGCACTTATCAACCACCAACCATCATTTATCAACTTATAATCTCCAGATAAGTATATTAATCCCATTAGCTTCTGGTATTGATTTCTTTATTCTACAGATTACATTTCTCCCATATATCTCCTATAACTACGTACCTAAGAACCTACCCATTTGAACCTCTCTATCTCCCTAACCACCTATTTTACCATCTTTGAGTATGTCGGTGTGAGTTATTTTCCACATCATTAGGTGAGTCATCTCATTTAGGTGAGATCATAGGTCCATGTGTCATTTAAGGGTCATTATGACATTCCTTACATGTCAATGCGTCATATGCGTCATTAGGAGTTACACTTCTATTATGGGAATGTAACTCCCCCTCTCCACTCAAGTTGTCATGATTGTAGCACTGGGGGTTACTCAGCACCTCCTATATGTACACCCCATTTGATCTATGAGATAGAGAGAGAGAGTTTGTGGATTGTAACAAGGTTTTTTCCATGTTTTTAATCCTTGCATGCACATTCGGTTGATGCTCGCTCCTCCTGAGATCTTTTCCTACTGCCGTTTGCATGTTTGTTGATGTTCACATCATCCTCGAGATCCTTACATTTCAGGTTTCGAATCCTCTTACATGGTATCAAAGCGGATCTTGTGGATCCGTGCACTCTTCAACATTTCTTGTGCATTTTATGGCTTCCGATGTGATTTACAGTTCTTGTTGCGTGTGTCATAATGGATATTCCGTCGTGCATTTAGTGCATTGATTTTGAGCTTCATACCTCTATTTGGGTTTTGTGCCTTTGAGTGTTCGTGTTTGTGGGATTTTTGTTCCAGGCCTTGCATGTACATTATGGAGGTTCTACAATGCAGTTTCAACAGTACAATTTAGAGTTCTAGTGCTGGTGTTTGGGTTTTTAGGTGGTGGTGTCTTGTTTTTGGCCTAACTTGGCCCCACTAAGCTGGGAACCGATCTGACCCTCCCAACTTCCCGCCCCTTTCTTCTAGCTCATCACTCTGGCTTGGCTATTTGGTTTATGACAATTTATGTTTATTCAAAGTCTTCAACTTGTGTTTTGTTGCTCGTGCTTAGCTCGGCTAGTTATTCCTATTTTACCTTTGATCTCCAACCATTTTTATCTCCTCTAAGCTGCCTCTTCTTTGTTGCTGGTTTTCGAGCTCCTTACACTTTATGGATGTTTTCCTGCCTCCCCGTTAAGTGCATTTCTCAGTCATATTTCTGAGCTCAACCCTACATCTCTGTGTACTCTCCTGGTTCGAGTTTCTTGCTACCCTGCGTGGTTTTGCTTCTTCCTGGTTGTGCACACAACCAACCTTCACCATTCTATTTTTTTGTGCCCTCCCTACCATTCTTTGAGCCAACTCACTATTGCAGTCAACTTGCTCAGCACAAATATTTTTGGTGACCTTGATGTTTGAATGGCTCTCCCAGTGACCTCAGTGTTTGAATGTGACTCGTCGACACTTGGCGCCACCTCACTGTTCCGTAGGGTTAACTTGGCAGTTATTCTGCCGACATCTTTCAACGAATTGGCACTGTCACCATCCACGTGCTTCCACTAGGCTTCTGTGTAAACCATACCCCTCTCTGGTGCATTTAACATCTACTCCTGTGCCCTTCTTTGACTCAACACCGTCTCATCACTTATGGACGTGGCACAACTCGGCTGCACGAGCCACCATTAACTTCAATACCGACCGTCTCGCTAACATTTGCAAAACTTGACTTGGAACTTGTCGCTTTGCATTGGCTCAACTTCAACACGTGGAGTTTGGTAATGGCCAGCTCAGTATAGCCTAAACCCACACCACTCTCCACCACCTACACAACTTGGCTTCCAGCTCATGCCAAACTCTGCAACTAGCTTGTGCAACAACTTAGTCGATAACTCCGTGCATTCACATAGTCACAACTCAGAGGCTTTACCACTCAACTCCATTGCCCTAGCTTGGTCAACATCAAGAAAATCAGTCATAGAAGTCAGCTTGGGTCCATCCCTTTTTAATTTTTTAGGGTAAGAAACATTTATTTTGGCATTGTAAAAATTTTTGGGTTCCATTTTGCTTGTAATGAATGCCCTTCCTATGAGTGTTGAAGACGGAGGGTGAGGTCTGGGGTTGGAAGGAGGCTAATCCCCCCTTGTAAGCGAAAAAATATCTATCTGAAATTTGATTTCGTTTCCAATGAGTACCCACAAGACACCCTTTGCACCCATTTTAGGCACTTTTTAAGGTTTGCAAAGCCTATTTGCATTTTCCATCAGTTGCGGGAATTATTTTCTTGCTATAACTTTTGACTCGCTGCTCAGTTTTGAGCGCTTCTTTAGTCAAATTTGCATGATTTTTCACATACTATGTGAAGGCATTGTCAAATTTGTAAACACACTACTTTATAAAGTTTCGCATTATGGAGGGTCACTTGTACTCTTAAGGTTTGTACCACCCGCAAACACATTATCGGTTGAGTCTGACGTCTTGCATTCGTGCACCTTGTACTTATTACTTCCACATTATGTAGGGTTCTCTTTCTAGACTTGAGAATCATAGGGTTGCTTTACAGGCTTCACCACTTCTTACTAGGAGAGAGAACTATTTAGCATGGCGTGCTTCTATGGAACGTTACTTCACCCATGAGGGTCTTTCACACTTCTTGATTCGGCCAGTTCCTACAGCCACTGATCATCGTTGTGTTGAAGAGTTCCTTGAAACTTGCGACCATGTTTTTGGTCACTTGATGATACACACCTCCAAACCTCTCCGCTTTCACGTGGCAGACTTAGATCTGTCATCAGCAATCCGGCACTATGATAATTCTTCACCGGGAACTCCTCGTGCTATGATTATTTACTAATGCACAGCCTTTAGTTTGGTGGACGTAATCTGGAAACAAAACAACAACATAACACAAGAATACCATTGACTATGATAAGACAGAATGATGACAAATCTGAAATATCAAAATAAATTATAATATTAACATGAAACTGTTACAATCTCACCCATGAGATTCTTCAACAAGACTATGGGAGAAACTTTACAATTACACCTCTCGATGGCTTCTTCAACACACCTTTAACTGATGGCTTCCTTCGCACACTTCCTACAATATTTCTCACTACTTCTTTCTATGCTAAATGAGGGGGGTGGCCTCTCTATTTATAGAACTTCCAGGCTTATCCATCCTATCTCTAAGATAGGATAAGAAATCCACTCTGACGAATCATATTCCATACCTTAACTCTTATCTGTACATGTAAGCTTATCTGTTAAGATAAGATAAACCTTATCATTTTACATGGGTTCCACATTTTTAGACTTTTTACAAATAAAATACACAAAATATTTATGACCTCACTCCTTGTCCTTATTACCAATATAATATTTCTAATTCCTAATCATGTAGACCCTACTTCTCTAATTACCCAAACTTTGACATTTTAACATTACCGGACCACTTACGACAAATATTTACTTTTTACAACATTCCTATTGTACTTTGACTGTTACCGTACTCCACATTATTGGCGGCACCGTACTGACGGCGCCGTTATCTTCTATCGGACGCTACTACTAATTACACTTAACAACATCCTATTCCTAATACATATATTAATGAAATAGAAATTTTGGAGGAAAATTTTAGTGTCGACATCTTCCCCCTTCCTAGCTTCTACTCCGTCCTCGGAGTAGACTATTCTGGTGCTTGGAAAATCTTCAACTTGTCGTGGTTGACCCATTTCGTAATGGGAGTGCCATCCAATTCCTCCAGTCGGTACGTACCATTTTCATGCACAGCTGCTATTTTGTAGGGCCCCATCCATTTTGGAAGAAATTTTCTCTGTCTTCTTTTTTTGTATCTGGAATCATATACTAGAACCAAGTCATTTACTTGAAATGGAGACCACCGGATCTTTTGATCAAAGTACTCCTTCTGCTTCATTTTCTTCTTATGGCTTGTATCCTTTGCTATTTCCCTCATTTCCTCTAGCAAATGAAGATGTACCAACCTTTCTTTTACTGAATCACTTTCATCCATCCTTTCATTTTTCATAACTCTCACAGTGGGAATATCAAACTCAATAGGAAGAACTGGATCAATGCCATAGGCCAACTGAAATGGGGAGTATCCTGTTGCTGACTTTGATGTTGCCCTATATGCCCACAATGCTGCATGAATCCTTTTATCCCATTTATGTACCTGCAAGGCTGCATCTTTTGCTAGAATTTGACACAGAACAAAATTTGTTCGTTCCACCTGTCCATTTGTGCTTGGCTTGTATGTTGTTGCCTTCCTGTGCTTGATAGAAAACTTATTGACTAGGGCTTCTACCACCTCATTAATGAAGTGGCTTCCTTGATCTGTTACAATTTCTAATGGACAACCAAATCTGGTGACAATGCGTTCATATATGAACCTTGCCACTTCATCCATGGAAGCTGCTTTCAATGGCCTAGCTTCAACCCACTTGGTTAAATAATCTGTGGCAACTACAATATACTTATTTTGACGTGATGTAGTTGGAAGTGGACCTACAATGTCTATTCCCCATTTTTCAAAGGGACCAAGGGGAAGAATAGGACATAATGGAGCTGATGAAGTCTTACGGTTACCATGTGTTTGACAAATATCACATGTCTTACAATAATTATAACAATCTTTAAAAAGAGTGGGCCAGTGATAACCTGCATCCAAGATCCTTCTTGCTGTAAGTTGTCCAGAGAAGTGCCCTCCACATGTACCATTGTGGAATTCTTCTAGAAGCTCTTTTCCTTGATCACGTCCAACTGCCCTCTTGTACTGTCCATCAGGTCCTATTCGAAATAATGCTCCATGCAGAATAGAGTATGGACGACTGGCTTGAGTAATCTTTCTCTTAGTCTTTGCATTGGCACCATCAGGAAACTTGAATTCATTCAGATAATTCCAAATATCTATGTATTCACTAGGGATTGTGTCAAGGGAGAACAATGCTGCATCGGGAAAATCATCATCATCACAAGATGATCCTAAACCATCATAGGCTCGAGAGAGTGCATCTGCATTGACATGCTTCTTTCCTGGCCTATCTATAATATCAAATTCAAATTCTTGTAGCAAAATTATCCATCTTGCTATCCTCCCTGATGGGTTAGGCTTATTGACAATATATTTCAGAGCCTGATGATCCGTTACAACTATAAATTTCTGCCCTAGCAAGTAATTTCTAAACTTCTTTACAGCAAAAATGATAGCCAGAGCCTCTTTTTCAGTTACAGTATAGTTTACCTCAGCACTGCTCATTTGTCTGCTCCCAAAGTAAATTGGATGTTCATTCCCATTTTCATCCTTTTGGCTCAAAGTACTACCTAGTGCTGCATCTGAGGCATCAGTGTACACAATGAATGGCTTGCTCCAATCTGGATTCTTCAAAACAGGTGAAGACACCAGGGCTTCCTTCAGTTGTCCAAAAGCTTCATGCGTCTTGTTTCCTGGTTCATAAGCAACATCCTTCTTCAAGAACTGGGTTAGTGGCTGTGCAATCTTTGAGAAATTCTTGATGAACCTTCTATAGTAACCCACATGGCCTAAAAATGATCTCAACTTACTTCTATTTATAGGAAATGGTAAATCTTTGATTTTTGAAACTTTATCAGGATCAGTACCAATACCATCTCTGGATACAACATGCCCTAACAAAACGCCTTTAGAACATCCAAAGACACACTTTGTAGGGTTTAGTGAGGCTTGTGCTTCATCTAACCTTTGAAATGCTGTCTCCATCTGGTGCAGGTGGTCCAACTTGCTCCCATAGATGCAAAAATCATCCAGAAATACTCTGATGAAGGTCCCAATGTAGGGTTCGAACACCCTATTCATTAAACGCTGGAATGTTGCTGGAGCATTACACAACCCAAAAGGCATAACTCTATAAGCAAACGTTCCCCAAGGAGTGGTGAACGTGGTCTTCAGCTGATCTTTCTCTGCTATACGAACTTGGTTGTAGCCGCTATATCCATCAGCAAAACTATAGCACTCCTGGCCAGCTACTTCGTCCAAGATCTGATCTGAAAATGGAAGAGGGTAATGATCCTTCTTTGTTGCCTTATTGAGCTTCCTATAATCAACACAAATGCGTAGCTTCCCATTCTTTTTTATTGAGATCACAATGGGAGAAACCCATTCTGAATTCTCCACAGCAAATATGAATCCTGCATCAAGCAACTTATCTATTTCTTCTTTTACAGTCTTGGAAAAATTAGGATTCATTCTATATGGCATTTGCTTTATGGGCTTAGCACCATCTACCAGCTCAATACAATGTTCTACCCAACTTACTTGGCGGAGTTCCTTGTAATCAAAAGTGAATAGGTGTATGTACCTTCAAAAGAGCTGGAGGTAGGATTCCTTCTCACTCTCTATCACAGCATCACCAATATTTATTTGTTGGAGACGATCATCAACTTCTTCTTCAGATAATTTTATGGGGTCATGAGTTGGTGTGACCGGCAGGATATCCATGACTGAAACATCCACCTCGCTTTCTTCATCTTCAGTGTCCACTTCACTGGTACTAGAGTAATCAGAGGATGTCCAATCATCAGTTTCATCACTTGAATCCACAGGTTCTACTTTATGATGTCGAGGGATCACGTTTATCTTCACCCTCTCTCTACCACGTCCAAGTGTCATGAAACCTTCATTCCAGTAGTTTCTTGCATGAACTCTCCTTAGCCATGGTCTTCCCAGCAGCATTGGGTACGCAACAGTACCATTTTTCATCACCTGAAAGTCTACCACACATACCACACCCATAACAGATATTGCCACATTTGAAATTACACCTTCTGGTTTAGTTTTTCCCTTATTTAATGACCTTAACATAAGTGTTGAAGGGCGATCAATTTTTAACCCCAACATATTCATTACAGACTCAGTCATTACATTAACTGCAGCACCTCCATCAACTAAGACATCATGAATTGAAATACCATTACATAATACCTCAGCTTGTGGAGCATAGGGATCTGCCTCTGCCTCCAAAACAGGGACCTCAACCTCCTTCCTTCTTCGAGCATTGAGTCCACCTCGCAACTCCCGCCTCTTCTCAGAAGACATAGCCAAGAGTTGACCATATGTAATATTTGCAGGCCTTTTGGACAGATCTTCCAAGATGGAGTATGGTCCTTGCCCCTGTGAAATCAGAAAATCCTGCACACCCAACTTTCTTCTCCTATGTTTCTTACTAGTTTCTTCTTTCATCTTCTTAGGATCATTTCCATCTTGATTATCTTTTTCTTTCTTTCTTTTTGTTACAAACACATCTACTTCATTATTTCTGCTCTTATCTACTACATCAAAAGAATTCACAGGTGCTTTTCCTTTATCATTATCTCCCTTACTAGATGTAGAAGCTCTATCTGGACAATTATACTTATAATGACCCTTTTTATAACAACCATAACAAACAACTTCAGAAATATTTCTCTTTGGACCTCTATCTCCTCCCTGAGAACTAAATTCCTTTCCTTGAAGAAGATTAATAGTTAACTGACCCATCTTTTTGAGCAGATCTTCATACTCAGTAGATGTATTAGGAGAAATATTTGTGCTCACCGGGAGTGGTTGTGGATTCAGGACCAAAGGTGCTGGTGTAGGCTCTATTTTAGCAACAATTTCTTTGGGCTCCTCTTCCATGCTTTCTTCTTGCCTTCTTGCAATCTCCTTTGCTTGTTCAATGGTGGCTGGGCGGTCATACTTCACTCGTTGTCTGATCTCTGGCTTCATCCCAAGAATGAAGTGCTTACAGAGGAGATTATCCACACCATTCATCAGCCCATCCGCTAGTCCTTCCTTCCGGATCTGGGCATCGAGCTTCCTCCTTAGCTCTAGAACACGAGCATGATAATCCCTTATCTTCTCCTTCTCTCCTTGGGATAGCTTTGTGATCTCGATCATGAGATCTGCATATTTCTGTTGTTCACCAAATTCTTCAAGAAAACTTTCAGTTAATAAATCCCATGAATTTTTCACATTATCACCTAGTGTTTCAAACCACCTAAGTGCTGAACCATCCAAAAAGGTAGGAAAAAATTCAGTCCATTGTTCCCTTCTTATAAGGCCATTACAAATACAAGATCGTTTAAAATCTTGAATGAAAGAAGAAGCATCTTCATTAGATTGAGCTGAAAAAACAGGAATCTTTTCCATTTTCAAAAGTAACCACCGTGAAATACCAACCCACAAGTACAATTAACAGGACTTATGTGCACAAATAATTGGAATCACTATAATAGAAAGTGACTTTACACCTTTCTACAGTAAAATAGAAATGACCACGGTAAACTATGGTAAAACTTGACTTACTACGGTAAAAAATGACTTTACTGTGGTAAACACTATTCACAATAAAAAGTGAAGTTACTGCGGTAAATACTATTCATGGTAAAAAGTGACCTTACTGCGGTAATTACTATTCCCAGCAAAAAGGACTTTACCAGGGTAACTACTATTCATGGCAAAAATGCCTTTAACATGGTAACTACTATTCATGGTAAAAATGACTTTACCATGGTAACTACTATGCACAGTAAAAACAAGGTTACCCTCCAATTGATTTTTGACTTAGTGAGAATATCTCTCCAGAAAATCCACCAACGAGGAATGGTCCCGGCAACGGAACCAAAATGTCATCAGCAATCCGGCACTATGATAATTCTTCACCAGGAACTCCTCGTGCTATGATTATTTACTAATGCACAGCCTTTAGTTTGGTGGACGTAATCTGGAAACAAAACAACAACATAACACAAGAATACCATTGACTATGATAAGACAGAATGATGACAAATCTGAAATATCAAAATAAATTATAATATTAACATGAAACTGTTACAATCTCACCCATGAGATTCTTCAACAAGACTATGGGAGAAACTTTACAATTACACCTCTCGATGGCTTCTTCAACACACCTTTAACTGATGGCTTCCTTCGCACACTTCCTACAATATTTCTCACTACTTCTTTCTATGCTAAATGAGGGGGGTGGCCTCTCTATTTATAGAACTTCCAGGCTTATCCATCCTATCTCTAAGATAGGATAAGAAATCCACTCTGACGAATCATATTCCATACCTTAACTCTTATCTGTACATGTAAGCTTATCTGTTAAGATAAGATAAACCTTATCATTTTACATGGGTTCCACATTTTTAGACTTTTTACAAATAAAATACACAAAATATTTATGACCTCACTCCTTGTCCTTATTACCAATATAATATTTCTAATTCCTAATCATGTAGACCCTACTTCTCTAATTACCCAAACTTTGACATTTTAACATTACCGGACCACTTACGACAAATATTTACTTTTTACAACATTCCTATTGTACTTTGACTGTTACCGTACCCCACATTATTGGCGGCACCGTACTGACGGCACCGTTATCTTCTATCGGACGCTACTACTAATTACACTTAACAACATCCTATTCCTAATACATATATTAATGAAATAGAAATTTTGGAGGAAAATTTTAGTGTCGACAGATCCTCCCCACTATATTTGGAGCATCTTTCAGTCCCTCTATGGAGACCCTTCACATACTGCCATCATTTTTGGTATTGTTGATCTAGTTGTCTCCTCTTGTTATTTGTGTGATGGCAGTTCTACTGATGCAGACTCACTTGATTCTACTTCTGATGATGAGGATTGTGCACCCAATTCTAATGTCAAAAGTACTACAAAGGACTTCTCTCCTCTTTCTCTCACTATTCCAAAGAGTGTTGTCACCCCTCTCATCTCATCGGACATTGAGCAGTCCCATACTCAACCTCATATAATCATTGCACCCGCCTCATTTCCACTTTCAGTGTACGAGGCCCCTTCCACTCCTCTACCTTCATTGGATGACTCATACATGTCTGACATCACTCTCTAGTTTATCGATCCCCCTCATTGGGATGAGTATCTACCCGACCTTGGTCATATTTTCACAGAGTCCACTTGTGATGCACTATAGGTTTCTCATCCATCTACAAGTGTTTTGGAGGAGTTCATCATATCTGTTGTTGGGAGTGCCCTTTATGATACTTTTATCACTTCAACTATTCCAGAGTTCTTTACTGATCCACCTTTGCTTGTGGATCCCTTTTTTGTTGTGGGGGTTGTGTTACCTTCACATCACTTGGACATCCTTTCTGTGGGTGTTCCCCTTCTTCACTCTGACGGTTCTACGCATGAGGCATTACCTTTGGTTCCTTGGTGCTCTATTGCTAGACATATGTCACACTTATGTAGACTAGATTCAGAGTTCTTCATACTCCTACCTTTGGTTTCCTTCACAGAGTGGAGGCAGTTCCATCAAAACCTTTATGTCCTTCGGGAGCTGAATGTTGTAGAAATTATAAAAACACGAAAGCAAGAAAAATCTGAAATTCTAAACCGAAAAAGTTTGAAAGGAATCACTAAATCAAAATCCCTGAAACAAGTCTTCCCAAACTGAAACTTCCGAAAGAAATTTCCAAAATTCAAATCCATCCGAACTAAAATCTTCTGAAATAAAAAAGGTCTAAACCTAAATCTCCAAAATGTTCATCTCTAGGTACTTTATTTACCTTTATTGAAGTCAGAGGTTCTAAAAACCCGAAAGCCAGAAATCTCTGAAAACCTGAAACCCAAAATCTCCAAAAACCTAAATATTCAAAATATGTTGATCTACTTGAAATCTCTGAAAACCAGAAATCTTTCCAAAATCTATGAAATCTGAAACTGAGAAACTGTGAATATTTTTTCGAAGGAATTCTCTCAAAAAATTTCTGGTCTTGAATAAGTTCTTTGAAAGAATAGTTATTTCCTAGAGGAATGGCTTGATCTACGACCTAGACTGGAAACTCATAAAATGAAATTCATGGTGAACCAATTTAAGCAATGCTCATTCTTAATGTATTGCAAAGGGAAACCATAATAGATATATGATATTGCTACTCAAATGTTTGCAAAGGTTTATGAAAACGTTAATTTGGAAAATTGCTTTCATGTTATTGATTGTAGGTATTTACCTTAGCATCTGTGTTCTTGGCTAGGTACGATTTATTTACCTTTCCTTGTCATGGTATCCTCACCCACTTATGTGCTGTGGATATTTATTTGTAAGTCTTATTTAGCATATTAGGAGATATTATCTAGTATGTTAGATATAGTTGGGATTTCCTTGTATCTTATTGACATGTGACTAGTTCTTATCCTAGATCTATGGTATTGAATAGGATCCTTGATGTCTAGAAAACCTCAATCTCGACAAAAATCTATGGGACTTGACTAATTCTTGGGTCCATTGGGTTTATGGCTTGATCTACAACCTTGAAATAGTTCTGTAGTATTGTATATGTCCTTGCCTATTACGTGCAGCAAGGCCCATTCTCATATCATTGCATTGAGTTCCATAATAGAGGTAAATGGATATTGTGCATGAAACTCATTTATTTGCAAAGCTTTTGGTCATATGGTATGGTCATATGAGGGCTTAAAGCTTGTGATTCCTACTAGTAGGTGCTTAACTTCATCCCCCTTTAATTTTATTTGTGTGGTGAAGGAAACAACACTTTATTTTTTTAGTGGCAACTATAATAAATAACAGAGCAAAATAGTAAAAAGCTTGGAACTTTTGATCGGTAACTCGGTTTTGAGTGCCATTTTTTTGCAGAAGTGCCTGTTTTTTCATGCTCTTTCCATTGGAGTTATTTATTTTGTGACTTGCACTATAATCATAAAGTGCCAAATATAGAGGAGTATTGTAATCAATTGTGGATGCAATTTCAGCTGAGCCTGACGTCCTAAATTTTTGGGAGTTGCAGTTTGTACCTATCGTGGATTCTGAGAATGATATGATTTGCTCTGAAGTATGTGGAATTCAAGAGGATATTGTAAAATTTGTGGAAGAAAATATATCACTCAAGAATAAAAATTCTCTTCTACAATCACTCATTCACGATAAGGATACAATAATACACTCCCTACAGAACAAACTTGCTAGCCTACAACATCACCATCATATTGTGGACAACCATATCCATGCTCCTAGTCCAATTGTAGTTGTTTCTCTTGTACCCACTAACATTGATCTGTTAGTCTTTGAGCTTGAACCCGCTTTTGATGCTTCTAAACCATGTGAGGCTTGTTACTGCATGCTCTTCCACATCTGTGCCTATTACAACACCACATGTTGTGTATCCTACTTCTTCTCAATTACATGGACTTTTTTGGGAAGCATACCATTGCATTCAGTTCTCGCATGCTCCATTCTATGGGTCTCACTAACGGAGTCATTAACAGACATTCATAGGGTATTATTTCCTCTATTCCACATGTGAAGTGGAATCCTCATCATGACATTGGTTTTCGAGTAGATAATTCATTGGGATCAAAAATTGATAGAGCTCCTTTTTTTGTTCGCTTGACTCTTTCTGAGGATCCTGAGCAACACATGAGTTCTACATCTTCAGTCAAGCTTAAGAAACCTGAGATTTTAGTTGTTAGACATGATCAACCTGACACACATTTTGATGTTCTTTTGCATGCACCCATTGCGCATTTTACACCAAGTCATATGTAGGCATCTTCTTCATCCATCCGTGTTGATTTGGGGTGGATATATGATCACTCATGGCAGAGACATAGGAATTCATTGAGAGGACTCTATAGGCATGGATCCTCCACCATTCGGCCTCTTGCTCCACTTTCTATACTTTCTGCATTGTGATGCTTCTTGTTTTGAGTATTTTTCTTTAGCAAGTGTAGTGTATCTCTCTTGTTTGTTGAAAAAGTTTGTATATGTATTTTCGACACTTTTGGCATGTTGACAAGTCTCTCTTATGGGGGATCTATTCTGGTGCATTCTAGTGTTAGTTTGTCAGTGTTTGAGTAGTTTTTTTGACAACTCATACAGATTTGTAGCATCACTCCACCTATTTAGTAGTATGGGAGGGTGTGGTGTTGATCCCACTTCTTCGGGTTTCGTGCCCTTGCCTTATTACCTTGGACTTTTCTTGGATCATGAGACTCTGGATTTTGTGTCCTTGCCTTGTTGCTTTGTTTTTTGTTCTTGGATCGTGGAACACCTATTTACAATAGTTAATCAAATTATGTTTGGTGTTTTTTTTGTACTTTTGACATCACTTTGTTGACAGTCTCCTTGTATGGAGCTATTCTGGTGGAGCCCAGTGTCAGTTGTTTTTGAGTTTTGTGATCGAGTAGTGGATTTAGACCACAGTGCACACCAAACTTCTTCAACATTGTACGAGTTTTTTGAGCCGAGCTTCTTGTGATGCCTTGGAGCAAGATCTTTACTCTCTTTACTTTGTTGTTACTGGTTTTGGGTACCTTGCGGTGTCCCTTTTTTCCCAGTTATTGTACATGAGTACCTCATTAGGCCTAGTTGTCGGGACTCATACTATAGACATGCCACTTCTATTTTGGCCCCTAGCTTCACTTGAGGGGGGGTGTTAGAGTAGGTATTTACATTAGCTCATGTTCACCTAGGTACTTTATTTACCTTTATTGTATTTATCCTCACCCACTTATGTGTGTGGATATCTCTTTTATCTTATTTAGATATTATGAGATATTATCTAGTTGTTAGGTATAGTTCTTTCCTTGATCTATGGTATTGACTAGATCCTTGATGTCTAGTTCTCTCCTAAATCTATGGTCTTGACTAGTTCTGTGATGACTAGTTATTTCCTTGATTTATGGCTTGATCTACAACCTTGACTGGTTCTTAGATTGTTATTCCTTGCCTATTTAAGCAAGGCTCATTCTCAATGTATTGCATTGAGTTCCATAATAATATATGATATTGCTACTCATTTGTTTGCAAAGGTTTATGTAAAGTTATTCTGGTGAATTTCTTTCATCTTATTGATTGTGGTGTTTAATTAGCATCTGTGTTCTTAGCTTGGTATGATCTGGTTATCATTCCTTTCATCTTCTGCATCCCTCTCGTCTCCCTCTTCTTCTCTCTTCTTCATCTTTTTGAGATATTTCCCTTTTGTACATGGGTACCTTTTTAGGCTTTGTCTATGGCTGGGACCCATCTTTGGCATCTTTCTTAAATTAGAGAGTATGTTGTTCTCCTGTGGTGGATGTTTTTCCCACTAGGTTTTCCTTCACTGTTTGAGATTCTTTCTTGTACATGAGTACCTCATTAGGCTTCATGCCTAGACCCATTTCTTGTTTTTGACTTGCCACCTCATCCTAAGTTATGATGAAGGGGGGGTGTTGGTGTGAGTTATTTTCCATATCATTAGGTGATTCATCTCACTTAGGTGAGACAGTAGGTCCACATGTCATTTAGGGGTCATTATGAGATTCTCTTACATGTCAGTGCATCATATGCATCATTGGGAGTTACACTTTTATTTTGGGAATGTAACTCCCCCTCTCCACTCGAGTTGTAATGATTACAACATTAGGGGTTACTCAACACCTCATATATGTACACCCCATTTGATCTATGAGATAGAGAGAGAGAGAGAGTTTGTGGATTGTAACAAGGTTCTGCCCGTGTTTTTAATCCTTGCATGCACATTTGGTTGATTCTCGCTCCTCCCGAGATCTCTTCACACTATCATTTGCATGTTTGTTGATGTGCATGTCATCCCTCAAGATCTTTGCATTTCAGGTTTCAAACCCTCTTACAGAGTCTTCACATAAATTATAACATCTAGCCTCAGCCTTCCCAACTATTTATCTAATCACCGAGAGCTCCCAAGTAGCCCATTTTAGGATTTTTATCTAATTTCCCATATCGGCATTGGTCACCCAACTGGTTTCGGTCACCCAACCAGCATCAGTCATTATCAGGTACTGACATCGGTTAGCCTACCAATATTGGTCTCTGTGACTAGTAATTTTCCCTAAACCAGAAAGCCCATAACTCACCCAAAACATCTTAAAGCCCCATCAAACTTCACCAAGACCTTCTTAACACCTTCTGCTACACCTAAAGGCCCTTATAATCAACCTCTCTTTCTAGATTAAGTCTTATTTGCATTATTATATTAAATCTAGCTTATTATATTTGTGTGAGACACCTAAATCGTATAACTACAATAGGATTTCCTTCTTTCATGTTATTTCTCTGCATTATGTTGTTTTTGAATGTGGATTGAAAACCTTCTAGGAAGCACTTCACTTCCCAGATCTAGCTCCTAATAGGCATTCTACTGACCTATATTATTAATGTTATCTTATGGTCTTGTGTTCTTTCTCAGGTAGTCCTTCCTAGCCAAAAATGATCTCTTCATAATCGTCTTGATCTTCTACAACACACATAACCTTCTTCGATGACTTCACAGGTATTCCTCCTCACCTTTACCCTTATCTATTTTATATGCAAAATTTTTGTGAAACAACATGATTAACTCAACATGATGGATGGCTTGGAGATTCGATGTCTGTGTGGTCACTTTGATGGAGGAGGATCATTGTTTAGCTCGACTCAATCAATATAGCGACCCAACTTCAATGAAGAACACAAATCTAGGGTATTTAGCTCGTCAATGTTTGACACGACCAGTTGGGTTCAATCTCAGAAAACACCTATCTCTGCTTTAACTCCAATGGAAAACCACTTTCCCTTAAAATAATGTAACCAACATGATCCAAATGGTGGTATCCTAGTTCAAAACTAAGCAACTTGGCCTTAATGAAGATCTTGATGGATAACTTTGTTAGGTCAGACCATCGTGGGAACTAAATGCACAACACAAACCTCTCTTAATTTGGTAGCATTTCCAAATGTAGATGTAACCACATACACCTCTATATTTAGAGGGAAAACCCATAATGGGGATTTTTTTAATGAACTTATTTTCTCTTCTGTTTTTTTAATCAGAATTAATTCTAGCTAGCAATTTTTTCTAATGGAGGAGGCACTAGTGTAAAAATAAATTTTCTTTCCAAACACTTAAACTGGAAATGGGGGTTGTGGGGATGCAGGGTGGGTTTGGGAAGCTACTGGAGGCAGCACAAGCTCTCTTGGAAGTAGTTTTCTTCTCCAAATACCTCTTACTCATATGTAAACCTCTCTAAGATTATTTTTTGCTTTCACAGGCTCCCAAGTCCTTACTCTGAAACTAAATGATGAGGAGTGGAAATAGGGAGGCAACTTGTGTATAATTTTATTAATATGGAAATATCATATTATAGAATATGGAGTGCTGTAATGCTTATATAAATTGAACAATAGGTTATAAATAAATAGATGGTTATAACCACCTGAAATAAAATACATTTGGGAATTATAATACAAAAATATGATTGTTACAACCATGCAACAAAGAAACCTACGTGAATTTAATAAAACAAAAACAAATGGTTATAAAAACATAACCATATAAAAATAATACGAAACCACCTAGTTACCACAATAACTACTAAATAGACTAAGTAATACTAAAGTTACCTATAGTAAATGCTAAATTACTAAGGTAAACTATGTTTTACCTAATAATGAAATCTTCAACTAGCTCATCTCACGAGCTCCTCACTTCACATGATATTTCATGGGCTCCTAACTTCAAAAACTATTTTATAATCTCTTGCAAGATCATCCATAAGCTTCCTTACATTGTTTCTTCATCAATATATTCACCTTTGAGCTCATCTCATAAGCTCTTTATGATCTTTTCTCACAAACTCATCCTGACTTTTTAAGGAGTCATATTGCTTTCTCATCTCCATAATATCTTTACGAGCTCCTTAATGAGATAATATTCTTGAATCTCTCCATGATATCATCTTATGATCACAAATATTTCCTTTCCTTATAACTCCTCCTCACAATCTCACCCACAAACTCCTAATTACTGATTATCATCACTTTGCAAAATAAACACATATTACCATTCATTGTGCAGATCATCTAGTAAGATACATTTTTGAACCAATTATCAACCCTCATGACATCAAACCTTATCAAGGAGAGGTAGACATATGATTGTGTCTATTAATATATTATTTTACACCTACTATTCTACTAATCGTAGACCAACTAAATTCCCTAAACAAATAACTTGACTTTACAAAATGATATTGGTTTGATGAAGTTTAGCCTCCAAGACATATTAACCTTTAATTTACCCATCCCATTTCTTTGTAGCTAATGATTATATTCATAGATAAGTTGATTTTAATTTGTGTTATTGATTTAACCTAAATAGTTAAACTTTATAGGGTAGTAACCGATGGTTTATTATCCTAATCAACTAGTTTCCAAAGATAATTGCAACAATATTAGTATAATACATGAATAAAGATAAACAATGATAGACGATGTAACAAAGTACTAGAAATGATAAGGAGAAGAATACATAGATGATATTATGACTTATGTGTTAATCTTGGCTGACCTGATGACTAGAGAGGGCTGAAAATGATCTGACAAAGTTTCACCACTGAAATTGTATCCTATAGAGTTACCTAGACCAAAGCATATGCTACAGACCAAAGCATACACCCAATATGGCCCTTTCTATAGACCCTTGTCCCTTGTACATTTATCTCTTGAAACTTCTTGGGTCTGTACAATGTTTCCTGATATGCTTTTATCTAAAATTTAGATATTCCACACTGTGCGATGCTCTCTATATAGTTGATTGAATCTTTAAAACCCTAGATGGTGAAGGTGTTATGAAAAATAAACAATAGTTTGGTTTTGGGCACTCTTATGCACCCTTGACATCACTAATACTCTGAATAGGGATCAAAATAAATGTCTTTATCATCTAACATGTGATATCTAGAATACTTGTAACCAAATTGATAATCATGAACTTGAAACAATGTGATTATACTTGAACCTTTTCCATAGCTTGATTTGACTTAGGGATTATTAAAGTATATTTTATTTTGACTTCTCTTAGTATTTTCTCATTGGAATTTTAGGTGCCAATTAGATAGAATGCCCTCCTTAATAAGAGATGAATAACTTACTTATTTATGTGTTTTGATTTTGAAAACTTAGATAAGGCCAACAAGAAGTATACCAAAGAAGTTAAAATTAGAAAAAATTACCGTTAGAGGGAGAGGGGCCAAAGTGGCCAGGTTAGCCTATAGCATATGGACTTTATGGCCCTTTCTGGGCACTATTGTCCCAAATGCACGTGCAATTAATCTAGAAATTGGAGTTATAATATGTAATGGTATAACATGATTTTATGGATTAATGTGACCATTATGCAAGTAAATAGGTTGTGGGTGCAAGTAAGAATGAGTGAGATATGACTAGGGATAACATAAATGGAAAAATTGAGAAAGCATGGGCTAGTGTAAGAGTGTTTTATAATTTTTGTTGTTTCAAGAAATGAATTACCAAACTGAGTGTCTAAATTTCCCCCCTTTAAGTATGGAATTGAAAATTTTCTGCTTAAAAGAAAATTTATCTGAGTGTGTAGACACACTTTTCCTTCACTTGGAGTGTCTTGTGTTTGTGCTAGGACTTTGCATTTGTTCTATTTGTGTTTGTTTTTCCAAGATGATTACCTGTAAAGAAGAGTATATTCAATGTCCACAATATAGGAAATTGAAATTTAACTTGAAAATTTCGAGCTTAGTGTGAAAATAGCAATATGTAAGTAGAAAATAAAAATATAGGAAAGAGTACACTTGATTGTGCTATGAGAGAGGGGGAGAGAGTAATATCACTACCATTTTTTATGGATATTTTCTGAAATTTGTGTTGGAGCTAGTTGGAAGGATTTGAAGGTTATCAATCCCCAAGTGGAATGTGCCAACAACAGAAAGAAGTGTAAATGCACACCACATGGTGAAGAGAACCATATGAGAAGTGTTCAAGTTGCTACACATCCCTCCAAAAAAATATGAGAAATGAGAATTCAAGCCTACGAGGATAAAAATCACCTTAACACTTCCCAAGACCCACACATAAGTGCCACTGCAGATGAACACGAACCCAATTGTTGCAAATGATGACATAATGTATCGAGGTAATGATAGCTTACATGTACCTTTGGTGCCACCATAATTTAAACTATACCATGCATTTTGTCATTGAAATTGAGTAAAAATCCTATAAATATCCCCCAAGGAAACTTTACCAAATGCGATAATTATTGAATCTTCCATCAAGACGGAAGCATATAGAATGGTCCACAACATCCAGATGCTATGGCCCTTTTATGACCCAAGTCTATTTTGAGCCATTTTTGAAAATGTTTGATTTTGTACATGTTATTATGTTTCCTCATCTTGAAGTGTTGTGAGAGTGATATATCATTTGATGGTTTCCCCCCTTGTTTGGGGCATGTTAGACAGAGAAATATGAGTGTGACCCAAACAATAGGACATGTATCTAATGTGCACATGTGTTATAGGATTTTTGTAGGGAAATAATTAAGTGTGCATGGTGTATACCATGGTGCATACATATCAATATAATAGAAAAAATAACAAAGTGTTAGTAACAACCAATATGGAAACAACATAGTAGATGTAAGAAAATACATGCAAGGAAACAAAAATATAACAACATGGAAAACACTATGCCACATACATGAGACACCACTCTAGATTCCACAAGATAATTGGGGCACTCAAGTAAAAAAACAACAATAAAGTAACATAGGGGATTTCTCGCAAACAAGTGAAAACTCATTGTAAGCATGTAAAATAAGAAATAAGCCCCAATATGAAGATGATTCCAGCTTGGAAGTAACCTACAAAAAATATACTACACATGAAGAACCTATTAGCATGTTAGAGTAATAAATAATATGAAAAAATATATGTACTGAGCCGATGAGGCGAGAGAAAGTAAAGTAGGAAATATTGGAATAAGAACATTTGTATGTGAGAAAGTGTAAAGTGGATGCCCTTAGTAGCTGTGGAAGAACTAGTAGAGAGCAATATCAAGCATATTGCATTATGTAATAATCTGTGTGTAGCTTGCATTCAACTCAATATATCATGTGAACACACATGTATATAGAAAAAGTATATAACATACTATGTATCAAGCTAACATGATAAGTAAAGTGCGACATGAATAATATAAGCGTGTAATAGAAACAACCAAGCAAGATCAATGCAAATATTTTTGGGTGTTTATATATATTTGAATATTTTCAAAATTTTAGGCATAGTTGAATGTTTTGGGATTTCTAGGCCCTCTAAGGGCATAGATGAAAACCTATTCTCCGAAGAGAAGGAAGGGTGATCAAAGAATGCCCTTAGGGGTAAAAATTTAGATTTTTAGTGATTTTGGTGAATGGATACTATACGAATAAAGAAGGGAAGCAAGGTTTCCCCCATTGTATGTGTGCAAAGTGAGGTTTGTGAGTGTATACATTCCTTAAACAGTCAATTTAAACCTATAAAAAAATTGTTTCATCAAGAAATAAGGGGGGAAGTTGGATGCAACCCAGTATGTGAGTAGTGGATGATCTATCCAATAATTACATTAAGATAAAGTCCACTATCTACCATTGTGAATGAAGGAATCATGTGCTCATGAATCAAGGGAATAGTGTAAGGTGATAACGAGTGTATGACTACGTGTGTGGGAAAGTTACGCCTTAAGGAGGTGTGCCATGTAGAAGGTGAAATACACATATGAGGAGACTAAGATGTCTGACATGTACTATGAACCATGTGTGATGGCCTAGTCCTATGTGGCAGAATATAAGACCTAGAGATATGCTGAGAGTGACTAATAGGAACTGAAAGTTGAGGATACCTATGCAAGCTAGTAGCCAATGGTAAAAGTATGGGACTTACACTAATAGTGTGTGAAAAAACTGTAAGACTATCATTGTGAAATGTAGTAGTAATTCTAATAGTAAGTGAACAAGACATAATAATTAGAGTGGGAAGTGTATTAGTTGTAAGGAAGTGTGAAGCTTGAGAAACAATGGGTAAAGGGGTATGAGGTTGGATACCTTGAATAGTGATGACATGATGCTCATGTATGAATTTGAAACATTGGTGAACAAGAGATGGAAAAAACCTAATAAGCTTTAGCCAATAAATACTAAAACCATGTCACAATTCTTGATTTATGATGCTACCAAAAATGGTATGCAAATAGTGAAATGCCCAACTGTAATGGGAAGAGTTATACACCTATAAGAGGTAGGTGAATTACGCTTGATTTGGGATAAAAAAATCCAATAAAATGTAAGATGGGAAGTGAATATGAATTATGCCATAAATTGGGATTGATCATTACATTATTGAGAACTTGATTATTAATAGATGCATCAATATGAAGCTTGGGAGATTTGAAAGAAGCGTGGAATATTACATCAGTAAAGGTAATAACTATTGGTAAAGCAATAGTTACACCAAAAATAAAGTCTAGAGGAGTATTGGTATATTGTGTAAGTGGAACCACGTGATAAGCAAGATTAACAGTTGCCTCAAATGTAGCCATTTCATGTTTTGGAAGCGGGTCATTGAATATCTTGAGCCTGTCATTATCACTTGTAGGTTTAGACAAAGTAGGCTCATCGCATTCAATTGTATGAAAATCGATTAAGTATTAAATCACATGTTTAAACTTGAAGAGTCGATTGGTAGAGTGCCTATTACATCGGTGATAGTCACAATATGCTTTTTCATCAAAGTTCTTTCCTTAAGGATGACTAGAATCCAACATAAGGTTACTGACAAGGAGATGTTGCAAAACCTCCCTAAGTGGCATAATAAATTTATTAAAATTTCATATCAGAGCCTGAAGTTGGAGCTTCTTTCCCTGAGACACTATATTAAAGTGTCTTTAGTGCTAACTCATGCTTCAATATGTTTACTTTGTAGTTTAGAATTAGAATGACTAGAAGCTCGATCATTATATTTGAGTTTGCCCACAGAAATTAGCTTTCCTTCACAGTCCTTAAGGATACAAGACAAGTGATTGAAGGAAAATAATGAATCTTGGATAGGAGGAAAAATATTTTGTAAAATATGTCTTGCAATTCAAAATCAACTAGGACATTGTTCATTTTAGTAAGATTGGTCTTATACCGTAGAACATAGTCACCAACGTTCTCATTTTGTCCTTCTTTCATTTTATCCATTTGTGCATACTATATTTTCATACCAATATTAATATTAAAATGTGCCAAAAATTGGTTTGATAATGGAGTAAAATATCATACAAAATGAACATGTAAATCATAGAGCCATTGCAATGCATAATCTTGTAAACTTCTAGGAAACAATTTTGTTAATAATGTATCATCAAAAGCATAATCTAAATAAGCAACATGAAATGATCTAATATGTTCTTGGGATATTATTTACAATTGAAAAGTGGAATTTTAGGTGAAACAAAATTGAGATGATGCACATTCATGCAATCATGAAGGAAAACTTGCACCAAGGTAGAAGCATACAAGAATTGGAGGGCGCACAAGTGGAGTAGAGATAATGAAAAGAGGTGTGCATGATAGGATGAGAGATTCCTAAGGAGTAAGAACAAACCATAAGAGCATGAGGACATAAATGTACTAAATATAAGGGAGAGGTGAAATATATGGTTAGAGGATGCAAAGAAAAGAAGAGATTACGATGAGAAAGTGATAAGAAAGGGAGGAAAAGAGAAATGTCCAAAAACAAAAAGAAGAGAGGAATACATGGAAGAAAGCGTGAAAAAAGGAAAGAGTGTGTGAAGGATGTGATGCACCATAAAATAAGAAAATACATAAGTGGCCAAGTGAAGAAGCACAATAATTGGAGAAGTGTGATGTGTGGAGTGAAGTGATGCATGAAGGAAGTATAAGACATAAAGCATCAATGCACATGATAAACTCAAGAAGGAGTAGAGTATGAAGAAGCAATATCAAAATATGGAGGTGCGCAAAGAAGCACATGTAAGTGAAGATGTAGAGGGATAATAAGAGTGCACACAAATTTTTTTGGAGAGGTACATAATAAAGGAAAGGGTATGATGAAAGCGTGAAGAATGAATTCCAAGGTGATAAGACTAGTACTAAAAGGATTACATATGGTAGGTATACATGGGCACGTGGTTGACGGTGACTAGACAATGGAGTAGCCCATAATATCCAACCACCAAGTGACATAGTGAAATAAGATTTACTAAGAGTAGATCACATGGATAAGGGCATATAAGAGCATGAGTTCAAAATTGGATTTAAGAAGGAAAGCTTAAAGGAGCCAACTAAGCAGATTGAGAGAATTAAGAATACCAAGGCACATGTGCAGCTATAATAAGAGGAAGGACTACCAAGTTTTGGTGGTTGGGAGGTAGGTTTTTGATGCCTCACTAAGGTGGAAGGTGAAAGGAGGAGTTAGGGAGTGAGAGATTATGTCGGGATCGACCATAGAGCCGAATGAGTAAGGAAAATAGTGATTGGCAGGCCTTATAAGGCACCAAATTTGTAAAATCTCCATGAGAGAGGTGAAATATCTCCATAATGAGTATATATGTAGATGTCGTATGGATTTTTAACATTAATATAAAGATTGCACCTATTTCCATCTCACTGCGTAGATCTATAGGAAAGCTTGGGGAGTACCCGGTAGAGGCCATCATTGTTAAGTGGTATCATAGAAGGCTACTTTCTTGTTATGGAATCTAGTACAAAACCAAAACATGAGGAAGCTAACATGGAGGAACTATGTTCTCTATTATGATAAGTTGGTAGAGAACATAGATCAAAACTAGAGTAAAATGGTTGGAAAGGTTGAAGATCTTGTGTGAGAAGGTAATATGGTTTTAAAGGAAAGATATGTGTTAGACACCACAATCATGAAGACGTTGGAGGAAATGTTGTAAGAATTGTAGGCACTTAGGGACACGAGGACTATATTTTAAGGTGCCAAATATTATCGCTAGAGAAGAAGGGGTCTTATGGCACAAGACATCCAAATAAGATAGATGAAGGAATCAGTGAAGAGTTGAGAGTGTGAAATAAATTGTATGCGAGGAATGCTAGATGGGCATTAGTAAGTATAGGCATGAATAAAAGCACACATGGAGATTTTGTGAGAAAATAAAAAGAAATAAGGAAACAAATTGGGAGCACCACAATGAGAAGAGGGTTCAAATGTGTGAGAGGGAACACAACAAGAAGTCTCATAGGTTAATAAATGTGTAAATAAGGAAGTCACCTAAAAGTAGATGGTATTGCATGAGAATATCCCACTGGTAGATGAAGCTACCAATGAGGAGGAAATGTTCATTTCCAATCACGAGGGAGCTAGGGAATGCACAAGACTATGAGAGAAATCCATGGTAAGAAGGGAGGAATGAAAGAAATAGGTTGCGTGTAAAGATAGGATGCACAAAAAATACACAACAGATGCATGAGAAAACATCTCAAAAGAGAAAAAGGTGGAGTGCATGACATAAGGCAAAAAGGAGGAAACCCCAGTGAAATGACACCACATAGAGAAAAGTGTGAGAAGAGAGAATTCAAGAAGAGGATTTGAGGAGCCTAGATAAAATTATACGTGTAATAATGGGAGCACCATTATGGGAAGAATAAAAAATATAAGTGGATTGTGAGAGTACACATGAAATAGAGCATACCCAGTAAGGAGATCCAAGGAGATATCAAGAGGAGGCATGCAAAAATATTCCAAAATAAAAGGAGTGGTTGAGTTGAGGAGATTGTGACATCAATTTGAGTAAATTACAAGAGAAAACATAAGAGAATACTATGATCAAGAGATGCAGGGGACAATTAGTACTAGAGGAATTTTCTCCTAAGGAAAGAAATGCAAACCAAATAAGGGAGAAAATTGCTAGAGTGCACAGGAAAAATAACACACTAAGAGTGGAAGAGGTTGGCAGTGATCTTAAGGAGGGAAATTGTGAAAAGGATCTCTAAAAGATATGTCTAAAGAGGATGCACAAGAAGAAAGGAAAGGCGGTGAAGATGAATTTTCACAACAAGAGGGAAAGGAGAGGTGGCTTATAACTACCAAGGCATGAAGTGCAATGAAAATATCTAAGCACCAACATTCGGAGTGCGATCTAACATAAACTAGGAGAAGAGGGAGAGGAGAGTGTAGAAGGGTTCCAAAAGAAAAGGAACGTTTGAGTTTTGGACAATGAAACATTAGTTTGAGGAAATTATAGGAGAATAATTAAGATAATACTACGATCAAGAGAGGTAGAGTACAGTTGGTACGAGAGGAAGTTACTCCTAAGGAAATAAATGTAGAGCAAGTAAGGGATACATTTTCTGGAGTGCGTATGGAAAATATCACACTAAGAGGGCAAGAGGTTGGCATAGATCTCAAGGAGGGGCACTAAAAAAAGGATCGTTAAAATATCTATGCGAAGAGGATGTGCAAGAAGAAAAGAAAGGTGACAAAGATGAATTTCCAAAACAGAAGGGACATGAGAGGTGACTTATAACTACCAAGGAAGTAAGTACAATGTAGAGATATAAGTTTCAACAACCAAAGTGAAATATAACATAAATCAGGAGAAGAGGGAGAGGATAATCCCTTTGGAAGACCTTATGAAAGGACACGCAGAAGAGTCACACACAACAGAGCACAAAAGGTAAAAATGTACTATGAAGAAGATTCCTAAATAGATAAGGAAAAGGATAAAAAGGACTAATGAATGGAAATTCACAAGTCATATAAACCACAAGTGCACAACAAAATAACAAATGAGGAGGACATGTCATAGTAGATGGGTGATGAGAGAAAGGAAGAAAGATGACAAGGAAACCATAGGAAGGGAGAGAAGAAGAAAATGAGAGAAGTGCACACAAAAGGAAGAATAAATCCCTGAAGGATTTAGGAGAAGGTAGGTTCATAGCAGATATGGTGGAATTTTTCATGCCAACAGGAGAAACAAGGGCGAGAAAGGACTTGTGTAGAAGAAAATGGAAGAGGAGCACAAAATCTCCAAGTGGAAAGCTCAACAAAGGAACCAAGAACAAATGGTTTAAGGCAAGTAACGAATTGCATGGACAAGAGGTATATGGATACTTGCTAAAGATCAAGATGAGAGATCCTTATTATAGGATTTTTACAAGTTTATGTAGAATAACATGGATAATTCATAGCAAGGTGACCAAGGATTGGAAGAGATGTCAGAAGAAGTGCAAGAGGCATGGATTGGAGAAAGAAGTCAGGACTAAGGGGTCACATAGTCTAAAGGGTGGTCCTACCACTCTTAGAATCTATTTGAGATGAAACTCAAGTTTTAAAGTAACCTAGATGATTGATGGAGGGGTTTCCAGTAATCAAGCCAAACTTGCACTAAGGTAGAAGCACACAAGAATTATACGGAGCACAGGAAAAGGAGAAACAACACAAAGAGGTGAGAGTGGTAGGATGAGAGTTTACTAAGGAGTAAGCACAAACAATAAGAGCATGAGGATATAGATGTGCTAAAGAAAGGGGAGAGAGTAAAGATAATACTAGAGGATGTGTACAAATGAAGAGATCATAATTAGAAGGCAAAAAGAAAGGTAAGAAAAGAGAAGTGACCAGAAACCACAAGAAGAGAGAGATGCATGAAAGAAAGTGTGGAAAAAAGGAAAGAGCATGTGAACAATGTGATGCACCAGAAAATAAGAGAAGGTAGAAGTGACCAAAGGAAGAAGTACAAGAGTTGGAGAAGTGTGATGCACGAAGGAGTAAAGCGATATGTAAAGGAAGTAGAAGACACGAAGTATCAATGTGTAGGAGAAACTTAGGAAGGAGAAACACATGAAGAAGTGATTACTAAAGGCAGAGGTGCATAAAGAAGCATGATCAAGTGAATATGTCGAGAGATATAAAGAGTGTGCACGAAGAATTTTGGAGAGGCTTGGAATAAAAACAAGGACATGGAAAAATATTGAAGAATGAAAAATATTGGAAAGAAAGGGATGACATGTGGTAGTCTACATGGGCATGTGGTTGTTGACAATTAGATGATGGGATGGCTGATAAGATGATCCAATCATGAGGTGAAGTGGTGAAGCAAGATTGGATGAGAGAAGATCACATAGATAAGGGAATTTAAGATCCCAAGTTTAAACTTGGATTTGACTGGGAAAGTTAGAAGGAGCTAGCCAAGTTGTGGTGGTTGGGAGGTAGGTTTTTGATTCCAAATTAAGGAATAAGGTAGTAGGAGGAGTTAGGGACCAAGAGAGAAGGTTGAGATTGGTCATAGAGCCAAAAGGCCAATAGTGACTAGTAGGTCTTAAAAGGCACTAGATTTGTAAAAACCTCCACAAGAAAGGTGAGATAACTCGATAGTGAGAAGATCTATAGATTTTGTATGGTTTTTTAACATTAATATAAATACTACACCTATTTGTAGCCTATTGTGTAGCTCTATAGGTAGGCTTGAGGAGTACCCGATAGAGGCCCTTGCCATCATAGGAGGAAGAGGATAAGATGTAACCTTATGTTTGAGAGTAATATGCAAAAGAAGTGAGGAATCTATAGAATAAGAGGAGGTAGTGACACCCCATTGTAATTTAAGAACTTGGGCTTATAGATTTTTCACCAATGACTCTAAGGAATGTGTTATAAAAGAGGAATTAGGATGGATATGAGATATAAGAGGAGAAGAAAGATGAGTAGTAACAAAGGAATTGAGACATAAGACTAGATGCTCCCATAAATGTATGGGAGAAGAAGTTGGAATGGAAGATGTAGTAATAAAGGAAGATCTTAATCTTCAAAGAATGCTCTCATGAGAAGACCTATCACGATCAAGTTTTGTAGCTAAGAGGATATCATGGATTGGTTATACATGATTTGGATTACCAAACAATTGAGTACATAATTGAGATAGAGAATCAATGTGTTCTTGATAAACATTAGTATCTTCATCATATGAATGCTCATTATCAAAATATTTTATATCTTCTAAGGGAACTTGAGTAGAATTGGATAGAGGGTTGGTGTTCATAGATTCATAGGAGACCATGGTTTTGGAATGCTTACGAGTATGGGGCAGGAGTTCAAGTTATTTTTGAGGACCAAACCAACCACTACATGTATTGGGCATAAGATGCAAAACATAGGGCCACTAGTATTTGGAAAAATGAATCAAGAGAAATAAATATATATTCGATGCACATCATACAATCCTTGGGTTCACAAAATTATTTAACCTAAATGGTTAATCTTTACAGGGTAGTAACCAGTGTTATTTTATCCTAATAAACAAGTTTCTAAATCTAATTGCAACAATATCAGGATAATACATGAAGAAAGGTAAATAATGATATACAATGTAACAAATTACTAGAAAATTAGCAATGATAATGAGAAGAATAATTAGCTAATATTATAACTTCTATGCTAATCTAGGATGCCCTAATGACTATAGAAGGTTAGAAGTGATATGACAAGATTTTCCTCTAAAATTGTATCTTGCAGAGATTCCTTTACCAAAGCATATGGTATAGACTAAATATTACCCTTGCTATGTCCCTTTCTTTACACCCTTGTCCCTCTATAATTTCAAATCTTGAAACTTCCTGGGCCTGTACATTACTTCTTGATCTACTTCTTTCTACAATATAGATATTCGACACTACGTGATGCTTGCTGTGTAGATGATTGAATCTTTAAAACCCTATATGGTGATGAATTTCTAGAAGAAAAACATTATTTGGGTTATGGGAACCCTTATGAACTATCAACATCATTACTAATCTAAAGAGGGCTCAAATCACACATTGTTCTCACCTAGCATGTGATATCTAGAATGTATGCAACCAAATTGATAATCATGAACTTGAAACAATGTGATTGTACTTGAACCTTTTCTATAGCTTTACTTGACTTTGTTAATGTCTCTTTTATATTTGTAGATATGAGTAGATGACTACCCTATAATGATTATATTGAGTATGTAAACCTCAAGGTAGTCTAGGAGTATATTTTCTTGTGATTTCTCTTTGTATTTTCTCATTGGAATTCTAGATGTTAAGTAGAAGAATGTCCTCCTTAATGAGAGATGAATAAATTTTTTATATATGTGTTATGGATCTGGGAAATGTGGATAAGGCTGAATAGAAGTTTACCAAAGAAATTAAAATTTTAAAAAGTACCAATGGAGGGAGAGGGATCAAATTGTCAAGATAGGCCCATAGTGTATGGACATTATGCCCCTTTCTAGGTACTATGGTCCCAGATACATGTGTGAGTAATCTAGAAACTACAATTGTAATATGTGATGGTATAGCCTAATTTTATGGATTAATATGACCGTTATGCAAACTAATAGGTTGTGTGTGCAAAACATAATGAGTGAGATATAGCTAGGGATAACATAATTCACCAAATTGAGAAAGTATGGGGTAATGCAAGAGTTGTATAATTTGTGTTGTTGTAAGACATGAATTACCAAAATGAGTGTCTACAATTATTCATCACCTTTTTGATGATATTTAGATATTGATCCTTATTTTTTTACAAGTTTTTACTAACATGTTTTGAGGATTTTTAGTTGTAAGTTCAAGATTATTTTTTCTAAACTACTAATCCTTTTGGAATATTTGAAATATCGTCAAAGATATTAAAAAGAAAACTTCCTAACACTTGTATGAAAAACCTTTTTTTTTATAACAATATAGATGAAGCATTTTGTAACGATATTTCTTGATTTTTCATTTGGTTAGATGAAAAGAGGATAAATTCTAAATACTTTATTTTGTGTTGTTATCCCATTCATTGCCTAGACTACATATGTTCTTCCCTCACATCTTTAGGCGATCTTGTGAATCATAAATAGTCAAAGAACTTTATTTTTTAGTTTCTAGGGTCTAGTGAGGTGGGAATGATTGTACTAACAAAATATTTTTTTTGTTGAGAAAATATCATTTTTGGATGATAAGGAGATCAATTTTCCACGGATCTTGTGAAGTGAGGCATGCATTTGTTGTCAATACCCATGACTCAAACAACACTCTTCAAGTCAAAACTACAGTTACTAGTCAAGATCTAATGAATTGGTTAGAGTGAATGCAAGGGGGGTTTGAACCTCCAAACCAAAGCATTATAAAATTATTCCCATAAACATGGTATCAGGATTTTTGTACCAAAAAATATATTGAGGAACCCCTACTAACATTTTTTAATCTAGCGTCGGAGGTATCTTAATGCAATCATATAGTAGTTACTAGAATATAATGTTCCCCAAGATTACCCACTCATACTAGTAGATAAAAATGTCATATATGCATATTTTAGTCTTTTTTATATGGTATATTTATGGGATACTACATGGTTGTACATCCTTTCAACTAGATAAGTTTCTTTTGATATACCTGTAACTCAAAATCTTGTCCAAAATTAAAAAACAATTACAATGACACCCATCAAACAAAATTAGGAGCCTAAAAATCTACCCCTTTACAAAACCCACCCATCATTATATCTATGCACCCTTTCTACCTACTCATTCCCAATGGCTTATCTTTATCTCTATGATCACTCACACCTCAAATTTCTCCACTAATACCTCATCGAATGCATAGCCTGAATTGAGTTCCAATAGTTGGTGGGAATTTTTCCTATGCAAACCTATCACACAAGTTGCAATGATCCTATTCAACATATGGTGACATAATTCCCATATCCACAAAATTTCTAATTACCCCCATTTGATAAGTTTTATGAAATAAAAGACCCCCAATAACACTTGCATTTATTTCACTTTGTATGTCTCCTCATTTAACATGATGATGTGTTCCTTTTGCAAACCTTCCCACTTTTACTCATTGTCTAAGCACTTGATTGGTATTCACACCTCCCACAACATAAAATTTACACATTACCATAACATGTATACATGTTCCTATCTCACTTCTCCATCCAAATTACACCCAAATCCACATTGGTTTACGTTTACATGTTTCAAAAATATCATAACAAGTCAATTATTCACTCCTGAAATCAAATTTCATTGACTATTTCTCCAAAAGTTGCATACACCACATGTCACGTCAATTAAAAATCCATTTTTACACACTTTTGATGAGGTTGTGCATATTTCACAGTGCTTCAAGGATGACCATCTTAGGAACCTTGTTTCATTACCACATATTTTGGTTCATCCCCCACCTATTCCCCCACCATATTATTATGTTCACAATTTCGTCCAACATGGGCCACCTCCTCTACCTCCAAGGTCTTATTGATTCATCCAAATTCACTCCACTAATTGAGATGCTCACTTTTATTATACTAAAGTTGCTAGATTCAATTTGATCATTCTACCTCCCATACTGCCCCACCATTGTGGTGTGCCTCTCATGAAAGACATGCCTATAATCATACTAATGGTCATTCTACTGACTCATGTCCCCAAATTTACAACATCATACAATACCTTCAAGATAAGGGTGACATCATTATCATTCCTCTTTACCCTCCTACATTTTCTTCTCATGCGATTCCACTCACCTCACACACTAATTCTACCTTTTCTTTTCCATGTGTCATGTCTCCATTTGTTGTATCACATTACCCTCAAAACATCACTTTATGCCTCATCTTCAAAATCATACCCATCACATTATACATCATCACACAATTATAATTTGAACATGGTTACATCATTTTCACATTTTTCATTGTACCCTCTAGATTCCCTCTCCACATTAGCACCACCTCCATCACTATTTCCACCATCTATCTCATCATGTGATCCTATTTTTAATCCTGCTTCATCTACTTCATCACTCACTTTAATTGTGTAAAAACATCTTATCATATATCTAATCCTCATACCTAAACTACAATCTTCATTGCATATCATACCACTCATTGCTTCACCTATCTTAGATCCCTCTTCCATATGCATATTACTACCTGCATCATCACTTATTCAAGCACCCTTATTTCTTACTTCTCCCCCATTGCATCCTATACCATCTATCACACTCATTAAAAATCATCTTACATCTATTCTTGATAATTCATATCCACTCATTTTCATGTATCTTCCTTACAAGTCACTTACACACTTTACCCATAGTTAGACCCCTTATGTTTGTGAAGATCATGGTTATGGTGTTTAAAGGATACCCTTGATAAAACTATAACTTTCCCAAAACTAAGTACACCTAATATAATTAAACATGAATACCTCCCTGAATACCAATGCAACATGACACACTAGTGTAGACATTAACTTTTGGTAACTTGTCCTTTTGTAATGCCAATTTTGATCAAGCTCACTTGCTAATACAAATGATCACATTCACAATCTAATCATTTCATCTCTCTAGCTCTCCCATGACATAATTATCATTACACTATGATTTGTCATCAATTTTGGGGTTATTGTCTAATAAAAGTAGTAAACAACCTCTATGCTTCATGTCCAAAATTCTTATTTTGCATTTCTCCTTATCTATCCAAAATTGTACACCTAGGTCAAGATTTGAGATCCGGTCTTAAAAAACATGTATAGTCCTGACTCCTCAAGTTCATCAACTCAATTTTCAATTTGAATATCCTCTTTGGGTTGTTTAAAATTTTTAGGGTTGGATTTATTATAATATTTCACCTCAAAAGGATATATAAGCACATTAACATCACTTTATAACTTGCCTGACACTCTTACAAGTTCTTATTACAAATATCATTCCAAAAACACTCAAAGGGTTCCTAAACTTGCCCAAATAAATTATACATCAATAAGAGTAGTCCTTGTCATAGGTTTAAATCACTCAACCAGATCAAAGAGTCTAGCTTCCTCCATTTTCAAGAATGAAAAGGTCATTAAGCCATGGCTTAGAAATAGTAAGGTCACTCCAAGAATTGTTCAAGGTTTTCAAGGAGCAAAGGGTTAGGTAAAATAGCTAAGGCACACCACATTTACCTATTACTACACTAGGTACATTCTAAACTATATAGTTATCTATTATCTTTGTCTCATGAGACATGAGGGAACCCATAAGGGGTTAGTTGTTTACACTTGCATAAGTACCCAAGATAATTACACGAGGCTTGATCTTGTAATGATGCCATGTAGTGTAGCAAGTTGATTGGTTCAATACCTAGAAGTATGATCGCCAAGGTTAGTTTATTCTCAACCTCACACACATGTTTTATATTTTTCATTTTCTAATTCTCTAATGAAGCATTCTGTAGGTCTCTAGGATTTCCACTTTATTACAGGTTATTATATGTCATCCTAAAGTTGTGTGAGAAAGAGTGACATACAAAATAAGTTAGATTTAGGAAATTAAAACACATAATAAGATTCATATCTAGATTTTCAAAGGGTCTAAGACCACATGGTTCAAGCTTAGGGCCATATAAATCAAGTAAGACCATACAATAGTTGTACAATCCCGACCCTACTTAGTTTCCAATTTCAAAATTAGTACTAAAATGTTTCTAGTTTTTGTTTTACCCTTTTCATCATCATATACATCTAGATCCTCCTTGTTCTATCTTGTACTGCTAAGTTTCTCTTTCCTATTGTAAATTTAAGAAATTATTAACCGTTTATCAATAATTATATGTATGAAAGCATTAATATGATTGTGAATTGTTAATGTTAGAATTTAATTGATTAGAATAGTCTACATGTTGTAAAACCGTACATCCTTCTAATTGTTGTGTATGTACATAACCCTATAATTTCATTAGGGTGTAAACAACTAGAACAAAACTATGACACAGTAAGGCCCACCTTATACTGATAAGGAATAAATTATGATTCTACTTCATATTTGGTAGGAAGGACACCTTTGTAGTCATTTTATTTGTAAGCTCTACCATATGGTTGATCCTAGACTGGAAGGCTTCAATTCTGACACATATTACATACTCGACGTATAATAAACACATATTTTCCCATATTTACAAGTTAAAAAATGTTAAAAACTTTTAAATATTCTAAAAATAAAAAATTAGAACCTAAGAATATCTCGATCTACTAGTTCTACTTTACATATTATTACTTGTCGCATGATTCGATAGGTAAAATATTCTATTTTCTAAAAAAATAAGTGTTTCACGAGGTATATAAGCATGATTCAATATAAACAAGACTTTACATGATTTAGATTATGGAATTTCCCTTCACCCAGTTGGCATGAATTTTCTGGGGGCATCGTAAACACATTAGGTGTTATTGTTCTATTTATTACATAATATTATTCACATCTTGGTTATGATTATATTATATATTATGTTATATGTTGTTTTATCCCTATTTTTGGGACTAACAAAATAGGGACTAACACATGTAGATTGTACAAGACTATTATATCCTTTTCTATGTGCCAACTAGTTATTGTGTATTTAATTTCATTGTAAAATGGTTTACTTATTTTCATTTCTTAAGTGTGTACGCCCCTTGGCCTATCTATGTATGTGAAAAAATTTGGTATCTCTTTTTTGTGGCCTCAATTATATTTAGTTGTGTAGTCATTGACCTATTGAGAGTTTGTGACACTTTTTTGTCCCTTGTATACAACCATTCAACCTTCCTTTATAAAATTATACATCACTATTTGTGTGATATTGTGTGCTTGTATACTTTTTGTGTGTGTTATCTCTATGTCCATGGTGTGCATCATTCATTCTTTATCTAATATAGTTATACACTTTTTACATCTACAATTACCTTATATATTTCCCATAAGGATTATCTGCTATATTTTAAATGGAATCACTTCAATTTTTTGGGTTGAGCATTATACATTCTATTTCCCTTACCTCATAAGAGGGCACATTTGGTGGGTTATTACAATAATGTTAATGCAATTTGGGCACATAGGAAAAATTATAGAATACAAGAACATGTTTACATGGTTACAAACAGGAACACATAATTTTTACACAAGGAAAATATTGTGAATTCTAGATAGAAATATGAGATGTCAGTGTCCTATGTTTTGATAGTTTTTCCCAACTCAATTGTAATAGTCAAAAATATATATTATCATGAGATTCAAAGGTTACAATGGTTTGGGCACAAAATCACTTATACAAATACATAGTATGCGAAAAATTCATTGCATTTCATGGTAAATGTAGGGAACATGATTAATTCTATTATAAATTCATTACATTTTATGGAAAATTCAAAGGGCATGTTTGATATGGAAAGTGTAGATTACATATTTATCAATTTATATGATGGTAATTCTATTTTAAGTATTTCAATTTATGGAATTTTAAGATATTTGATAATTACAAACCTAAATCTGTCAACAATGGATTGGTTTAAATGAGATACACATTGGGTTAGGGTTTAGTGAAACCTAACACCCTAAAGCATTTAAATTTGTGGGACCCATGAGGTTCCTCATTTCTTATTGTTTTGACTATAATGTGCCCTAAGACTCCTGATTTAATTTTATTGTTACTCTTATATTTGTATGTGTTACGGTCTTTGTGTCCCCCAACCTCCTTCAAATGGGGGATTTGATTATCTCCAATTCTCCATTGTTATTGATACAATAAGCCTTCCCTCATACCATAGAAAATGGGCATGGTATTCTACATATACATGGTATACTTGATTCTACACACACACACACACACACATGCGTACTCCTTTTGTTCTCTTCTACTTTACAATTTTCAATTTCATAATCTATATCTAGATTTTAAGTTTTACTTTCCATTTTACGGACATTGAATTCACTCTTGTGTTGTAGGGTTTTCTCTTGGGGGCATATTGTGACCATTCAAGCAATCAAGTGATTGAGAAAAGGTAAAGTTTACTATAGACACTAAAATTAGGTCACACTCCCCCTTCGTCCCTCGACATATAAGCCCCCCTTTATTACATCTACCTAGCCATGACCCCCTTCACCCTACTGATATTAATTTAATTAAATTAATGCTTTATCCTCACTATATTTATTATTTAAATATCTTATTTAAATAATATCTACACAAACAGTTCACTTAGACACCTCACCAAGCTAACTCAACCTAAGACCTATTCTTAGCAAGTTACCATAACTAACTAAGACTTACCCAAACCCTAAAAATCAATGCCTACACTCCCTCTAACCACATTCCCGCATGCTCACAAGAAGCTCCCAGTCTAATCCATGGGATAACAACACAAGATCCAAGGAAATTAGGAGGATCTCCCTAAGTTTAGTAAACCTAGAAAATCCTGCCTTGACCGACGTCGGTTTCCCCTAACCGTCATCGGTTAAGTCGGACCACCATCGGTTACCCCTTTTAACCCCTAAACTACCTTATTCTCAAGGTTGGAAAACATTGGGAGAAAAGTGGACAAGCAAGAACAAAATCTCAAAGAGATAACACATCTTCAAAGAGCCAACTCCAGCAAGAATTGACATCCAAGGAAGGAGATTGAGGATCTTCTCCTGCACAGCCTTCCCAACCACATTCTGATCTATCCAAGCAAAAGAGGTGTGTGCATGCAGCCCATGTAGAAGATTTTCTTCAATTGGTGATCATTTGTAGCCTTCAAACCCATCATCAGCACCTCCATCCTTCACACATAGACTTTCAGGAACAAAATCCAAGTAAGTACAACATCATACTTTCCTGGTTATTTCATTTTATCATTATTTTATCATCCATTGTTTATCTTGCTCCCTATTGACCATCTCCAACATTTTGTACCTCCATAGACCCATCAAAACCTTGTAAAACCTATTCCAGTCACCCAATACCTCATCCCAACCAACCAAATCCTTTGTGCAATCACAAAGGAGACCAAAACCTTGTTCTGTGACATTTCTAGATTTCACAGTAACCGGTGCCGGCTATACCTAACCGTGGTTGGTCACCCCTGACCAACACCGGTCTCTTGTGTTTGCCCACACAGCCTTAAACAGAGACCTATCCACCTAATTTTACCTCACCCTCACTCACTGGTGACCTACCCGAGACCTTTAGAAGACCTGCAGAACCCAAAACCAACCATTTGACCCGTGGATTCTATTCTAGCTTAGCCTGTTAGATTAGATCTATTTTCTTATTGTGTTTTTAAGTGAGATACCTAAATTATTTCAAAATAACAATAGGATTTACCTTGTTTTCAACATTAATTTGTTTAAAACAGTGGACTGACAGCCATCTAGGAAGTATCATGCTTCCCAGATTTAGGTCACGCTAGGCAGTTCACTGCCCATATTGTTTAATTCTTTCTGGTGGTCTTGCTTTCATTACAGGTAGTTCCTCCCTGCCAAAAGGAATCTCTCATGGTCAGCTGTGGATTCAGAAGGTATTCCTCCTATGCCTATTACCCTATTTGTTTCATCAACAATTCAAATAAACAATCTAAGAAGAAGGTGAAACATTTTGGCATGCCCGGTGGGACCCATTCAGGGTTCCTTACATTTCATTCATTCCTAGGAAAAAATTGTGTGTTCTTTTCCCTTCTAAAAGCGTACACACTAATTTTCTTCCCTGGTAATCCACTCCTTCTTTCTATTTTCTCTAAAGGAAACTTTTATTTCGGTGTATTTAAAAAGAATCATTTCTTCATGTTTTCTGCATTTTAGTGAAAGAGTATCCCTCTTTCTTTTCATATTATTGTGTCATCCAATTTCATATTTTTAATTTGGGCTTAAAAAAATCACATTTCATTCTGATTTTCTATATTAGCTCACATTAAATGAGGGCAACCTATATGCTGGAGGTCATGACCAGCTGATGGTTGACAAACGAATCATAGAAAAGCACTTCTATCATTTTCTCTTTCTTTGAGTCTTACCAACCCACACAAAAATTCAAATACATACATTCTTAAACAACATATTACCTGGAAGAAGTTGTAGGTGATCACATGATCATGGCACAGTGGGCACCTAGCTCATTGCTCTATCGAGTCATACTTCAGAGTGAAGCTCGCCCCCACAATAACAAACCTGAAACCTCATGCTTTAGATCTCCTTCTTTGTAGGAAGCCATCCTCACCAAAAACTCTATTTTACAATTCATGTGTCAGTCCCTAAATAGCATAAGCTAAACAAACATAATAGAAAAGGGCACTCTTAGGATCACATTTTCTTAGTGTTTCTGCTTGGTTTACATTTTGAGGTGAAAGATCATGTTCATCACTTTTTTTTGTTCATCTTTGCACACTCCTCATCATAGCTAGTGTATTCCAGCTTCACCTGAGTGTGCTTGGGCCATATGACCATCATTCCTAGAATTCTAGGTCTGATTCCACATCAAATTCTAGATGGCCATATCACCATCCTTGCACACGTTGGGACCCTAATGTAGCTACCAAATCTTAAAGGCACGTAGGCACACACACAGCCGGAGGGAGTGCGCAAGTGAAGGCACACAAGGTAGAATTCAAAAAGGGGTTCTTGGAGAACCAAGGACGCACACATGCGAAGAACAATTTAGGACTTAGCCATTTTCAGCCTTTTGGATAGAACACATGAAGAACGTGTTCCATTTGGATAAGGTTCCAGCCTGGCAACAGAGTGTCCTGGAAGGAATATACCTTGCGATAGGAAGATCCAAAAAGCTAATCATGACATGGAGAGGCATGCCTGGGGTGACCCACACCTTGACACTTGGGGCCAGATCTGAGGTTGCAGAGGAGTTTGTTAGAGCTCAGATGCCTATTTATACACGTGCCCTTGGCAAAGAAAAGAGACACAAGTGAGGTAGCGGAGCTCTATAGAATTACTGTGAGAACTATGGGATAAAATGGGTAGATGATTCTAGGAAGGATGTAATGAGGAAATGGGGAATGAAAATTTTGTTTTGTGAGCATACATGTATGGATCCAGATATGGTGTATGACTGTGGTCTGCCACTCTGTGATGTTTTGGAGTAATACTATGAATGAATATGATAAGGTTACCACTGTGTTTATATTAAGATCTCCTTCCTGTATTATCTACATGTTTCTACTATGCTTTTGATCTTGTATAATCATGAACCTTACTTGAATGTTAAGTCTATTTGTGGATTTACAACTTCCTAGTTCTATTAATTCTGTTGCGTGCTTTGCTTTTGTTATGACTGAAGGGGTATAGAAGCCATTCTGAGCTCTATAGCTTTTTCATGTCTGTTAAATCACTAAGTCAAGATCATGAATTATGCCTTCCACTAAACTCACGTAAAAGAGAGACTTGGCTCCCTCTCACGCACCTTAGGTGAGTGCCCAGCACCCGCTAGGTGATAGGCCGGTGCGCATGAGGTTCCCTTGTTCTTGGTGGGTGCAAAAATGACTACATCTTGGTTCCATTGCCGGGACCTCTTTTCAAAGTTGTAGTGGAACATGGCATACATCATGGTCTGTGCAAAAAGTGATGATGGAGTGCTTAACCCTGGAAGGTGTTGAAGATTGGTTTAAAAGCACGGAGGATGAATTCACTCAGAGATTCAATACTGGACCTGGGTTTGACACACGAAGATGGGTGGAAGACACTCTTTATCATGAGTTGTACAAAACCTTCTTCTGTTGTTTCCCAGTAGAGTTATTCGAATGGCTCTCAGCTTATACATCTAGATCGGGGTGGTGTTATAAGTCACACCCTTGGACCCAAGAAACATATCAGAACTTGCAAGATGTTGATCTAACGTGGACCCATGCTATAGATCATTGGTGGAAGGGAGTATTGACTAGCTACACTCTGGAATACGCCATTTCCACGTATTCCTGTCCAGAAGTTGTTGAGTTTGAGTTCTTGCGGGAGCCCAGAGGATCATTTCTACGTGCTATCCCCCTTGGCAATCAAAATCTTGATGGTAACCATGGGTTTAGAGGAATTTCCTATGGCCAGCTAAACCACTCTGAGTGCTTGGCGAGGAAGCCAGGTTGGGGAAAGATGGCTGATATAACGACTGAAAAGGAAAGGGAGGAGAGACGGCTCAAGTATAATGAAGTGCGTGAAAGGGAGATCGATAGACAACATGGGATTACAAGTGGGTTATGGAGCCAGACATGGTGGAAAGGAGTTGAGGTTCACGTGGAGGATGTGGAACCCGAACAGTCTGTGATACCCCATCTTGGTAAGCGTGGGAGAGAAAACCTTGCGGCTTCTGATGAGAGTCTGTCACATAGAGAAAGAAGAGTCATTGGTGCACATCTGACCCCACCTAGCGACCAAACCTTGGCACTTGGTTTGTTTGAATGAGGGAAAAGTACAGTTGATCCATTTGATATCAGTAGAAGCAACCGATCGGCACCCAGAAGATACAACTTCTCATTTGGGACTTCTATGGCTTCACACACTATTCCAGTATTTGGTGGAATGTTTGGACAAGGCACATATACAGCTGGTTTTGGAAGCACGTTAGGAAGTGGTGGAGGAAATATGACTGGGAGTGGCACTAGTTCACAAACTATCGGTGCGTAATTTAGTGGAATGATGGGAGCATTCGGCATGACAAACATAGGCCCTGTACCTAACACAGGAGGATCTGGAGGTGGAAGTGGTGGAGCTGGTGGCTTAGGATCTAGTGGGTCTAGTGGAGGAGGAAACACCAGAGGAAACCAAGGGACTGGATCGGGAGGACAAGGGCCTCAGCCACCTCCTCAAGTCTTTTTCAAGATGTCTCTACACTTACCAGATTACAGTGGGATAGAAGATGCCACAGAGCATGTGCATAAGTGCGAGCTGCTATGGCACGCGAAGGGGATCACGACCCAGGATCGAAAGGCCAGTCAATTTACGATGACCTTGCAAGGACGCGTGTATAGTTGGTATAGAAAGTATGACCCTCATCAGACTGTTGTGGATTATACCACTGAGAAATGCATTCTTGGTAGAATTCCACATACCTAAGTTTGAACAGAAGAGCATCAACTCTCTCAAAGAAATCTAGTAGGGAATGGCAGAGAGCGTGTGGGAATATGATGCACATTTAAAACTCTATTGTCTAAACTATCTTATGATATCCACCCTTCACAACATGCTCAGTGGTTTTTCGGAGGGTTGATCACACCCTTTAGGAGGGCTTTGTCTCATAAAACATTCACGGACCCGCGCGAAGCGTTGGAAGCTGCTTTGCACACTGAGGTAGTTGGTAGTGTTGACACTGGTGTTAGCCCATTTCTGGAGGCTCAGATCACTGCCATGGCTAAGCAATTGGAGAAATTATCTACCAACATAGTTCCAGAGACTCACAGTGGGATGTGGTGCACAGATTGTAACGTAGAAGGGCACACAAAGGATAATGGTGGGATATGTACTCAGAAGGTGGTACGCGCCGTAGCGGTAAATTGTGAAATATGTCACGGGGACCATGATGCAAGTAGGTGCCCCCTTTTATAGCACGTGATCCATAAAAAATGTATCTTGTTATTGCAAGATATGTACCTCAACCACACATGACACCAAGGATTGTAGATTGATTGACCAGATTCATGAGGCAATTGATCTTGGTGTGTGCCAGACTGGCATTGCCAGTAGTTCCAAAGGAGATGAACATCGGTATGAAGAGCATGGAGATGGAGGTGCACGTGGAAGAGGGTTTCACGGAGGATTTCATGGTCATGGTAACCATGGGGGAAGAAGTGAGTTCCCACGTGGAACATGCTTTAATTGTGGAGCCACAGACCATTATAAGCGTGAATGTCCAGATCTTCTACAATGCTCCTGGTGTGGAAAAAAACATAAGTACAAAGAGTGCCCAGAGTTATACGAACATATGAGTCAGCAGTACCAGAAGGATAAGGGCACTGCCATGGTGAGTATTAAGAAGGCTGACGTGCAATGGCTCCCGCGAGTAATACATGAATCAGAACTAGAGCCTGTTATGGTAACAACAAGGGTGGAGTCCATGCACGTGTAAGGGAAGCACCTAGGTAGAGACCTCTGGTTTCGAGGGAAGAAGTAGTACATGGGAAGTATCCAAACCTGGCTCACCAGAAAGAAGTCTACCAGGAAACCATGGATGTAATTCAAAGTTTACAAGGGGAGATCCAATGCTTAAAAGAGAAAACTAGAAAAGATGAGCAAAGAAGACCAGTAGAAGCACCAAAGGATGACTTGGATGAGGTTAAGGAGGTGTGTAAACTGCTGAGGCAAGAGAATATTATTCCCCTACTAGGGGCATGGTTGAGAGAAAAGGTACCACGCACCGGGGAAGAGCACGAAAGGTAGATCCTGCATGCAAACCTCCCACCTCACAGCCTTGATTATGACAAAGAGATCACCTTGAACACAGTAGTGGATGGATGGCTGCTTAGCAACATCCTCATTGAAATAGGCACGGAGGTTAATGTTCTCACTCTGGATTCCTGACATCAAACGAGAAGACATGCATTACAACCATCTTCAAATGTGTTGTATATGGAAAATAAGACAAAGGCAATGCCCATAGGTGTCTTGAAGGATGTGACCATTACCATTCAGGGGACTAAGTTCACTGGGGATTTTGAAGTCTTGGCACTTGCCGAGGTAGATAATTTCCCAGCTTTACTTGGGCACCCGTGGTGCTATAAGAATAATGCAGATCTTTAGTTTAACAAGGGGTACATAAGTTTTGAAAACAAGGAAGAGAGGGTGATTATACCACTTGCTGATGGAAAGTCCACACCCTATACTGAACCCCTTGGAGAGGAGGTCCTTGACAGAATATATGTGTGCTCCATAAGAGATCCAGAGACCATCCATCCTACAGAAGGAATCATCCAGTTTGATGATGCTCAATCTGTCAGTGATACTACCAGTATGGCATGTGATAATTGGGCACATGGGACTTATGAATTGATTGGGTGACATCTGAAAGGATCAGTAACCAGGGTAACCATGGCGTGTATAGTTCAGCACCTGGGAGGAAAGGTAATAACCAAGTATTCTGGGGATGCATACCCTGAGGTATTTTTGAGGGAAATGGAAGCTCAATGGAGGGAGGACGAGTGACGAGGTATGCTAGGTTATGTTTTGATAGGCACAACATTGAGGTGGTGGGCCACGCATAGTGAAAACTTGTTGGAGTGGCATGAAGTTAGAATTGTGCTCACTGTCTGATTCTCGAAGAGCAACATACCCACCGCTATCAAGGATTACAATGGCAATGGACCCACCTCTTCCCACATCCAGGCATGTGAGAGGGTCTTGGGAGAAGGCACAGAAGTTTACCACCCTCCCTTTGGGTGCACAAGCTGTATTTGACACTACAAGGTTGTGCACGTGCTTGGTACATCCATTCTGAAACTCACCGCCAAACAGGAAATTGGCAGGAATTAGCGGCTGACCTGGTTCACACATTCGAGTACCGAAGTACCATGCAACCGGTTGATGAGGCATTGCAGACTATCAAGTGCCTCACTCTGGGGGATTGCACCATGGTGGAAGATAGATTAGTAAACTTACTTGGTGGACCTAGCTTGGAAGCATGGTTCGAAGAGGAGGAACCAGAAGACATACAATTCGAGCACACGTGTGCTGAAAAGGAGAAAGGAAAGATGGTATACGTTATTGATGGAGAGGAGATGGAGAGCCTGAATGTCAACCATTTGGTTGGGACACATGAGGTAGTTGATAGTGTGGATGCATGTGCATGTGCATATCATGAACCACTCAAAACCAAGAAAGTTAACATCGGCTCAGAGAAGGAGCCCAAGGAAGCTATCATTGGGGACTACTGGTCAGACAAGGAAGTATCAAAGATCATCGATCTCTTGCATGTGAATTTGAGGATTTATTCCCACGTGGATACCATGAGTTGAAAGGCATCCACCATTCATTGGGGGAAATGAGGATAAAGTTGAAAGATGGTGTGCACCCAGGTCAGGAAGAGGCCTTACAGGATGAATCCCAACATGCGCGTAAGGGTTAAAGAAGAGCTAGACAAAATGATAGCATCTGGTATCATTGAGGCTGTGGAGGAATCAGAATGGATAAGTCCAATGGTGATCAACATAAAGAAGGATGGGTGGATTAGGATATGTGTGGATTACAGGGAATTGAACGCTGTTTGTATCATAGATCCTTTTCCCACCCCCTTCACTGAAGAGATTTTGGAAGGAGTTGCTGGGCGCGAGGTCTATTCCTTTACGGATGGATTCTCAGGATATCACCAAGTAAGGATTGCCAAGGAAGACCAAGAAAAGACAACTTTCACCACTGAGTGGGGAAGCTTTGCATACATGGTCATGCCCTTTGGATTGAGGAATGCACCCACTATAATTTCACGCATAGTGGTACAAGCATTTAAGGACTTCATCCACAAGTTCCTTCAAGTATATTTGGATGATTGGATAGTGTATGGATTGGTAAGGGACCATTGTGATAACTTGAGATTGATGTTTGAAAGATGTCGGTAGTTGAGGATTTCCCTCAACATCAAGAAATGTGTCTTTGCAACCCCTTTTGGAACGTTGTTGGGGCATATCATATGCAAAGAGGGCTTACTGGTGGATCCCGCGAAAGTTGCAGTTATTGTGGGATTAGGGGAGCCCACCAGCCAAAGCACCATGTGCATTTTCTTGGACACACTGGGTACTACAGAAAGTTCATTAAGGGATACGCCAAGATCGCCGTGCCTTTGGAAATATTGCTCAGACATAAGAGTGCCTTTCAGTGGGGAGAAGCACAGCAGAGGGCATTTGACACTCTAAAAGAAAGGCTTATCACCGCACCTATTCTATGATTCCCATCATGGGATAAACCTTTCCATGTCCACATGGATGCCTCTGGTATAACAATGGGAGCCATTCTTGCTCAACCAGGAGAGGGGATTGTTGATCATCCCTTGTGTTTTGCAAGTAGAAAGTTGACACCAGTAGAACAGAATTATACAACGACCGAGCATGAGGCATTGTCAATGATCTACGCACTCCACAAATTTAGACAATATCTACTGGTGACTCCCTTCATATTCTACACTAACCATATGGCCTTGAAGTATCTAGTAAACAAAGTAGTGTTGCAAGGGTGCATATGCCATTGGGTACTTTTATTTCAGGAATTTGAATTCAAAGTGGTGGTAAAACCGAGAAAGAACAATTGTGGGCCGGATCATTTATCAAGGATTGATTCAGGAGAGGACACACAAAGTATCGAGGAAACCATGTTAGATGCGCAACTATTCAGGTTGCGGCATGCACCCTCAGAGTTAGAAGACATTGTTGTTTTTCTCAAGGAAGGTATGGCACCCAAAGGGATGAATGCACTGGAAAGGAAAAGGTTAGCCATACACACCACACCCTTCATGTTGATCAATGGGGATTTGTATAAAATGGGCAGCGATGAGGTTTTGCGCACCAGTGTGTATTAGAACATGAACGCATGGCCATAATAGAAGAAGCCCATGGTGGGATTGCTGGAGGACACTATGTGGGAATGCAACCGTGTGCAAGATCCTAGTCACCAGACTATGGTGGGAGATGATTCACCAGGATTGCATTGAGTTTTACAAGGCCTGTGACCACTGCCAGTGCCTTGGAAAACCTGGAAGAAGGGATGAGATGCCCTTGCGCCCCATCGCCAGCACGGAACCTTTTGAGAAATGGGCAATAGATTTTGTTGGACCAATCTCACCAGCTGCGCGAAGGACTAACTCGTGGTATATCATTACCTGTACTGATTATCTGACAAGGTGGGCAGAGGCCACACCCACTAAGGATTGCACCGCAGCCACGGCTACTAGATTTTTGTGGGAAAATATTATCAGTAGGTATGGGTGCCCATTAAGTTTAACAAGTGATAGGGGCACTCACTTCTTAAATGAAACCATCAGGATTCTATTGGCAGAATTCATGGTAGCCCATCACAAGACTACCCCTTATCACCCTCAGGAAAATGGGACTGCAGAGGCATTCAACAAAATCCTTAGTCACACATTGACTAAGATATGTGATGTGGGTAGGCAGGATTGGGATGACAAGGTGTCAGTAGTTCTTTGGGCATATAGAACAACGTATAAAATATTGAACAAGGCCACACCATTTCAATTGGTGTTTGGCACAGAAGTAGTTTTATCGGTCGAATTCATGCTACCATCTCTGTGTATAGCACGCAGGAGGGTTGGACGATGAGCAAGCGCTGGAAGAAAGAATAGATGAATTGATAAAGTTGGATGAAAGGTGCTCACTAGCAAGATGGAGCCAAACAACTGAGAAGGAAAAGCAAAAGGCATGGCATGACCACCATATTAAGAACAAATAGTTTGAGGTTGGCCAGATGGTATTGCTATATGATTCAAAATTTCTACGCCATCCTGGAAAGTTGAAGGTGCATTGGTTGGGTCCTTATGTAATTTCATACATCCTTGATTCGGGTGCGTGCCAGTTACAAGCGCTGGATGGAACAAAATTACCTGGACACTTCAATGGGAGTAGGCTGAAGCCCTACTATAAATAATGCTTCTTGGTGTTTGTAAATAAGGTAGTTTTGCCAGTTAGTTTAGAATTTCCTTTTATGCTTTTCCTTTCTTGTATTTCCCTTTCACGTTGTTGTTTTGTTTTGCACCTTGGGCACCGGTAACCTTATTACTTTTTGACTTATGAATGCACAGAGGACCGCGCATCATTTTAGTGTGGGGTGAGATGATAAAGAGAAACTTGGAGTTATTATGCTAGGAAAATTTGGGTCAGTGGAAAAATAAGGTTACATTGGAAATCCATGTACAAAGGAGAAAAAGCACAAAAACATGAGGTAGGTGAAAGCAAGAATCATGAGGATGGAAGAGGTGCCTTTGGCACTGGTAACACACACGCAAGAGTCTTCTGTCAAGATGGATTGTTTGCGTGCCAGAAGGTTGGAAAATTTTTCGCGCAAGGATTGGGCACGGGTGGAAACATTTTTCACACAAGGATTGAGCATTGGAAACATTTTTGCACAAGGATTGGGCGAGGTGGAAATTTTTTCACACAAGGATTGGGTGCATAAAGAGAAGTGCTGAAGTCATGTGTTGTTTGAGAACACCACATTAAACATTATCGTATGGTGGTAGGTAGCCTAGCCTTAAATGCATAAAAGTGGGAAAAGCTATAAATACAAGAATGGATAGTTCATTATTTTACTTTGCGAACACAAGAAGAGCGATTTTCTTTCAAGAGCTAGGGTTTCAAGAACTGACTCGTGTGAAGGAAAATCCCAAAAACTTAAGCACAATCAGTCTGTTAGATCTACAAACCAAGAGCAGAAGTGATTCACGGGTGTGAGGAACGTTGTGAAGAAGCACCGTGATCGAAGGAGAAAAATTAGAGATTAGGGTTTGTGTTCTAGGGCACAGGGCACATGAGGAAAATGTTCAAACAACTTGCAAGATAACCTGGGAATGAAAGCAAAGGGTGCAATGATGGCCACAAAACTAGTAGGTAAACCTACAGAACAATCCAAGAAGGGAAAGGGTAAAGGAAAAGGAAAGAAGAAACAAGAAGAAATACCCTTGGATACAAATGAGGAATGGTACTCGGAGATGCAATACCTGGATGGGGTTTTGCTAGGGCAAGAGTGGGAGTCCCACATAAGACAGATGACCGTGATCGACTACAATCACCGGTCAAGCACAATCGCAAAGGAAATGGTGCTGGAGCTGGTGTGCCCCACAAATAAATGAACACCTGATGGGTTGCCAATCTACAACGACGTGGTCAAGGTGAAAATGGAGAAGGTAGGGCTTCTCCAACTTTTTGAGTTGCCATATTTTGGGAAGCCCGAGTGCTTGTACCAATGGTTGATGACGCGCGTACATGAAAGACTTCTTCTACTTCACAGGGCACAAAATGTGCATAACTCCCCAACTAATTTCACACTTCACAGGCCTAAACTGTAAAGGGGACGTGCTCATAGATGACCTCCTGGATGAGGAGGCAATCAGAGAAACCATAGCATCCCAGGAATTGAAGAAGGGATCAAGGTACTATGACGTCTCAGATATCAGTGATCCGGTGATGAAGATGGCCGCACACCTTGTCTCCAAGCTGAATGGACAAGAGAGGTGGACCCAGGTGAGCAAGCCCTGGCTGAATGTCTGCAGGAAGGTCACGGAAGGCACCATATACAACATCTCCCAATACATAGTAGATGAAATCATAAGTAGCATGGAGAAGGGAGGAAAGATCCTATTTGGAAACATTCTGTTGACAATTGTGTTCTCAGAAATCGGGGTGCCAGATGCATCCAACAAGTTCATGTGGGAGTACCCTACTGAAGATCCCTTCACCTGGAGAGATTTCAGAAATACACATGTGAATCAATGACAGGGGTACACAAGGTGCGCTTAGACAAATGGTATAAGCACCTTAGGAATGCATTCAGGGCTGAATGGCGGATCCCTGAGCAACTCCCCGCAGCGACCAAAGGAGAAGCAGAGTTCACAGTCTACCAGCACTTCTACATTGGTAGGTTCATTTTGGTGGATAGCAATTGGAGTCCATGGTGCAAACTCCCATTCTCGTTTACTACCCAATTTTTCCAAGCGGGAGTAAACAGATACAAGGAGTCGAAGAAATTAAACCTAGAGTTGTCCACCCTTGACAGAGAGCACAGGGAAATGAGGAAGAAGCTGGTTCTACCCAGAGAAGTGCACGTACGTTGAAAGGTACGTGTCACAGGATGTGCATATTGTAAGGCCTTTGACCTTACCTATTGCTAGGAGCAATGCTGCAAGGATTTACCTGCGCATAAGGCCAAAATTTGAAAAGGGCGCATACATGGAGAATGAGATATCCATCCCAGATGACCCTATTGGAAGAAAGAAGCCCATGCAAAAGCATAAGGAGAGGGAAGAGAAAGAGGAACAAAGGGTGGTGGAGAAGCAGGATGTAGGTACCATGGGGACAAGTACCTACATCTAGAAGAAGAAGAGAACGGTGGTCAGGGAGAAGACCCCAGAACCTGTGAAGCCACCATCCCCTAAGGAACCCTCAGATGAAGAGAAGACCACATCCCTAACTCTAGAGTTTTCAGCAAAGGAAGAAGAAAAGGGGATGGAAGAACAAGAGTCTGAAGATACAGATGACCCAAATGCCTATATAGGTGAAAAGGATGATGATGAAGAGGAAGAGTTGGAGGTGGATCAGGAGCTGATTGATGTCCATGATTCAGGAGAAGAGGAAGTAGAAGATGCAAATGATGCCTTCATATTTTCAAGGATGAAGAGTGCCCAATGGGAGGAAGGTGCATAGAGCAAAGAAAGGAGCGAGGGGGAAAGTACTAAGGAGCCAGATATGCCCAAGCTCACTCAGAAGGAGGTGGATGAGAAAGCAACAAGGGAGGTAGAGAAGATGATTAATTCCTTAGTCGACAAGGAATTAGAGTGCAATGCGAAGCTCGTGCTCGGTGAATTCAAGGAAGAGCAAAGGGAGAAGAGTGTGGGTAGCACAAAAGGCCCAACTCTTTCAGTAACTATTCCCAAGGGCGTGCGCATGGGAAGTAAATGTGTGGAAGGGGGAAGAATAATGATGGGATATGTTGATGACCCCAACAAAGTTTTGCGCATGCATTTCCAGAGTACCGTGCCCACCAAGGAGCTCACCGCCATGGAGTCCTTTGATCCTGAGGGTGGATACCCATGCACAAGGAAGATGCTATCATGGGCATTTTACTCCCACCTCGATGAGCCCGAGTTCGAGGTTAACCAAGGAGAGATACTAGCATTGTCCAAAGGAAAGGGGGACAACCCCATTATAAACATGCAACAACTATCAGATGAGCAAGTGTGTAATGCACTCAACAAAGTCTCCATGGAAATTGAGGCTAGGCTCTTCTGTAGAAATGACAGGGTTAAAGTCTTGGAGGACCTATTGGAAAAGAGGAAGGAAGAAGTAGTTAAGCTAACAAAGGACCTCAGCCTTGAGAAACTAATCAGTGCTCAACTACAGAGGGAGCTTCAGGAGGAAAAGGCCAGGGTACGTGAAGTTTCCAAGAAGGTGGAGCTCATCTCCCAAGCTATTATCATGAAGCACCCAGACCTTAACCCTCCCACACAAAAGTATGGATCCTCCCTGGAATGTCTAGAGGACTTGACTCAGATCCTCACCATGGAAAGGTAGCCTTTGGCCTTGGAGTCGGCAGAGGAGGTAGCTACGCACTTGGAGAAGGAGGAAAAATTGAAATTCATCGCACTCATGGCTGAATACAACAAGGTGCTTGCTGATGTGAAGATAGCCACACAAACCATGGGGGTCACCTACGACCATTGCATGGATCAAGACAAGGTGACAAGCATGCTGCTTGCCAGTGATGAGGCCGAGCTAAAGGACTTTAGGGAAAAGAATAAAGGCAATAGATTCAAGTGAGAAAATATCCTAGCCGAAGTGGAAAATAAGTCTAAAGCTATTGAGATCCTGTGAGTCTCAATCAAAACCCAGGCTAAAAGAGCTCTACAAGGTCATTACGAGGAAGATGGATGCCTTGGAAGATCACGCTAAGGAACTGGAGACTGTGGTGGAGACCATTAACACAAAAGGGGAAGGGTTAACCTTTGACAAGGTGAGCACATTGGTTGGAACCTTTGCACAAGAGCACAGGATGAAGTCAGCACATGGAATACACTGGAGGCCGACCTGCGGAAAAATTTTCCCCTTCTTCTTCTTTAGGTAGTTTTCCTTCTATTCTTTCTCTCCCCCATTCTTTATTCTTTCCCTCCATTCTTTTCCAAGGCAAGGCCTTGCATTTTTGTACTGCATTCTTTGAAAAGGTTCCTGAGGGTGGAGAACAGGTGAAGTGTGGGGTAATGTTGGGACCCTAATGTAGCTACCAAATCTTAAAGGCACGTAGGCATGCACGGCTAGAGGGAGCGCGCAAGTGAAGGCATGCAAGGTAGGATTCAAAAAGGGTTCTTGGAGAACCAAGGACACATGCACAAAAAGCACAATTCGGGACTTAGCCATTTTTGGCCTTTTGGACAGAACACATGAAGAACATGTTCCATTTGGATAAGGTTCCAGCCTGGCAACAGGGTGTCCTGGAAGGAATATACCTTGCGATAGGAAGATCCAAAAAGCTAATCATGACATGGAGAGGCATGCGCCTTCGGGTGACCCACACCTTGACACTTGGGGCCAGATCTGAGGTTGCAGAGGAGTTTGTTAGAGCTCAGATGCCTATTTATATGTGCACCCTTGGCAAAGAAAGAGGGAGACACAAGTGAGGTAGCGGAGCTCTGCAGAATTACTGCGAGAACTATGGGATAAAATGGGTAGATGATTCTAGGAGGAATGTAATGAGGAAATGGGGAATGAAAATTTTGTTTTGTGAGCATACATGTATGGATCCAGATATGGTGTATGACTGTGGTCTGCCACTCTGTGATGTTTTGGAGTAATACTATGAATGAATATGATAAGGTTACCACTGCGTTTATATTAAGATCTCCTTCCTGTATTATCTGCATGTTTCTACTATGCTTTTGATCTTGTATAATCATGAACCTTACTTGAATGTTAAGTCTATTTGTGGATTTACAACTTCCTAGTTCTATTAATTCTGTTGCACGCTTTACTTTTGTTATGACTGAAGGGGTGTAGAAGTCGTTCTGAGCTCTATAGCTTTTTCATGTCTATTAAATCACTAAGTCAAGATCATGAATTATGCCTTCCACTAAACTCACATAAAAGAGAGACTCGGCTCCCTCTCACACGCCTCAGGTGAGCACCCAGCACCCGCTGGGTGATAGGCCAGCACGCATGAGGTTCCCTTGTTCTTGGTGACTAGAACCCCGCTGCCTTGCAATTTTACCTCTCCCATTCATCCACTCGAGACGCCTCGGGTCAGATGATATACATCATGCTCGTATCTATCACCCTAACTCTCACACCCACTTCCACATCAGCCCCATCTGGATCTGTGTTACCTGCATCCACCTTACCCCCAATCATTTCGTAGTTAGGTCCCATACCCTCCATGATTGCCACATCTGTTACCTCTGTGGCACCCATTACATCCACCATACCCTTGATGATTACCCCAGACACAACCTCATCCACCCCTCATGTCTCACACATACCTGTGGCTACATTCCCACCTCTAGTGTTGGTAACCTCTACCCCATTTCAGAAAGTAGTTCTTTCCATTCCACAATCATTAGCCCCTATTGCCACTATGGTTACCACGACCCTTCCTCCCCCGTATACGTACTACCAAGAACCTCCTGTTTCATCTATTATTCATTCTAGGTATCCACCCCTATTTCATTACCTTCTTCTCCACCACCTTACATGACAGCCCCATACACTGGAATGCCACACCCATTATATGTCCAAAACCAACCTCCTCACGCTATAGGAGGCATCCAATCATCACAACCCACCAATGACCTAATTAAATTGATGATGGACAAGATGGAAACACTGGAGGCATCTGTTTCTATCTCCCACAACACTCTCACTTATGATGAGATTTGCAACGAGCCTATTCACCCATCCATTCCCATCTGTTCATACCCTGTGCATTGGGAAATGCCTAAATTCAACCACTTCAATAGCAAGGAAGACCCAAAACAACATTTGTGCTCATTTAAACATGGATGTTATTTGATTGCTCATGATGATGCCTTACTTTTGAGATCTTTTCCAATGCCCCTCACTAGACTTGCATTAGACTGGTATAGTGGGTTACCCAAACACTCCATATTTTCATTCAATCAGGTACCCCAAGCTTTTTTGGATCATTTCTCTATCAATATCGCCAAGAAAGTTACCATGACTGATCTATATTCCACATGTCAGTACGAGGATGAATCTATCACATATTTTGTTGCTTGCTGGCACAGCCTGATCAATCAACTTACCTATCAACTGCCACAAACCGAACTCATCGAGCTCTTTACCTAAGCTTGCGCTAGACATATCTCCCCGAACTTACAGGTCTAACATTTTTGAACATTCGATGAGGCATTCACTATGACACAAAAGTTAGAGATTCAAGCCATCAAAGAGAAGAAAATCTAATTACGAAATAAGAATTCGGCATTCAAGTCGACTGAAACCTCTTCTTCTTCCAAACTTCCAAGCAATTATTCAAAGGCTAAAGGTACTGCTAATACAGTGGTACTCAAGGCCATCCCAGCTCATTCGTATAATCAGGCTACACCCTCATCTAATCTATCACCCATCCAGGCTTTTTGATTCAAACAAGAGCAGTGAAAATATACCCCAATTGAGGAACCTTACTCTTTTGTTTTAGAAAAGCTTATTAAAGCTGGCGCCATCACCCTTCCACCCATAAAACCACACACTTGTTTTGATCCTGCTTGCCCCATGCCCACATGGTATAAGGAACAAGATTTCTGTAACTATCACTGAGTGAAGGGTCATAGTGATGGAAACTACATCACTTTTAAGAATATTGTCCAAGAAATGCATCGAGAAAGGTGAGTTGACTATGGATAATCCCAACTCCACCCCCAACCAAAATCTATAAATCTTTAAAAAACCATTTCCCAATCATGCCCCTTCATCCAATAAAATAGGTGAGACATCCACTCATGATACCCATACTCGTGAGGTTCATGCGATGTTTAACGAGGTACCTGTCACCTCTCAATTACCTCACATCCCTTCCATAGAGGAAATCCTAGCCCGAAATCCTCCTTCCACATCTGAACCAACCATCATTGTTCCTTCACCAATAGAAGAACACCCTTCATCTCCTACATCACCTACAGAGGAGTCTTCTGCTGACATTGAGACCATCTCACCCCTAGCTTCTCCACTTAGTGAACCTTTCCCTACCGTACCTCCTCCACCCATAGAGGAGCACCCATTACCTCCTCCACCCACAGAGGAGCACCCATTACCTCCTCCACCCACAGAGGAGAACCTATCCATTCCTCCACTCATAGAGGAACTCCCATCATCCCTTCCACCCATCATAGACTTGGTGGGGATACCTTTTCCTCTTGGCGAGCATTCTCCATCCGCTACCCGACATCCAACAGACCTACTTTCAGCTCTCTTATCCATGAAAGCTGAAGCTAGCCGATTTCCCATCTCTAAGATGCATTTTATGGGAATTCCCATTAGGTCTTCACCAACTCCACCCACAAACATGCCATTCTCACGTTTGGCCAATCACTTGGATTATGTGGATAGGGCTTTATTATGGGGGCTGCCTCTTACTCCCTGTCTCAACATAAATGCAGAGATCCCTCACTGACACCTCCATTATCTACCCAAACACATTTCCACCCATCAAACCACATACCACCATTTCTATCAACCCCTTCCATGATATCCGTTAGCACTCACAGCACACCCTTACCCATAACTCGACCTATACCTAAACCCAAACCCATACCCACAATATTTACCTCCACTAAACCTATTACCACTTTAGGGGTAACCCCGACCACCAGCCTTACTCATCCACCTATTAAACTGGATTTAGCTACATCCTCCAATGTCAATACCACACCTACTCTGACACCTAAACCAAAGAAACAAACTCATCAACCTCATACCCCGACCGCACCAATCACACCTGCACTTGTCCTGTCTACCTTGAGACCTCAACTGCCCAACATGGTCAAGCACCCCTCACCCATCCATAAACCAATAACACAACAACCCATTCCTTCCTCGCATACCTATAAACTACCTAGGAACACAACACGACTTATACCCTCACCTACAGTCTCTTTACAACCAATACCTCCAATACCTTCAAGTGTTGCTGCACTACCCACTACACTTTAGTTATTATCCCTCACACTCTAAGCATGACCCACATCATCTACCTTCATAGCAACCTCATTATCCCTATGGGTAGCTCACCCTCTTCCCCCATCTACTTTTCCTTCTAGACCTAGTACACCCACATCACCTTTACCCAAGAAGGTGCAACCCAAAAACAAAACCCCACTACCCCACAACAAGGTAGTCACAACAACCCCACACCCTCCTACCCATCCATTTATTGTACCCCTACCCAAACGAAGCTGACTGATACCTCAAACCACATTGGAACCTAAACACATAGCTCGACCCATTCCTACTCTTCCAAAAATAATTCCCCAGACAACTAACCACTCCTACACCCAAACCCACATTCACTTCCCATTTTGATCCACTAACCGGGTCCTATGCAAAAATTTTAACCAACCTCCTCAAGACTTCTATTATAACATTACTGCCACTCTGACCTTACGACCCCCTCAAACCTAAGCCAAAATGGTTTAATGATACCAAAATGTGCGCGTACCATCGTGTGCCAAGGCGTGATGTGGAGAATTGCAAGGCCTTGAAAACCATCTTTATCCAATTGTGTCCACCGGAAACCAACTTTGATGAAGATGACCTTCATTGATGAGGATCCTGCTTCACCTACACCCATTCCTACACTGCGCACTAAACAACCACAACCTCCACCCTCACAGCTATAAGAAACCACACATAAAATTTCAAATTAACATGGTTCACATCAAAGAACTTGCCACACCACCACCAAAATATCGCTACACCCAGCTGACCTTATAGGGATTTTCTCCTCCTGTAGGTTTTTTTCCCTTCATGTCGTTATACCACTTACCCTAAATGTTCTCCATTTGACAATTTCCATCAAATCAACATGGTACATGTCACTACACGTGTGTAGAAGGGTAAAGAAAAGGTAGCTGACCCACCAACCAATGCTATACCCAACATACCATCTGCACCCATACCCAAGATAACTATCCACTAGCCCACATACCCCATTTCTAATGGCATCACACATCATACCATGCTCAAACAATTACACCAATCTCCACTCAAAATGTCCTTATATGACCTCATACAAACCTCAGAATCCCATCGTCAAGACCTAATGGAGGTTCTTCAATCTATCAAGGTTTTACCCAATGACCCTACACCTGTAGCCTTCAGTATCACACCCCATCATGTAGCCTCCCTCACCAAATTACCACCTTCATCCTCACCTCACCTTATTCACCAAGTGGCCTCCCTCAGCTTCTCAGAGGCAAAGATCATGCCATACCAAAATGATGACCCAGACCCAGCCCTCTTCATCTCTATACACATTGATGACATATCGGGTACGCCATGTAATGATTGATGAAGGTGTTAGCATTAACATCATTTCATCCCATGCATTTTCTAAAATGTGCATACCTGAAAATTACATGCACAAACATCTGGTCATGTTACATTCATTCAACGATGCTATCACATCCACACTAGGCACCGTCATCCTTCATATTCGCGTGGGCCCCTGCACTGTTCTAGAATTTTTTTATGTTTTGGAGGTGGAATTCCAATATAACTTGTTTCTTGGTAGACCCTGGATCCATTTCATGGGTTGTGTTCCATCCACTTTGAATCATTGTGTAAATTTTGAACGAAGGACACAATTATACCATTCCAACTTACCCATCACCTTTCAAAACATGCAACATGCTTTACCGACCCAACAATGTACTCATATCGGTCAAGCCATCTACTTCCGCAACCAATACCACTTCACCTACACCTACACCCACACCTACCAGTACAACCATTGCTTTCACTGCACATACCTCCTCCATGCCTACCGCTGCTATAACCTCCATGACTGACCCATTAGCTTCCAAATCCATTAACACCACCTCCTCATCGACCTCCAACACATCATCCATACCAGCTACTCACATACTAAACACTAATCCCTTGGAAGGTGTTTTTCAATGCCTCACTCTAGGGGGATACCGCCTATATAGTGTCAACACCTTCCTTACTCCACATGAGTATGGAAGCCTTCACCAACACCCTCGCTATGATCACTATATAGGAGAACACCTCCTTTATGGTCCTCCTTATCTTTGTACTGGTCTCACCTATGGGGGACTTGATACTACCACCTACACACCTGCACCACCATCATAACCCCACCCATTTTCCACTGACTTCTAATCACTTACCAATCACTGTTTTTCCCACACCTTCCTACACCGTTGTGCATGGAAGGGTTTTGGTTTTGGCTTTTATGAGCAAGGCATCCATATTGTTATTCCATGTATCACCCAAAAACATAATGACCGGCGTGTTATGGGCTTCCCTAACCCTTCTACCAAACAAGCCCGTATTGAATTCATTGAGGACCCTAGCCCTTCTCCACCTTCATCAACACCCTCACCGATGGAATCGATGGATCGTGAATCTATCCTCCCTGATTTTTTTTTTCATAAACACCATTTCCTTGGGGCCTTTAACTTATCAATGAAAAGGAGAGGCCCCTTCCACTCTCCCATTCATGTATCCTAAGATGATTGATGATGACACACCGACCATTAACGTCGTTTAATGTCAGGATGATAAATCCATACTCACCTACCTTGGTGCAGAAGAATCATATATTCATCAGTCGTTACCCTCTGAGACGTAAACCATGTTGAATGAATTGACTATTGAGATCACCATTCATACTCAAGATGACCCGCACATCCTAAAGATCAGATAATCTTTAGATGCTACTGAATAGGAAGCCATCACTTCCTTTCTCCAAGATCATAACCATGCTTTCACTTGGTCTTACATAGACATGCCTGGTATTGACCCCACCATAGTGGTCCACAATATCGTAACTATTCCCGATGCCAAACCTATCAAACAAAATTTGAGGAAAATACACCCTCGCATTGCTCTTCTCATCAAAGAAGAACTTCAGCATCTTCTTTCCATTTCCTTCATCTTACCCATTAATTATCCTTGTTGGATTTCTAACATTTTGCCTGTTACTAAAGCAACAGGGGGACACCGCATTTGCAAGGACTTCTGAGACCTCAACCTCACCTGTCCAAAAGATGACTTTCCCTTACCCGGTATTGATCAACTGGTGGACCTTACCATGGGTCACGAGATGCTCTCACTCATGGATGGTTTCTCAGGTTATAACCAAATTTTGATTGCCCTTGAAGATCAGCACAAGACCACATTCATTACCCCTTGGGGAACCTTTTGCTATCAAGTCATGCCTTTTGGCCTTAAAAACACTGGTGCTACATATCAACGTGCTATGACTTACATCTTCAATGATATCATGCATCACATATTGGAAGATTACATGGATGATCTCTTGGCTAAATCTAAATGTCACACTAAGCACCTTGCTGTCCTTTAAACCATCTTTGATCACCTCATTAAATATTGTGTCCACCTTAAACCTAAAAAATGTGTCTTTATGGTTCTCTCAGGAAAAATCTTAGGATTTATTATTTCCCTCCATGGTATAGAAGTTGACCCTGCTAAAGTCAAGGCCATTCTTGAAATACCTCTAGCCATGAACCTCAAACAACTCTGTATCCTGTAAGGTAAATTGCAATCCATTCATCGTTTCATTTCACAATTATCAGATCAGTGTCAATCATTTCATCATCTGCTTAGGAAGGATGTCTCCTTTAAATGGGATGATGACTGTCACAATGATTTTGAGGCCCTAAAACAATACCTTCTCCAACCACCGGTACTCATTCCACTGAAATATGATCATCCTTTTTACCTATACATATCAACTACTGATCATTCATTGGGAGCCATGCTCACTCATTGCGATGAAAAAAATAGGGAGCAAGTGGTTTATTACATAATTTGTACTCTTTTGGACTATGAAACCTGATACAACCACCTAGAAAATATTTTCTTAGCCTTAGTTTTTGTTGCCACCAAAATCTGCCATTACCTACTCAACCACAAAACCTATGTTGTGACCAACACCGACCCTTTACACTTCATATACACCAAACCTTATCAAAATCAATGTGTCACACAATGGCTTATGCTTTTAGCTGATCTTGACCTCGAATTCATTCACCAAAAGTCCATAGGGCCAGGCTATCGCTGACCAACTAGCTCATGCACCTATTACCGGGGACCAATCCTCTAATTTTGAATTTATGATGAATCCATTGCTACCCTTTCCCTAGATGAATCCCCTTACCAAATGACAATGTTCTTCAACAGTTCCAAGTGTCAATGTGGGGATGGAGCTGGTGTTATGCTCATCCCTCTAGATGGAGAACCCATGCCTTTTTATTTCAAACTAGACTTTGAATGCACCAACAATATTGCCAAGTACAAAGCACTTGTATTAGGTCTCCAAGCCGCCTACACCCTAGATGTCAAATCAATCAACATCTTTGGTAATTCTCAATTGGTCATAAACTACGTCAATGGTATGTACTAATGTCGTAACAAGATACTTCAAAAGTATAAACATCATGTAGACATACTTTTGACCACCTTTAATCCTTACACCCTTTAAACCATCCCATGGTCAACCAAAAAATTTGTAGACACCATGGCCTACTTAGCTTCCAAAATACCCGCTTCCCCTACCGATTCACAAATATTTGTCACTGTACAACACCTCCATTCATCTTGTTATTTACCTCATGATGTTTACTCAATCGGAACTGACATCCTTGACCTGAGTGACCTTTGGTATAAACAATGCTTTGACTACATTTTGCTCTCCATCTTACCTCTTGATCTCACCCGTAACGGACAACGCGCCTTCCTTAAAAAGGTATCCTATTTCATTATCCTGGGGGGACTCCTCTATGAGCATGGATTTGATGGTATTCTCTTACAATGCCTCACAAGTTCTGAAATTCCTTATACCATCAAGGAGGTTCATGATGGCATATGTGGAGGTCACTTTAGTGGCCTCGCTACTGCTAAGCGTATTATTCACCTAGGCTATTACTAGCCGACCCTTAACCATGATTGTTATGACTATGTCAAATGTTGTGTGAAATGTCAACAACATTCTAACCTTCATCATACACCCAGTCATGCATTATAGGTCACTCTTGACCTTTGGCCCTTCTCTCAATGGGGTTTGGATCTTTTTGGAGAAATCAATCCTCATTCTTCCCAATGCCATCAATGGATCATAACCACTACCAGAATACTACACAGAATGGGTGGAAGATATCTCACTCATCTCTATGAAAGCTGAGAAAATATGTGAGTTCATTAACCATCACATCATTTTTCACTTAGGTGTCCCTCATCACCTCATCACTGACAAGGGAAAACAAATAAAAAACAAAACACTGTGAAAACTTTGCGACACCTTCGGCATTCAGCTTAGTTTTCTCCTCACCTTATTACCCAAAAACCAATGGAAAAAGCTGAATCCACTAACAAAACCCTCAATAAAATTCTCATGAAAGTGGTTGATGATACTAGGAAGGATTGGCATACGCACATTCCCTTTTCTCTATTCTTCACCTGGCATACCACACTAGATATTTGACAAAACCATGTGATACGGCAACATTTCAACCTTCATTGTCACACGGTCATGCCTTATAGGTTTTCGTTCTTTACCCTTCTCTGAATGGGGTTTGGATCTAGAGAAATCCCCTCATTCTTCACATCAATGGATCTCTCCATGACATGCTATACAAAATGGGTGAAGCCATACACTCATCTCCACAAAAGCCGAGAAAATATGTGAGTTCATTAACCATCACATCATTTGTTGCTTTGGTGTCACTCATCACCTCATCACTTAACAATTTTCAAAAACAAAACACTACGTTTGCGACACTTCGGCATTCAGCTTAGTTTCTCCTCACCTTATTACCCACAAACCAATGGCCAAGCCAAATCCACTAACAAAACCCTCAATAAAATTCTCATGAAAGTGGTTGATGATACTAGGAAGGATTGGCATACGCACATTCCTTTTTCTCTATGGGCATACCGCACTAGTATTCGCACTGCCACTATGGCTACACCCTTTTCATTGGTCTACGGTACCAAGGTTGTTCTACCTCTCGAAGTCTAGATCCCCTCACTTCACATTTCTCTCCATGACATGCTTACTGATGATGACTTTCATCAGGACCACTTAGCACAACTAGAGTTATTAGATGAACATCATCTTAATGCTCTGGATCACCTTCAAGTTTATCAACAACGTATCAAACGTGCTTATGACAAACGTGTTCATGAACAAACCTTCCAAGTTGGTGACCTTGTTTTGAAAGAAAATCAACACATAACCAAAGCAGAAAAAATTAAATGGGGAAAATTTTTTCTCCTAATTGGCTTGGACCATACATTGTGACCCATACCTATGGATCAGGTGCTATCATTTATCTTCACTTGATGGTAAACCCAAACCTGAGCCCCTTAACAATCCTTGCATCTTCAACCATTCTATTGTTGACTTCATTGTCCTACCTCACCCTTTGTCTAGTTTACAGGCTCATCCCTTGAGCGATTTACCACTCCACCACCTCCACTTCAAATGGCTAAACAAGAATCATGTGATTACCCGTCACCCTTTTATCCTTATCTTAAATATGTGCACCATAGCTCTGCACATGGCATGATTCTCATGGATACTTTTCATCTTCTTTTAGATGAGATCCATGGTCGTTCACCCTTGCCTTCTGAACAAGAACCTAATGCTTCATTATAGTATATGTCCATGACTTAAAAGTCAAAAAATAATAATAAATTTTACCTCAAAATAAGGGATTCACTCCTTGAGTCAAACTTCTAATCTCAAAGATGAATCCCTCAAAAGGACATCTTCCTCTCGCCTTTAATTATTGCTATAAGTAGACTGCTCCCTCGAAGGACAGCTATAAAAAGCTCGCAACTCTCTACATAGTCTTTCCAAAAAGAGGACTATTTTCTCAAAAATCAAAATTCAGAAGCTTCCTGCATCGATCAGCTTCACGAAGACCTCAAGGAGACATATATTCCTCCCATATAGACTTCCCGCATCGATTAGTCTATCTACAAAGTCAAAAAAGAAAAGAAAAAGAAAAAAAAAGTTTTTTCGTCATGGACTTGCCTATTGTGATCTTGGCTCTATTGCCCAAGGCATTCTACTTCCCATTTTATGACCCAATTACCTTGCACCTCCTTACCCGTTGTCTTTTCACTTCATACCTCAAGGGACCTGCTGAACCTACAACATTTGGTGATCATGTGACTATTCGTCACTCTTAGAATTATCAATCATGTAATGTCTTTAGGTCTTACATTCATTAGCCTATCTATAGATGTGTCTTCATACATTTTGATCCTTGCCAATCAAGTGGCTTTCTTGCCCCCTCTTATCTTTTATCTTATTCATTACCTTTTGATCTTCTTATATAGGACTAGAGCCTCAACACCTGTCTTTTGAAATTTTCTTCTCCCACCTCAATCAACCTAAAATCACCTTTACCTATCTACCTATTCTCAACCCCAACATCAATGCCCTCAACCTAATTATACCTATGACCTAGAATCAACACTACCTATTGACCTAAAATCACCCATACCTATCTACCTATATTCCACCTCACCTAATCGACCTTGACCTAATCATACTTATGACCTCAAATCCAACCTAACTATCAACTTCACTACCTATTCTTCTATCTTCTCATATTCTTTCCTAGCTTATGGGAGAACTACATCAGTCTGAGGTCCCTTTTCGCTGGGGGACTATGTAGGCAGCACTTCTGAGGGCATGGGGCCCTGGAAGGTTAGCTCGGCCACTCTTTACCCTAACCATCCCCCCCTTATTTACTTGATTTCATGTTCATATTAAAAACCTCGACATCTATACCATATACCACATGACTTTTACCACTTATATTATTTCACATTTTCATACATAACCAAAATTTTCCACATTTTACACCATCTCATGCATTTACATTTCCATTTGTTATCCAAAATACCAACCTGAATATCCATGCCTAACCAACCTGACTCAATCCATGCCTAAATCAACTTAACTCCCAATCCATGCCTAAACCAACCTAACTCAATCCATAACCTAACTCACCTGACTCTCGACCATGTCCTAACCAACCTGACTCGAATGCCTATAACCTAACTCATCCATGCCTAACCAACCTGACTCAATCCATGCCTATCAACCTGACTCAATCCATGCCTAAACCAACTGACTTGACTCCATCATGCTTAACTCACCTAATTTCCTACCCATATCAAATACCTAACAAACTCCATATGACCTCATCTAATACAAAGCCTAAACATCCTAATTCTTATAACACAACCCAACCTCATGAAATCCATGAATCTATCATACAAATGCCTAAAAAATCCATATCTCATAAACACATCAACATATCTCAACCAAATTTTGTCACATCATAAATCACCTAATATCCATATATAAATAACAAATGTGTATCTCAATATACATGCATATCTCATCATGGCTCTCATCTCATAAAATAAGAATGTCATCGCGGGCCATGATATACAATACAAAATGTCATCGGCACAAACAGGTCGGTCTCATATATACAAAACACATGAATGAATCAATATAAAAATCTTTGGCACACAGGCCGGTATGTCTACAACACAATAATCAATACAAAATCTCTTCGGCACGTAGGCCGGTCTCATCATATATAATACACAAAATCACTACAAAATATACTTCAAAATTACAGGTGGTCCACAAAAGGTCACTGTGTCTCTCCCGACCCCTATGCTGCACCTGTCTGAGGTCTAGCACCTGCCTCACCTCCTGCTGATGGCCCCTCACTTGGAGCTAGCCTCTACACACTAGTGACCTCACCACGACCCTATCCCTAGGCTCGCTGACCCCCTGTACTCTCCACACTATGAGTGCGGGATCTGGTCCTCTCACTGGAGGCCTGTTGTGCTCTTTACTCAGCATAAGAGGGCACATCTAGCCCGACAACTAACAAATGATCCTGGTAATACCGTGCCTCTCCTGGGGCATCTATGAACCTAGCCATGGGTACTTTCTGTGGAGGTGCCATGGGTCCTGCTACCTACATGGATACCTGTACAATGGGACCCTATCCCTGAACCTGCATTGAGCCCTGTGCTGGTACTAGAACCCGAGTTGTCCCTGGAGCCTGTGCCTATATCTAGGCCTATAGGGTAGTAACCTATGTGTCTGTGTACTGTCAAGCTGGCCCTGCAGACCCATAACCTGCCCTTGTGCTGTGGCCAACTGGCCCTGTAAAGCCTGCACCTGCTGCCTGTAGGTTGCAGCTATCTCCCCTCCATCTCCACCTACCTCCTCTCCATCTCCATCTCCCCCTACCTCTGCCTGTGTAGGTACCTGTCCCTGCCCTACCCGAGCCTGCAGTGTCGCTATCTAGGCCTGTAATGTGGCAACATGTGCCTCTGAACCTGTAAGCTACCCCTGTATGATCCCCAGCTACATCACCAAAGTAGCCACCTGCCCCTGTAGGGCATCTCTCTAAACTGTGATGATGGCTAAGTCTTGGTTACCCTAGCCTCTGGTGGTACGGATCTCAGCTGTGCCACCCACCACTACCTGTACCCATCTGCAACCCCAACATCATCAATCTGTACATCTACTGGCTGCTCCTCCTGCCCAGTCGGCACTATGGGTCATGGTGGAGACATAGGTCTCTCCACATCATCTCTCTGGTACTGAGGGAACAGAGGCGGTACACCTTAGACCAATCCAAACTAGCGTTTAATCTGCTCTACGGGTATCTACTCATGCTCTCCCACTCTCCTCCCCTCTATCCACAGATGTATCTATAGCCCAGCTAGCTCCGTGGCCATCTGTCTGTATGAAGGGAAGCCCACATACGGCCTCCAAATGACGTCCACCCCAGACAACCCCTCCAGTAAACTACTGTAATAAGCTACATCATGCATAGCTCTAGCACCTCAGGCCTCTCCCATGGCCGGTACCCATTGCCTGTACCCCACTCTCAAAACTCTCAGTGGGAATGCATTTTCCCGGGGCATCCCCACTGGTCAAACACAAACAATGTGCTCGTACACCCATCAATGTAGTAGTACGATGCAGCAGATGCCAAACCTCCGCAGTCCCATAGGCCCATAGCTCTCTATACACTTTTGTCAGCAATGTAGGTGCCCATGCGAACTATGTCTGATGTATCATCATGTCATGGAGGACTCCCATCAGTGACCTCGAGAATCTCCCCCCTCTGCATCTGGCAATGCAAAGTAGCACACTACCTCCATCATAAGTACTAATAACCTCATCTCCTCTGGATGAGCTCTATACATCACTCCATAACTCATGCTAGCACTATGGAACATGTCAGGTGATAGCTACATCCTCACCAAAAATGGGTGCACAGTAATCTCCTCAGACACCTCTGAAGAGATTCTGAATACACATATCGGGCCCCTAATACTCAAGCCCACTAACATAATGCAGTAGGATCCTGTAGAATGTCACCAGTAGAGGTAGAACCCTATCCTGCATGTGTAACCACGTTCTCCCTTACATCCAATCCAAGAACGACATGGAATCCTTATTGGTACCATAACCATATTCACCAATTATCATTGACCCTCCACCCTGTTTTTACCCTACCCATCTCAACTACCTAACCTACATGCACTTTTTCAGCGCCTTGTGCCTAAAATCTTGATCGGTACTAGTTTATTCTAACCGACTTCGGTCACCTTTAAATCGACATTGATCACCTGTTTGGTGACCACTCGCCAATTCATCTTTATCGACCATGGTTACCACTTATTGGCATCGGTCACCTGTTTGGTGATCGATACCAGTTCTACCCAATAGACGTTGGCCAAGCTTGACTGTCAGTCACTATCACAGATAAATTCCGTAACTAGTCCCAAACCCCCCCTTTTTAAAAAACTCTCCCACATAATCCCTTTTACCCCACCTACAATGACTGTAACATCCTCATTTTAGACAATAGAACAAGTCAAATTTTTTTTTTTTTGATAATTGCATCCTGGTTCTAAATACATAATTTAGAACTCACAAATCAAATAACCATTCTTATAACAGACAACCATATGCAGCTGTAATGACTCGGAGTACCTCCGATCTATTCATTCCATGACTCGGTAATCTACCGATCTATTCATGAGTAATAAGAGTTGGCATTTTTATTTAACACTTCACTCTTGCGGTTCTCTTCCCTATTCTGGGATTCAGAATGCTCTGTCCAAGGAACCTAACAGAATAACTGTTACCATTATTCATCGGCATCTCATCCCTTAGACTAGGTGACTCAGGACAACACAATCAGCAGCTTACAATACTTTGGCCAAAGATTTGAAACATACTGCTTATGTCTCGTATTCCTTAACGGCATACTCGTCAATCTGGAATACGTCCTTCACCCCATTCCTATGTTATGTAGAATGTATTATACCAACTTCTGTCAGTCCCTATTATCCCAAGTTAATCACTCGGGAACGAATTAGTAAGGTGACCACGTTACATGGATGCTCCACGAGGACTAGGGATAAGATGACATACTGGGTCAATCCTAATTAAACCAGTGTGTCAAGATACCCTAGAGTCTCCTAGGCAGCCATATAATGCGACCACATACCTAATCGGTCCCTAAAGTAACTTGTACGAGTTAAAACTGTAAATCTTAATGATCAATGCAAAGGACGTCGTCATAAGTCACCTGCATTGTGGTATCTTCGAGAAGATCCTAATCTTCTTGAAGGTACAACCCTGCAGTTGTCTTATGCCATCAACCTTTAAATCCGCCTCAAAAAGATCTACTTATTAATATGCGTTACGCACGTTGAGTTTAAATTACATTAAAGACGTTCCCCTAAGGTTAGCCTTTCCCGATCCCTGGATTCTTCATCTTAGGATGACCTTCCTCAATAAAACCCATTCACGGTGGAGATATTAAGGCCAAGGTCTCATCAAGGAGTTCTTAGAATATACATAATTCTAAAACAACGAAATCGGTCAATATCTCATAGACTTCACATGAGATTGACATCTGAACCCCATTAGGTTTATATCAGTTTTCATAACTGAATTACTATCATACTATTTGTATCAAGATATAAATGATTAAGAATCCAATTAAATGTTGTCCTGTCATAATCAAGACTAGGGATCAATAATTTAGTTCATCTTGTTTAGCGTTCTGCTTGGGTTTACTTTAACCCTATCTTCCCAAAAAGACAGTGAACTAAATTTCAATTTAGCTTTCGATAGAACATACAAGAACTACTAAACACTCATAAGAATTCAATCACATATTCTTGTAAGATTTCATTGGTATTCACAAAAGTCACCAATTATACAATGATAACAATACTCTCACGACATAAGAACCGGAGAAATACTAACTATCAAGATAGAAATACAATCACATAAGTATCAAATATCCATTTCCATTCCTTTCGGTACTAATCAAATACATTTTATGCATTCAGCATACTTGATACATTACTCAACTGAAAAAGGAACATCTTTCCTTATATGGTACATTTAGAAAATCAAGCGGTAATTCATTATAAAATCAATTTAAACAATCTGATCGTCCTATCAGATCTGCATGCTTTTACCACTTACGGCATCCATCTGCAAAAATTGTCAACATGGGTCAGTTCAATGAACTGAGCATGATAAGCACTAACCTTTAAAACAATTGCAATACATCAATTGTTTTCATTAAACACCCTGTTTAAATGAGATCAAATCATTAAAACGTTAGTGACCAAGAAGACAAATGCATCTAACCAACTATCCATCTGAATCCCAAGGACAGCAACATCAGACGGATTATATATTCAACATAATAAATAAATAACCTTTCATGATTCCATCAACATGATAGAACAATTCCAAAAGTTAGATAAACAATTATATCAACCTATACTTTATAACAGAAGAGAAATAAACGAATAATACTTATTTCCTTCAGATCTAGCTCATGACTGTACCGTCTTTTCAAGAGCAAGGCATTCACTTAATACACAAGCAAATAAATCAGTCGAGACCATCAACAACACCACTGTTTTGTTAAAGCTTACAAGAAAGCAACTACAGTACAGTAGCCCTCATGCCAAACAACGGTGTCTATCAACAAGCAGACTCAGTATGTCCTCACGCAAGAAGCGACAGACAAGAAGATATTAAATGCCGTTACCTGTTAAGGTGAAATCGACTACTCCTAAACTCAATCAAGCTCAGAAATGGATATCTATGCACAGAAGACGTAACACGCCAACAATACCTTATGAAAACCTTCAACTCATTCAAGTCCTTTCTACACTGTAAGGCTTTTAGACCCAAGGTCGAATTCAAAGGATCTCTTCTGTTATCGCAGTCAATAAGAGACTCGAAATCATTTTAGCAATGACAATTCCCTATGACTATGCAGAGAGATTTTTAAACGAAATCCACGCAACATGCACAGCCACATCTATCTGGAATGTAATCAGAAAGAAAACATAACATAACATAACATAGTCACTTCTGAACGCATCCAGAGTTGAAAGTATGTTATTCACGACCTACTTTATAAAATCCATAATACATAATGTCAAGTTATTTTAAGAAATCCAACAAAGCCAAAAACATTACATGTTCATACTCAGGCTTATACAGATACAGTGACACAGATTACCAATCAAGGATTTAAAACTAAATCCGTATATCAGTATTCACAATATAGCTTTTACAGAAGCCGATATACAAGATATCTTTCCAAACTCAAGGAACCCAACAGTGTCGAAACAATAGTAACTAAGCAAGCTTAATTTGAGACAGGTACTGTAGTTACCTAGAAAGGATTCCACTGAACCCGAGTAACAGTATATCAAATAAATAATAAACAATGATTCCCAACTGTGCCAACAATGATAAACATTAAAAATCAGGCTTAAACAAATCACTGATTTCGTAACAAGAATTCCAACTGAATCTCTCCAATATTCTCGAACAAGCTTACACAGAAGGAAACGTAACAGTACAACCAGGGAGTTTGTACCAAAATTTATTACAAATAACAGAGGTCGTATGACCTGTTACTTCTTCTAGACTCCAACTAAACTCAAATTACCAATATTCAAAGATATATAAAGCTTCCACAGTGGTCCATAGTGCACGAATCATTCAATGGACTCTACAGAGTCGTTTCAATATAATAAACAATAAACATATATATATAAACGGGTTGAATCCCCTTAACCTTCACGAAAGGGAAAAACAACTCCAGTGAGGTCGTAATGAATACTGTAACACAATATGTTACCTCTTCACAATAACTATAAAATTCATAACGAAACCCAACAAAAATCCATAACCACCACTAAATAATAACCACGACATAGCTTACAAAAAGTTCAATTTTAACTGAACAATCAAACAAATGTCCATCAGTATCCCTTCCGACAAGTACCCACAACAAGCAACAACGGCAAGTATCAACAACAAGCATCGACTTCGAGTATAAATCAACAAGCATCATAGTGGCCTGTACCCATCACAAGAACAATTTATGGGCTCTCGCAGAGCAGGCCGAGCATACCTTCTTTTCATATATTTCACATATAAAAGCCGGAATGCAAAACACAAAGAAATATAGCAACAGTTCGAATATAATAAACACCCATCAAGGGTTAAATTGAAAAGCCGAACCAGCATGAAGATACAGTGTCGAAAATCACACAAGGATACCATAGAAACCATCTATTTCCATAAATCATTTGAACAGAGTTGTTCTAATGAAATCATTTGAAGAAGAGCAAGATTTTTAAAAGTTAGGGCCTAACATGCCTGGATATTTGCTCAAAATTCCGAAGCAGACCACTGAAAGAGCTCGGACTTTCTTTTCCTTTTCCAAGTTAGAGCCACCAACAAAATTTTGCTATTTCCATGACATATATATTTTCCTTGCCAGAGGAAAGAGCTAGATACGCTCATACTCGCCATGCAACACCAAGAAGACTGGTGCGAAGAACCAGTGAACAGGCAGAGGGAAAACCGGAATTCGTGATAAGCCAAACAAACCATTAACTTTCCAATTTGCATGCCTTCTCGCGAAATCCGAGCTCGACTACCGAGCTCATTAATTGCATTTACTCCCAATTTCCCACTCAAACTCCACTGCCACCGACCGCCATAGTTGGCGATAGACAAGAGAAATTCCAAGACCATTTCCAATTTTGGCGACCTGCCACGTCGGCTCAAGTTAGCCGTTTTAAAACCTCCACCAATTACCTGTCCCTCATGCTTATCCACGCGTTTAATAACATAGAAACTACTGCCCATGGTTTGCACCCCTCCATAGGTCCCCTTACATCCTTGTTCAATAGTTAGGTTAGTAACTTAGGTTAGAATTTAGGATAACACCTAGTCTAACTTCTTAGAACATAGATATTAACTTAGAACATTAGCTCTTAGCCTAGGTCTAGGTTAGATTAACACTAACCCCTAGGTTAAGTTTAGTTTTAGGTTACTAACATTTATAATTCCAGTTAGGTCTAACATTTCTTACGCTCAGAAAAAGACCCACAACATGCATTCTCGAACAGGGTTAACTCCTGTACTGCCATTAGGCTACAGAATTATATGTAACTGAATTATTACCTGGTCCACGATCAAGACCTTCCAGATATATTTAGATATCGGGAACCAATCCTTTTCACACGATCAACCTGAGTTATACTCCGGACTAGCTTTATTCAATGCATTCTAGACCTTGCAACCTGTTCAAGGTTTGTAATTTTTAATTCATCACGAACAAACTTAAAGCAATACTTGGATCAATTCCACTGATCCAAGGCTAGGTATTATAGGTGGATAACTTCTATAATTCATTCCGAGATCAGATTAAACTCAGATATAAAATGAAATAAATAAAAGAGTCCAATCATATTCTGACTCAGTCAAAGATCTGCAATCTGCAAAGAAGATACAGTACATATCAAGCATGACTTCTCAATCAAAGGAACACATCCTTTTTTTGTTACAAAAGAAATCACATATCAACACTTTTATGCTTAGGAGGAAGTAACAATAGTTCAGGGGTGTTACATGCATAGAGTGGTCAGCAACTATGGGGCCTCCTCTTCCAAAACCTCATCCATTCTAGGACACAATCCTGGACCTAGAGATCAGTCAATGGGAGTTCACTACGTACCACCCCACCTCACATAGACCATAGCTAAATCCATCAAGATCCACACCATAGACTTCCAAAGCACTGCTAATGGAGGGTGTTAGCTCATGTGGGTACCCATTAGGTGGTTGTTTTGGTTGTACGTAGTTACTGGACATTTTGGGAGAGACTTACCATAGAACCCTACATAAAACCTACCTAAGACATTCAACATCTTAGAGCCAACCTATTGGTGACATGTGATGCAACCACATGATTTATGTAGTGGTTGACTAACTACCAGGTTGAGCATTAGAGCATGAGTAATTGAGACTACATGTAAACATTGGGGGTATTCCTACCTCCATCTTGTTTGATTTTGGTTCCTGTCAGATTCTTTCATTACACCATTTTAGTAGAGAATATGCAGGATGGTGGCTAGTCCATCCAGGTAGGGTCATAGTTGGGATCCTTACCCAGATGGCATTATGCAATGCCTAATATCTCTATAAATTCCTTAGTTAAGGAAGACCTGTAGTAACACTTGTAGGACCTTTCAAACATGGGTGTTACCTCATATCTCCATATCCTTGACACTTTGGGCTCATATGGAGTCATTTTGGGTATGGATTGGTTATCTGTACACAGGGCCAAGATTGGATTGTTACCACATTAGACTATATCTTGACATGTAGATGATTTGGGATTCCTTTAGTCAATGATTTCAGGAGTCAGGAGATTTGTTTCTATTCGCACCATCTCCACTATGCAGCTTAAGCGGTTGTGTGTGACAGAGTTGTCACCATGTATGTTGATCTACTAGTCAACCTGATAGATCATGAAGGATGGGTCTAGTGGACTATCGCTAGATGATCATCCCATTTCTAGAGAGAGTTTGTAAATGTATTTCCTATGGAGCTACCGGGGTTACCACCCCCACGTTAGATAGATTTTCATATAGATTTGGTTCCAGGAGAAGATCCTATGTGACAAGACACCTTATCAGATGACCACCTCAGATCTCTATGAGTCTCAAGTTACAGCTTCTGAGGGCCTTTTGGATGAAAGGCCTTCATCCATGGCCTAGTGTATCCCCTTGGGGTGCACTGGTGATCTTTGTGAAGAAGATAAGATGGATCCTTGCGGTTGTGTATTGATTACCACCATTCTAAATCAAGGTAATGATCAAGAATCATCTATCAAAACCTTCCACACATTGACTGATTTGTTTGATCAGATGAAGGGAGCCATGGTTTTCTCTAATATTGACCTTAAGGTCAGGATCCACCTCATCCTTCTGAGGATTTTAGAGGTGGACATTCATCCAGACTACCTTCTCATATCGAGGCCTATGGCCACTATGAGTGGGAGTATTGAAAGTGCACTTTTGGTTTGACTAATGCCCCTGCAGTGTCTTATGAGTCTTGGATGAACTGGGGTAAATCTAGGACCTTCATTATACTTGCTTCCATGAAACATCTTCCTGGATTCACATTCCACTTGATCCTATACTCATGTACGTGTGAGGAGCATGAGGGGCTACCTTTTCCAAGTTCTTCAGTGTTCTTCGGGAGTAGCATCTTTATGGGGAACTACATGGAGAATTGTAAAAACATTATTTTAAGAGATGGATAGTGCAATATTTGGGTCATATCATTTCATAGGGACAACCCGTATGCACCATCAATCATCCCAATATTTAGAGTCATTCATTGATTTTCCAACACCCTAATCACTGTGACTGAGGTCATGTAGCTTCAAAATGGGAAACCTTCAGCTAGGGTACTACCTAAGATTTTTTCAGGACTTCTCGCAAATTTTGATATCATGCCTATCACTATTCCTTTAGAGGAAAGGGACCTAATTTTTCTATTGAGTTAGACATATTGTGCAGCAAGATGCTTTAGGACACTAAAGGAGCATACCTCATTCATAACACCTATACTTACAGTGCTAAATCCACAGGGTGAGTTTTTCGTTTATCCCATGGATGAACCCATACTGTTAGCAGGGATTGGAGGTTTTTTGATGCAGGAGAGTAGAGTAGTGGCCTTCCCAGTCTTGCTAAACCGTCAACATATTATGGGATTAATTATTCTAACTCATGATCTTGAGCTTGCGGTAGTTGTGCATGCTTCTGGTTCAACCGAGAAAGCACTTCTTCTTTTTCAGACCTATTCACACTTTGGACAGATCCACTTGGAGATTCTTCACCACCTCTATCACATAACCCAATCTCGGGGATAGTGTGTCCCCTAGACATTGGATGGAGTTTCTATTGAGAGTATGATATGGAGATTGATCATGTGAAGGGGAAGGAGAATTTGAGTGACATACCAATCTCATTTCAGATGGAGACATGTGGCTACAGGAATTTCCACCTCAACCTGAACCATCCTACTTGCTTCCATAGGAATGTCTTCAGTAGCTTCCTCTTGATAGTTTCTGCATTGCAGTTCGAGCTTAGATCAAGTCCCAGAGATCCCTCGAGGGGAAGTCTTGATGGTCCCCATTTTGATTTAGAGGCAGATGGTCTTCTTAGGTACAGAGGCCATATTTCCATGTTCTACCATAGATGGTAGGCTTGAGGTAGGACCAAAACTATACTAAACATAGGCACATCGAAATGCATTCCTATTCATCATCCCCACTCTCGAGGTGAAGAAGATGCTATGCCATCACTTGAGACAATTATATCATTAAAGAGGACTTCAGAGAGATGTAGCCTAACTTCATGTCATGACCCGTATCTAGAGTGCCATCACTAGTTTTAGTGTCGATGCATCGAGCATACAGTTGGCCTTACCCTTTCTTCATGCTATACCAGAATGGAAGTGGGACCACGATCTTCCATGTATTTCATTAGCATTGGGCTACCAATGTTAGGTGTATCACCATGATGCCATCTAGGATGTGTATACTGGTCTGACCTAAATTGAAAAAAGTGGCTCACATTTCCCCCTTCCAGTGAATACCGCTTATACAGCTAGAGTAGTGGTATGGGTATACCTTGACCATGAGATCTCATACCCAAGGTTACTTGAGATTCTGTAGAAGATAATTTGTGACATCATGATCCTTTGTATACATCACATTTTTGGACCCATGTTGCAGTATGCTCCTTCGGGATGACCCGATGCAACTTCTAGCACAGGATATCTACCTCTGAGACAGATGGAAAAATAGAGTGGGTGAATTAGATTTCCTAGAGGACATAAACTCAGGATGTATGCTGATGGAACCTTTACCAACCACCTCTACCATGGGACTCGAGTTGCCTATACTTAGTGGTAACCCGTCCTCTTCCTACTATAATAGTTTCTAGAGTTCTATCAGGCATGTACTCCTCTTGTAGGATTTTTATGGTAGAAGAGTGCAGGACACCTCTTAGAATAGGCTACCCTCCACTAGAGGATAGTGTTTCTCTTGGACCAGCCTTCCATCCCTAGGACATGGAGTAGCCAGGTACCTATTGATCATACAAAGACTACATAAGGCACAGTAACAGACCTGAAGAAGTACTGTAGATTAGCAAACTAGTAGATCAACCGTAATTCCCCCTGATGTGGGCATGAATCCTGTTCCTTCATAATCAGACCACACCTATACCGAAACCCTATCTGTTACCTGGAAAAGTGATCCATTAGCAGTTAGCTCCTATACCATCGTTGGTAACCATTCTCTTAGAGATCTTGGAGCTATCATTGGCCCTTTGGCCTACCGTCTAGCATTTCCACCTTATGCTTGTCTCAAAACCATACCATGATGTGTTCATGTTTTAGTTCTTAGGAGATATGTTGCAAATGCCTATCATCATGTGTTAGATTGGACATCATTATAGGTGTAGGATCAGGGTAGGTGATGGTGGAGCCCATTCTTCATCCTAGACTTATAGGACCTCCTGGGCAAAATTCGAGGTAGAGAGGTTGATCTAGTTGATGAGGTGCATGATGGGACCATCACCTATGATGAGACATCATCAGCCTTTACCCATTCCATGACCAGTATGCTCCACCCATATTACGAGTTTTTCCAGTTGCCACATTTCGTGATCAACAGTGACATCTAGAAGAGAATTTGAGTCTAAGCCACCACCCAGGATGTCAATGTGCCCTACTTCCCTTTGACAAGGCTCTTATCCACCACTAGGATCTTGATACTGTTGATTACCATTATGGACCCTTATTATAGTTTTGACCCTAGTCCATCCATGTCCCCTCAGATGTTGGATCATGGATTCATTGTTGCATCTTGATGCTCAGATTATGATGCATGATGCATTATTAGAGACACTTCACATGTGGATGATGATCATACTAATCTTGTATCATGGATATATTTGTTTCGCACGGAATGTTTCGGCTCTGCAGAATAGACTTTCTTCTATCCTATCATTCCTTTGAGAAACAGATAAGGGTTAGGGCTAGGAGGAATACCTGTTGAATGTTGAGATAGTGTGTGCATACCGTAGAGAGAGATCAGATCGACTGCGAAGAACTCCTTTTTGTCTTGGAAGGACTACCTGCAAGTAAGAATACAGGACCACCAAATTTTAATTAGACAATAAATGAGGGAGCTACCTTAGGCCCAGGAAATATAAAAATTCCTTTCGAAGGTGGTCAGTTCCCCTTTTAATACGAATTAACACAAATGATAACAAAGAAAGCTATTGCAAAATCACGATTTAGGTATCATCGTTACTAAAAGAAATAGAGAGCTAAATTATCAATAATAAAGCGTCACGTTGTTTGTTTCGGTTACTGGTCATTGATACATTCAGGTTGAGTTATAGGGATAAACCAAGGACTGGATCTGAGGTTGTTAGGTGGCAAATAGGTGAGAAGGTTAGGTTTCAGGGTATAAGTCACAGTGACTGACGCCGGTCACTGGGTAATCAGACCGCGGTTAGAGAACCGCTACCCCGGTAGGGGATAAACGATACTAGTAGTTGTCAGCAATCTAAGTGCTTCTGGATAGAGGTTGGTTGCAAGGTGATTGTGGGGTTTATTAAGATTGGGGGATGGCTGAGGGGAATAGTATGGGAGGATAGGGAAGACTCAGAGTGTGAGTAAAGCTATCTTCTGGGCAAATATCAGAGATGTATGGGTGAAGGTTAAGTGCAGTATGTTGCCAGGTAGTAGATCTAGGAATAAACTTATGATTACTATTAATCAATAGGCTCAAGAAAATGGTGTCTTAGAAGCATACAATGTAATAAAACAGACTACTTACTCGTCCCTGATGCAGATGCAGGTTTCAAGGACTGTACAGTGGCATGAAGGCATAGGACCCAAGTAGGGATGATCTGACAATCGGAAGTGAGCTGATGAAACTATCCTCTGACTCTTCTGATGCTCGGATGAGTGTTACTGGGCTCTCGTTATTTAGTTGCAGTCTTGGGCTTGATGTCCTTCTCTGCAAACTCTTCCTGTTTCTTCACTTGTCTCTGCTCGGCCAAGAAAAATCTGGATCCTTTCAATGATTTCTCCTCCTTTTTCCCGATCAAATGAAAATCTGATCCCCTTGTTTTTTGGTTGGAAGTGGTCATTTACGGGGAACCGATGGCGGTTAAGCTAACCGACAGCCGGTCGACGTAGGAACCGGTATCGGTTAGGTCAAAGTGGGCTATTTTTAGTAAAATAGCCAACTTTCCCTCCTTTTCTCCCGAGGGATTAGTTGTGGGCTTGGTCAAGTGACTAGAAGGGTCGGTTTTTGGGTGCAGAGAAAGGGGTCATTAGTCATGGGTGTGGAATTGGACCAAGTTATAGGTCGTAATTAGGTTAGTTTAGGGTTAAGACTAGGTCATGATGAGGTGGCAAAATGAGGTGACAGGTAAGGCGATGTGGATTTATTAATTATAAGATAATTAATAAATAATTAAGTGGGTAAGGTTTAGGTGGTGACGTAGGGTTAGGTTGTAAAATGAGATGCGGGTCACAAGGGCATTGTAAGACACAAATTTGGTGTCTACAGTAGCCCCTTTTTGTCGTGTATTTTGTTTTGTAAAGTTGCACGGACAATAATAAGAAGTGGTTACCCCTGTTAAGGGTATAGGTAATCCCCCTCAAATCTATCACAGATTGAGGTAGCGTGAAAGTAGGGATAGGGTTGATAAATGGTAAATGGTGTTGAGATAACAGGTAAGAGGGTGGGGTAGGTCCAAGGAAGCAGACGCACGTTGAAATGTAGTAGTGTGACCAGGGTACATGATTTGAAGAGTAAACAAGTAATTCATAGGCAAAGGTCGATAGTTTATCCAAACAAGGTTAATATAATCCTGGTATCCAAGGCATAGGAAGTAGGTCTAGGGGATATAATGGGTAAGGTACAAAATGTTTAGGCATGTTCAGCAGTACCAAATGGTTGGTTTGATTGAGATAAACATCATGGTTGCGGTCTAGGCAAAGCTAGTCGACTGATCAATTCAAGTATCCTAGTCATGCTAAAACACGAACAAGTGAGCTTGATTGAACTAACAGCTACATGATGGGTGGATAGAATCATAATTTACGGGCCTCAGTCGAGGTACTTAATTAGTGCAGTCTTGGGTCGGGCTAATTGGTTAGGTACGGCCGTGGGTTAGGCCGATTGGTTGGGTGCAGCCGTGGGTCGGGCCGATTGGTTGGTTGCGGCCTTGGGTCAGTCTGCCTAGTTGGTTACAGCCTTGGGTTGGGCCGATTGATTGCTTGTGGCATTGGGTCAGGCCGATTGATTGGTTGCGGCCTTGGGTCAGGGTGATTGGTTGGTTGCGGCCTTGGGTCAGGCCGATTGGTGAGTGTTATCAATATAAATACCCAAAAATATTTATATTTTTAAGGAAAACACAACACATGATAGGTTATAGTAAGGGATGGTCGAGCTAACCTTGGGAGACCCCATGTCTCCTAAGTGTTGCCTATATAGCCCATTGTACAAAGCAAGGAGGGGCCTCAGATCGATGTAGTTCTCCCTTAGGACCAAGGAGAGGTGAATTCAGGAAATTTGGTTATGGTTAGGCAATTTGTTAGTTGGTAAAAGTTTGATGTTGGTAGGATAATGTTGTTGGTGTTGGTAAGGTATTGGTGGTCTTGGTGTGGGTATAGGTGAAGCGAGGGTTAGCTTACCCAAGCATAGGAAACCATGTCCTGATTAAGGTCAGCACATAATCCTAGATTCGGGTAAAAGAGGCAAAAGTGTCCCATAGTTGAAAAGAGCTAAACAAACCACGTATTATCATAGGATGAGCTTGAATCCCTAGGTACCTTGCATAGGTGAGAAGTCGATAGGTGAAAAGAGTTGTATAATCACAATATATCAGATATACGTCACGTCCTTTGAGTTTTGTTGTTTTGAAGAATGGTGAGGTGAGGTGGATGGTATAGGTGGGGCACAGAGAACTTGTTATAAGGTGATTATTCTGACGAAAGAGAACCAAACCTAAATAGACAAGTCCATGACTCAAAAGTGCTTTTGAATATTGCTTTTATTTTTTGGATATAGACTAATCGATGCGAAAAGTCTATATGGGATATGCATTTTGTTGTTCTTGAGGTCTTCACGAATCTGATCAATGTGAGAAGCTTCTGATAGAGGTTGACTTTGTATAGCTATCCTTCAAGGGAGCAGTCTACTTATAGTAGCAGATGTGGCTTTACACATAGCTGCCCTTCGAGGGAGTAGTCTAGTTTATAGCTTAGAGGTCTAGATGTCCGTTTGGCATGAAGCATCTAGTTTTGCAGGAAGTTTGACTCAAGAATATCCCAGAATTATATAATTGAGAACTTGTTGTTTTGATACTTTTAAGTCATAGACTAGACTAAAAAGGGGAAGGCGTCTTTAAGTGGAGGTGATGATCAAACCACGTGAGTTTGATTCTACTTTGAGATGCACAAAACAAGGTGTATGAGGTGGTAAATGAGCTCAAGGGACAAGCGCAAGGTAGATAAGAAGTGATGTAACACTAAATTCAACAGTAGAATGGTCAGAGATGAAAGACATTAAGGGGTTCAGGCTCATGTTTACCATTAAGCGAAGCTAAACGATAAGTACCTGGTCCATAAGTGTGAGTGATAATGTAAGGCCCAATCCAATTAGGAGAAAATTTTCCACGTTTTCTCTTTTCTAGTTTGGTTACATGTTGATTCTCTTTGAAGACAAGATCACCAATCTTAAAGGTTCACTCATGAATTCACTTATCATAAGCACGCTTGATGCGCTTTTGATAAATTTGAAGGTGGTCAAAAGCTGTAAGACGATGCTCATCAAGAAGCTCCAATTGGGCCAACCACTCTTGGCAGAAGTCATCATTGGTGAGAATATCCTAGAGAGATATTTTGAGGGAAGGGATTTGTATTTCGAGAGGCAAGACAGCCTCGGTACCATACACCAAAGAGAATGGTGTGGCTGGTTGGTTAGATATTAAAAATAAAATTGGAAGGGAACCACACCAAGGGGAGATTCAGGGGTGATAGAGGATGCGTTCACACCCCCATACGTTAGGTTGGTGTAGAAATTAGGTGGTTCGTAGGAGATCACCTCCCCCACATGACGGTCATAGGTAGGATGCGCATGTAACTGTCCATACTCTTGTGGGGTATGGAAGGTGCTAACGTTGTATAGGTGGTACTCCACCAGTGTAAGGTGTTGAAAAACACCTACCAAGGAATCTGAGGTTGGGATGTTGTCCGTGGGGAAGGAAGAGGTATTCGCGTCGGTAGTTTTATTGGTCGAAGGTGTGGGTGCGGCTAAGGTGGATGGTTGAGGTGTGGTTGAAGTAGATGGTTGGGTCAGATCAATGGGTGCCTTGACTAGTACCAGCACATCATTAGGGTGGTATAACATATTATAGGTTTTGAAGGGGGAAGCGTCAGCTGTGATGGTGTATGACTTCCCCTCATACTCAAATTTTATGCATCTATGTAAGTTGGAGGGAACGCATCCCATAGCCTAGATCTAAGGGTGGCCTAACAACATGTTGTATTGGATCTCTCCCTCAAGGACATAGAAGAGTTCGGGCAAGGTACATGGCCCTACACAAATGTTAAGGATCACGGTGCCTAGGGTAGAAGTAATAGCATCATTGAATGAATGCAACATGGTGGGGTTGGCACACATGCAACTAGGAGGGATATTCATCTGTTGGAAGGATTTGGAAGAGATGATGTTTATGTTAGCACCCCCATTGATCATAACATAACGTACCCAGATGTCCTGGATGTAAGCCGAGATGAAAAGAGTGGGGTCAGGATCTTCTACACTAATGATGACAATTTCTTCTTCAGAAAAATTGACTGCGGTGGCTTGTTGTACAGGGACAGAGGTGGTTGTGGAGGTAGGTTGTTTGGTGAGAGAAGCAACGTGGTTAGGTGTTAAGATGGAGGTGACGGGAAGGGTTTCGTTAGGTAGGACCTCTATCCCTTGGAGGATCTCAATTATATCTTGCCGATGAGATTCAGATGTTTGAATGAGATCATAGAGTGTCATTTTTACAGGAGATTGGTGAAGTTGTTTGATCATGGTGCGATGGGCAACTCCATCAGAGACTGGATAGGTAGGTCCACGAATAACCACTTTAGGTGGTGGTGCGATCGGAATGGTGGAAGGAGAAAGAGAGGCCATAGGTGTGCTCTCTTTAGCTTTTCCATTGTTTTTCTGACCTCAAGTAGCAATGTTAATCATGTTGATCTTGTGAATACGAGATGAGGAAGATGGCAGGGATAAGTCATTGTTCTCGAGAGGCACAGTTGCAATGATGATAGATTATGGTGAGGCGGGGACAGGTGGTATAGGAGAAGGGATCGAAGCTAAGGGCTTTTCCCTCTGTAAGTTTTATTTCTTAGATTTTCTATCCGAGATAGGTAACTGGCGAAAGATGGATTTCAAAGCTTTACATCCTTCTACATTATGTCCTGGTGTGTAGTGGTAGGCATAGATTTTAGATTCATGATAACCTATAGGTCGAGGTTTAGATGGATCATATGGTCTTAGTAGGGGTAGGGAATTGGTCGCATCCCCTAACAACATAGTAAGGATCTTGGCGTAAGATCCTTTGAGTGGGTCAAATTTAGATGAAGATAAGGCTATTGATTGAGTGGGTGAGATTATTGATTGTTTTGGTAATGTTTGGGTACGAGTGGTTCGTACGAGTGGTGGTTTAGGCAAGGGATTTTGATGATTAGGTTTAACTAGGCATGACTTCTTCTACGCAAAATTCATGTTTAGCTGGTTAGATGATGAGGCCACAGATGATGTGGTGGTAGGAAAAAACCACGAGGAAAGAGGAGCGATGACAAACAAGTCCTTCGATGATTGATTTTTCTTAGGGTTGGTAGGTAGGAAGGATACTTGGGGCGACGGTGTTGAGACACCCATGGATTTCTGTATGGGTTCAGAAGGTGCAAGTCATGTTAAAGAAGATGTGGGAGGCATGGTGTATTGAGGCAAGGTGGAGGGGTGAGGCCCTAATATAGAAGGTAGGTGTGACGGTGAGGGTTGAAACCGTGCCTACTGTACCAGTGGGATCGGTGGTGAGGGTTTTAGTTGTGGCGGAGGCATAGATTGGACTCGAGGAGATTGGGTCTGTCTCCTAGGTGGATTGACGGCTTTATTTTTGGATAAATCTAACCGTTTAGGTGGGTGCGTTAGGCTGGGTATTGGTGAAGTCCCAAGTGTAGGGGAAGGTTTGGTTAGGTTTATAGAGGTGGATGAGGTATTCGGTAGAGATGAGGGGGGTGAAGGTGAGGACATAGGAATTTTGAGCTTTTGTAAAAACTTCAAGCATATGGTAGAGGTGTCTGGATTAGTCATCTGCATTTGAGTAGAGCATGGTGTACTCAAAAGTTCCCATAAGACTTGTCTATCTTCAAGGGGATGAAAATCTTCACGTGTGGATGGGAATTTTGGTATGGAATAGAAGTGGGCTGTGATTCCGGTCCACTATGAGTGTGATACAGGGGGTGAATGAGGTGCTCTATCAATGGGTGTTAAGAGGTCAACCAGTCGCTGGAAAGATTTAGGCGATGAAGAACTGATAGGGAGGAGGGCATGTTCTAGAGGATCTGTCATGGTTAAGGAGTTTGGTGATGTACGCTCGAGTGGTTTCTCCTCTAAGGATGATAGAAAAAGTGGCGATCCTTCCTCTTTTACAGCAAGAGTGGTGGAAGGAGATGTTTGGGAAATAGATAGGTTGGATAACATCCACTCACAGTCTTGCAGGGATGTGGTGTAAGAAGGCTCTTCTGTGAGAAGAGAACTCTAGGCAGTTGATTCCTTTATGGGTAAAGGAATAGTGGGTTTGTCCTCTTGTCCTGATGAAGGAGAAGAGGGTGAGGACCCCTGCATTGGTGAAGAGGCTCGATTCAGAATTTCCTTGATGGAAGCCCTTGGTCGGGAGTTGAAAACCGCATGGATCTCATGCACACTCCTCGGTTGAGGTTTCTTAGTTTTTGTTACTGTTAGATGAATGGTTTGGAAATGGTTTGTTGAAGATTTTTAAATTTTGATTAGCTGGGGCATTGGGATTATTGAGGGTTATATCCCTGTTATCCCGTAAAATTGGAAAGGGTAATTTTATGGATAACCCTACCAAAATTTTGTTCTGGTCCCTCATCAAGGGCCCCTTGCGTTTGGAACGTTGCAAAATCCCTCCCCGAGAAATCTAGTTTTCCAAACTTAGACATTTTTGGTCTTTTTTGGTCAGGCGCACATAATGACTATGCAACATCAAGTTTTGATGCACCCCCTTTAAATCCTTTGGCACATGGTTTGAAGTGTCAACAGGCATTTTGATGCGCCTCACTATGTTGAGTCTTCCTTGAATGTGACAAGGTGCATGCACCTTCATGTCAACAATACATCTGTTGTGCCACTTTTTGGTGCACCAAGGGCATACATTTTCTTGTGTCAAAATCACTTTCGGTGCACCAAGGGCGCATATAACTTCATGTTGGCAAGTGTTTCGGTGCGCCAAGGGCGCACGCTTTCTAGTGTCGACAATGCTTTTCATGCGCCACTTGAAAAAGTTGGTGGTGCATTTATTACCACTTCACCTATATATAGGCGCGTCTGTACTATCATTGTCATCCGACACAATCACGTGAATTTTTCTCTCGCCTCTGTACCTGTTAGCGCACCTGCCCTGTCGTTTTCGGATCTCTTTGTGGACCCGTTTGTACACTCCTTTATTATATATCCTGGTTAGAGGTCCTCACTTCTTTTGTGTGTTTTGTGTTTTGGTTTTTGGCTGCCTGTTGGTGTGGGTTGAATTAATCAAGCTATCAAAACATGAACTCCCCACCCTCCTTGCTATTTTTCCTTGCACCCATGCATTTCCCCCCCTCTTTCTAGATCTGCTGGTAAAGGGGACTCTGTCCTAAAAAGTTTGCTGGAATTCTTTGATCAAGCTTCTTTCATAACCCAATGAACCCTGCAAAAGGAGCTTAACCACATATGAAACCCCTCAGAGAAAGAATCATGGCTTGAAAGGGAAACACTGTTGTTTTTCTCCTTTGGCACATCTGTCACTCCTGCAACATGATAGACAGTCACACCAATGGCGCACTTTCCCTGCCTGTTACACTAATAACAGCCGCGCCCTCATGGTGCACTTCCTTCATTTATTGCAAACGCTTTCCTTTTGCCCCTTTTGGCACACCAAACTTATTTTTTGCATCGCTTAAACCTGCGCCCTTTGGCGCACCCTGCATCTATGCAACACCAACAAAATCTGCGCCAAGTGCAAAAATTTAAACGGCGCAGGCGCATCTATGCTTACAACAAAATCATGTTATGTGGACCTTCCATGCGTCACGCCAAGTTCTCCTGTGGCGCATGAAAAAATGATTTTACACGCATTAAAATCGCGCCCTTTGGCGCGTCCTGCACCCGTGTAACATGAAAATATATGCGCCCTTTATAAAATATATACACATGGCACAAGCGCACTTGTGCTTACAAAAACAAAATGTAACCTGCAGTATCCATGCGCCATGCACCCTTTGGTGTTGATTTATCCCTTGTAGCAGCCCTTTCCTATGCACCTTGTTATTTATCCCTTGTAGCAGCCCTTTCCTATGCGCCTTGTTATTTAACCCTGTAACCTGCAGTATTCATGTGCCCTACACCCCAAGGCCTTAAAATCACTAACTCTTTCTTCTGTTGACGCTTTAATGGAAGATAAAATGACTAATATGACCTTCTTGCATTGGGTTTCACTTCTCCTTCTTGCAGATCAGCAATTAAGTCCAGAGTTACATATGTCAACATCAAGCAAGAGACCTACTAAATCCAAGGGCAAAGCCAAGCTCACAGAAGAAGAAATGAAGTACAAGTATCAGAGGGTCAAGATGCCTGAGTCCCAAGCAGAGTGTGACCTAGACATCAGAGACTCAGAACTAGGCCATATTGACATGGAAGATTTCTGGGCCAGAACCTAGAGGGTCACAAGAAGTCCATGGATGGACAAATTGATAGGCAGTGCACTGCACTTTGCTGGTGGAATCCCAATTAGCGCCGTGAACAAAAAATTAATGATGGTTGTTGCCCGATGCTACAATAAAGACATAAGATGTGTCCACAATGAGAAGGGCGAGGTTATATTCAACCTCACTGCCCGACACTTTGAAATAATGCTCAGAATCCCTCACCACTGGCACTTTGTGGCCGTAAGCCGGGAAGATAGCATTAAGGCCTGGGACGAAAATGAAGATCAGTGCATGTAACTGATGAACGAGGTTTATCTGAAGAACAAAAAGGTGGTGACTCGGTGGCCACAAGTCTTTCATCGCAATGACTTTTTAGAGGAACTCAGCGACACAATTACATTCCTGAGCAGAGTCTTTCAGCTTCCTGACGCCCATTATTTTCACAAGTGGATGCTGTGATATTTAGAAGCAATGAACAAAAATGTGCTCGATCAACGCTTTGAGTGGGCAGAAATCATAAGCAGCACAATCTCTGAGCAGCTCCAACAACTTAACACAACAGGGAGGTTCTATTTCAACTCTTATGTGGTCTATGTTGTAGCTTTAGAAAGGGACTATCCGGCTCTGATGCGGTACGGGGTTTGGCCCCAGGTTAAGATTTATAAATACTATCCAGAGCTGAAGCTGGAAAATAGTATTCCCCAGTTCACAAAGATCAATGATGCCTTCTTCTACAGCATCATCTACCTCTTGAGGCCGAATATGACTCATGGTCGCACGACCAACAATATTATAGCAGCTACCGAGAAGTGGGGGGCCTTGTTCATTCAATTCCCCACATTCACCTATCTGAGGGCAGTCAACTTCTTGGGGGAACCAACTAAATTGCCAAGATATGTCGGTCCTAAGTTGATCCTGCTAGAGCTATCGAGGAAGCTTATTACTTACCATGAAAAGTGTCTAAAGAGAAAGAAGGGTGGAACTCCTTTCCCCCTCACAGTGGGTAGGTATACGTGTCTCACTCACCACAAGGTGAAAGACATGTTTGCAGAACTGGAGTTGCTGAATCTGAAACATAACTTCCCAGCAAGATCCACCTTCGACCCGAGAAATTATCTTCCTAGGGCCAAGCTTGACCTGATCGACATCTATCAGATCGAAGATATCTACATCAACATATATCATGAGGTTGAGCTCAGGAGGAAGGATCATTCTTGCTTGGCCTTAGCAGAAATCATCCAGTACAGGGTGGCCATCGTCCCAAAAGGCTACCAAACTACTGAGCAAGAAGTGGATCAAGTATATCGTGACACGGGTGGGGACGATTGGCCTTTCGCGGTGATTGATAGAACCAAATCTCCTCAAACAATAGAGAAAAGGGTCAAGGAAACTCTGCACAGAACAGAGCATTGGTGCCAAATGAACGGGCTCATATACCTCAGAGTGGATTTCATGACCTCTCTATTGGGAAATGCACCTCCTCAGGTGAAACAGTAGACAAAAGGAAAGGGAAAAGGAAAAGAGGGTGATTCCAGCTCCACCCAATAGGAAGCTCCTGAAATCCCTCCTTTCGCTTCACAAGAACGGGTTGTAATCCTGAAAAGCCCAGAAAAAGAAGTAGTGGAAGATGTTCCAATAGGCGCATCCACTCAGGATGTGGCCACAACTGTAACAATTGAGGTCCCTTCTGTTCCTTCTCCTTCTCCTCCTTCCCCTCCTTGAGTGACCCAAGTGACCATTCCTTTGGTCGTCTCCTTTCCCCCTTCCTCTACTGTTCCTCCTGCTTCTTCGTCCATCTTCTCCTCCCTCACGGAGCTGTCCCCCTCCATTTCTTCCCTCATCTCTGAGCCCCCTTCCGTTCCTATGACTTCCTCCCCTGCAGTATCCCTTCCTCCCATGGGCACTTCCTCGACTTTCCTCTCAATGCCGCCGCCGCGTGTCTCCATGTTTTTCCCTTCTACTACTGCAGCTGCCCCGTTCTCTATTTTTGGTCCTTCTCCCCTAAGTCCAGCCTGGATCTCCCAGTACCTAAGTCAATAGAAAAGGAAATTTCCCATCGCACTGATGGAATTTTTTACTATCCCATCAAAAGGGGCCAAGAAGCAAAAGCCTATCACACACTTCTCTCAGAGTGCTTTGGGAGAGAGGGTAATGGAGATCACATACCCCAATCCTCTGAAGGATAAAAAGGATCTGTCTTCGATAGATTACATAGTGACTCAAGTCACAATGGGGGACGTCTTCTAAAAGCCTTTAGGGAGAGGCCCTATCTGCAATTGACACCCTCTGTAAGAAGCTTCAAGAATAAAAAGAATAGAAAAGGCTAGTGAAAGAGGAAAATAAACATCTTCTCCACGCCTTACAGAAGATGGGCAATGCACCTCCCACAACTGCCGCTGAAACTCCCGAGCCTCTGAGTCAGGATAAAATTAATGAATATGTAAAGATTGGCAAGCAGGGTATGGCAGTTTCCACCTGGAGGAGCCAGATCCTCAAGGACAGTGAACGAGTGATCGCCAAGTTCATTGATTTATATCTAAACATCAACAAGGTGAATAGAGAACTCCAGGCATTAGTAGGACCCATATCCGAAGAGATGGACCATGCTAGGCTACAACATGAGACCTTCCAAAAAATGTTTGACTGTTCAGTCGAAGATCTGGTCAAGTTCGATGTTTTCAGTAACCCCAGGGCCCTCAATAAAATCCTTTCCACTCTAGATTACCGGATGGATCAACTAGAATTTGTCCTCAAAAAGATTGATAAGGTAAAGGAAGAAGCCCTGGACGCAATGCATCAGATGGAACAAATCATTCTAAGGATGTCTCTAGGGTTGCTTACTCCATCTTTCACCTTAAGAAAGGCTGGACGAAACCATTCAGATCTTCAAGGAGATCGTTTCGCAAGGGCTGGGTCCAGAGGTCACTTTTGACGCAGAATCCATCAATAACCTGCTGGCATGTCGGGACTTCATCAGGTTCTTAATAGAAGCAGAGAATGAGTATTCCAAAATCCCAGAGAAGCTCACAGACAAGTGGGAGACTTGCAAAGCTATCATTGAGTGACACAAGGATCCTTCCCAGGATCAACTAGAGCCCATGATCAGCAAGTTCATGGAATACCGTGCCCAATTCCACATCTCGTCACCTGAGCAGCAGTAGAAGCAGGATCCCCCCTTTCAGCCAACGCGATGACAAAGATGAATAATTTCTCTCTCTTCTTTGACTTTATTTTTGTAAATGTCCAAAGTATGTTAGCACAAATGATGACATCATCCATGTTGCACCATGGGATGATATCATCCATCAAGTTGTCAAAAGTGAACATGACTTTGAGATATTTTGGAGATATTATGTAAATAGGTGGTTGGTTTGCTTTTTTCCTTCCCTTCTTCTCATTCTTCTATATAATACTCAAATACTTGTATGTCATTTGGGTGTGATATACTTTTCAGATGAGAAATAGAAGTAAGAAGAAAAGGTTTTGAACTCTTTCTAACAGAAACAGAACATTAAATACAATATATTTAGACTTTGTGCTCAATACATGTGTTTTAATGGGCATCAGATCTTTCTTATGTTAGATCTATGTGTGATTGTTCTATTGGATTTGTTTCTACCTTTGTTGTCATTTATTCATCAGTATTTCTTTATCCGTCTATGCAAGTAGGTTCGGCTTTGTTTACTACCAATCCCAAACCATAGACCCTTTGACCCTTCTGCTTTGGAATTCATTTCTTTTCTCTCTTCGGATCTGATCTTTCTTCGGTTCTCTCCTCTCATTTCATTTCTTCCTCTCAGGTGGAAACACATCTACTTGGATGAGATCCCAAACCCCCGAAGGCAGAATATTGTGAGACTTGCACAGATTCCTGCTGGTAGAATAGCAATAAACTAGTTTCACTTTGCTGACTCAAAGAGGGGCTATGCCCTGCACACTGTTGACTCGTTTATCCATAAATCTGCCCAAGCAGACATATTTTTGAGCCAATAGTTTTTGGCGACTCCCCTAGGGACCGAACAGATCTATCTGATCTATGATGTTGGTATGATAGAAAATTAGTAAAAATCAGAAAAATCACTACCTGTTTGCAAATTTTAACTTTGGTTCAAAATCCAAATTTTTTGCAAAAGTAACCCAAATTGAAAATTTTCTTTTGAGATCCATAGATCTGACCTAGTTAGAGATCTTTAGTTCGCTATGTTTTTATAAAAGTTTGTATTTTTCCATAGATCTGAGTTTTTGACAGTTTACCAAAATTTTCAAACTCTTTGAAAAAGTCAACTCTAGATCTAAAAATCAACTTACTAAGCTTCACCATAATTTTATCCTCGTTGTTATTTGTCATTAATCCGCAATCGGTTTTCAGAAGAGGATAAAATTAAATATTCAGAAAAGTGCATGCTGCTGATTTTTGTTAGAAAAATCAGAAAATCAGCAAGTACAACCAAAAAGAGTTTTTTTAATTTGCTCCACAATATTGCAGATCGGGAAGGTACACTGGTAGGTGAACCATTTACCCATGGCAGGCGAGCTCATGTGAGAAGTTGATCCTAATTTTGATTTGCTTCAAAGGTGTACAACTTCAGTATAACACCGGCGTGCTTTTTATCACTAAGTTCAGTTGATCGGTCAGCTAGAAGTGCCTCACCTCCACAAAAGAACCAGTTTTCACAAGGAGCCTCCACATCCCTTTGTAGTGCCTTGCTGCTCAGCAGAACCACACTTCCAGCCCATGTTCTTTTTCCAGCCTTTCAAATGGTAGTGCCATAGGGAAATGCTATGGGCCCCCTCACATTACCACATCCTGTTCACGCGCTCCCCTCATGGAAACCGAAAGAATTTTCCCAAGATTTGACGGGAGCAGAAACCAAAGCATGGATTCACACATATCTGCATTCATTATGTCATGCATTATCCTAGATGTGACCCATGAAGATGTGTCGGTTCACCTTTTTTTGGAAACTCTACAAGGGCCCGCAGTAGAAATGGTTTCAGCATTTGCCGGCCGAATCTATTACCAGTTGGGCCACCTTGCGGGATGCTTTTGAAGACAGGTACAAGCCTTCGAAAGATGTGTTTTCTCTATTATCATAGATCACTCACCTAAAGAAGGAGGCCAATGAGACCATGCATGTAATTTTATCGCCAGGTTCAATGCATTAATCAACCGTGTGCCTGTTGCCATGCTTGCCAACACCAGAAAATCAGAAGTGTTTCTTCGTCAATGCTATGAGCTCGAAAGTAAGTTTCTTTTCTCCTGCAAGAACAAGTGGACTACCTTGATTCTTGCCCAAGCCGCTACCATATAGAATTGAAGATAACTTGCTAATATCTAGCGAATTAAAAATGGAATCATCTAAACCTAAATCTTCGGGCCCTTCGCCTGCACTACTTCATCTGATCCGGCATTTCAAAATATGGCGAACGACTTGCTCGCATTAAAGAAGCAGTTAGCCCAAGCTTCCCCCGGTTCCTCATACTGGGATATTCCATGGAGGAATTTCATTTCCAACCATGCATCCTCACATAGGCCGCACTTGCCTACAACTACTCCACGGTTGGCACTTGAGGCTCCTCCGGTCAACGCTTTAGCTCGAAATCGAAGAAGAAGAGGAACAAGATTACGAAGAACCTTCGTCTCAAGGAAAAGATGATAAAGATGTCGGTGAGCTAACTGGTGACTCTACTATCGGGTATATGGAATTTGAAGAGGAGAAGGATCTGATGAAGAAGAATGTACACAAGGGTATGCAAGTGGACAATCATATGTTGTTTTTATCCCGCTCTCAAGGAAAAGAAGAAGAGGTCGCTACCCATGTGCGGAAAGAGAAGGCCGTGTCAAACTACGTACTCCAACCATTGCTAAAGAGAGGTAACCCCCTTCCTACTCAACCCCCCGTTAATTCTTTTACAAAGAAATCTTTTCCCCTTGTATCTCTCCTCCAAATCAGCCCTCTCATATTCCTATGAAGACCAGTAATCCTACTCTATCATCATGAAGTGAAGGACTCATTCCTTTACCAGCGCAACCCTTAGCCACGTTTGACATCATAGATCATGCTAAAAAGACTAAGATCCAAATGTCTGAAGCTGAAGTATCTTCAGTCAAATCCCTGAACAGCTTGATAAGATTGACTGAAGTATATTCAAATTCAAGCTGTCATGTCTCCCTAGATTCCCCTAAAATAAATCCTTTCCACTCCTCCTGCATCTCACATAAATGTTGCCTCAACATCTGCATCAGGAAAGATAGAGCCTTTCTATCTCTCCCTCCTAATCAATGGCCACAAGTTAAGTAACTGCATAATTTATTCTGGGGCTTCTGATAATGTCATGCTAGAAAAAGTTGCCCATTCTCTGGGCCTCACCCTTACCAAGCCTTTTGGCAGATGTTATTCCTTGGAAACCAAGCAGGTTTCGTTGATTGGTCAAATCAAAGACGCGCAGTTCGCATTCGCGGTGTTCCTGGAGAAAAGAGTAAAGATGACTGTCCTCGTTGTCGACATTCCAGCAGCCTATGGAATTTTGCTGGGAAGAAGTTTTTGTAGCGAGGTTGGTGGGGAAATTCATATGGACTGGTCCAAGGCTAGAATCCCCATCAAAGGTGTAATGCAGACTTTAGAGCCAGAATCACAAAATAAGTACTTGGTTACTAACTCTGAGGACCCCAAGGCCCAAATTATTTTCGAATCATCAGGAATGGGGAACCATTTCTTGTCTACCGAGTCTGACAAAATGGTTTTTCTCATCTAAGAAGAAGATCTTAACAAGGTCTAGAATTTGTAGTTTGATGGCAGCTACGCAACCAGTGGATGTGGCGCTGGAGCCATGCTTATATCTCCCGAGGAGGAGATTATTTCTCTCTCTTTCAAGTTACAATTTTTCAACACATAATATTGCTGAGTATGAATCTCTGCTACTCAGCATGCAAGCCACAAGGGAAAGAGGAATAAAAAATATGAAAGTAAAAGGTGATGCAGAGCTAGTCTTAAATCAAGTTAAGAGGATATATCAAGTAAAGAATGAAAGGCTCAGGCATTACCGCAATGCGGCATGGGACAACATCGAGGAATTTGACACCTTTTCAATAGAATCCATTCCAAGAGCTCAGAATGACATGGCTGATTCATTGGCCATTTCAGCGTCCCTCATGCTCCCTCACCCAGGTTTAAAAACAGACAAATACACCATTGAGGTGGTTTTCAGCCCAAGTGTGCCAGACAATTCTCAGCATTGGAAAGTATTCAATGATGAAAATCAACTCATTGCCTTTCTGGAAAAGGTGGAAAATTTTAAGGAGCTTCACTTTGAAGGATCCACTTCCACTTGCCATGAATCAGTCACCGATCAAGACAATGAATCTGAAGGGAACGACGGTATTTGTCAGCTCAAAGGAAATAAAATTCCGAAGGGCATGGTTTCTTTGGAGCGGTTGTTCGACAGGCATGACCATTTTGTAAAAAAGAAAAGGCAAGATGATGCTAGCTCATCCCCAGAAACCGAACCGGTTAATTTAGGTTCAGTAGAACATCCGCATGTTGTGAACATTGGAAAATGTTGCATGCCTGAAGAGAAGCAGAAGTTTGTCAAACTGCTGAAGAAATACATGGATGTATTGGCATGGTCCTATGCCGATCTGAAGTCTTTTAAGCCAAAGGACATCCAACATGACATCCCATTGAAAGAGGACGTCAAACCCTTTCACCAGAAGCAGAGGCATTATAACCCTAAGATCTCAGGTACTATCCAAGCTGAAATTCAAAAAATGCTGGATGTAAGAATCATTTTTCCTATCCATCACAGTACTTGGGTGGCAAACATTGTGCCAGTGCACAAGAAAAATGGTGAAATACGCATATGTGTAGATTTTCAAAACTTAAATCAGGCTTCCTTAAAAGACAACTACCCCCTTCCTATAATGGATCAAGTTCTACAAGTGGTAACTGGATCAGAAATGTTGTCCATGCTTGATGGTTTTTCGGGCTACAATCAGATTGAAGTCTCGCCTGAAGATCAATTTAAAACAACATTCACTACTCCCTGGGGTACATTTTCCTACAGCAGGATGTCTTTTGGCCTGACCAATGCTGGCACAAATTTTCAGTGGGCCATGGACCTGTCATTCAAAGGTATGATGGGGAAGGTCATTGTCGTTTATCTGGATGACTTAACTGTGTTCTCTAAACAAAGAAGTGATCATTGTTATCATCTGGAGCAAGTATTGGCCAGATGCTGAGAGCATGGGATTTCCCTGAACCTAAAAAAGTCTATTTTTGGAGTCGCAGAAGGAAAGTTGCTAGGACATGTTGTTAGCAAAGAAGGAATGAGGATAGATACCAAAAGAGTTAAGGCTATTCAGAGCCTCAATTTTCCTACAAGAAAGATCGGCGTCCACTCTTTCTTTGGAAAGGTGAACTTTCTCAGGCATTTTGTTCCCGACTTTGCTGAAAAGACTCGTCATATATTGGACATGATGAAAGGGTCACCAAATTTCTGATGGAGCGAGGAAGGGAAAAGGTCATTCGAGGAAATAAAAGCCTCCGTTGCTCACGCACCAATCCTGGTATGCCTCGACTTCTCCAAGGATTTTGTCATGTATAGCTATTCGTCTGAGCATACTGTATCTGACATCTTGATGCAAAAGAATTCTGAGGATGTTGAATCCCCAATTGCGTTCATGAGCTCTCCCCTCAAGCCTTATGAATTAAAATTGTCTCAGTTGGAAAAGCATGCCTTCGCCGTTGTCAAAGCAGTCAAAAACTTCAGGTATTACATTTTGAATTCTCATATAGTGGTGCTGGTCCCTGACACGGCAGTCAAGTCAATCTTAACTCAACAGGAGTTAGGAAGCTTGCATGGAAATTAGATTGCAAAGGTTCAGGAGTACGATCTAGATATAAAACCAACCAAGTTGGTAAGAGGCAAAGGCTTATGTCAACTTATGGCCGAAAACGAAGGATCAGAAGTTTTCAGGGAAAAATATGATTGCACCAATGAAACACAAAGTCAGCTGGAAAAACCTGATTCTCTACCTCTGGTCCTATTTGTCTCTACCAGCAATGAGTGGTATTCCGATATTGCTTTCTTCCTCATGTACGGAAAATGCCCAGCTCACCTAACTGCAAAGGAGAAGCGCGCTATAAAGCTCAGAGCAGCCAAATATGTCATCTGGGATGACGGTTTATACAAATGTGGGATTGATGGCATCTTCTTGCGATGTTTTGACAAGCCACAACAGGTAAAGTTACTTGAAAGCTTTCATAATTCAGCCTGTGGGGGCCATTTCTCCTCTTCTATAACAACACACAAGATCATCCAAGATAGGTACTATTGGCCGACGCTTTTCCAAGATACAGCTACCTGGGTAGCAAAGTGCGAGCCTTGCTAGTAGTTTTTCGGCAAGCCCAAGATGGTTGCTTTTCCCCTCATGCCGGTCGTTATCACTGAACCATTCAAGCAGTGGGGAATTGATTTTATCAGCACACTCAATCCCCAATCGAGTGTCGGACACTGTTATGTCCTAACAACAACAGATTACTTCACCAAGTGGGTGGAAGCCATACCTGTCAAACATGCCACTTCCGAAGTTGTTTGTAGTTTCATTAAAGAAAATATCATTGTCAGGTTTGGCATCCCAAACAAGATTGTTGCTGATAATGCTTCTAACTTTTCTTCACGGGAAGTTATTATTTTTTGCTATGAATACGGAATAACTTTGGCTCACGCCTCAGATTATTACCCTTAGGGAAATGGTCAAGTAGAATCCAGTAACAAAAACTTGGTAACCATCATACGAAAGCTAGTGGATGAGAATCAACGAATGTGGCACAAGTCCTTATACGATGCTTTGTGGGCAGACTGCATTACTCCCAAGAGATCTCTCGGTATGTCACCTTTTCAAGTGTTATATGGCACAGATGCTGAGCTTCCCATTTCCGCTGAGCTCCCTACTCTGTGTTTGGCACGGGAAATCAAGGATGAAACTTTTCAAAGTTCCCTTGAAAAAAGGAACATGTATCTAGCAAAGCTTGAAGAAAAGAGAGTAAGGGTGGTCGACAAGATCACCAAGCATCAGAATCAGGTCAAAATATTGTTCGATAAAAAAGCTAAGCAAAGAAGTTTCTAGGTGGGAGACCTCGTCCTTTTGTGGGACAAATGAAGAGAGCCAAAAGGCATGCATGGAAAGTTTGATTCCCTATGGAGAGGGCCTTTCAAGATCAATCAACTCAATGGAGAGAATAGTTTCTATCTCTCGTATCTGGATGGGATTGAGCTCCCGCTTCCCTATAGCGGGCAACATCTGAAAATCTTTAGGAAGTAGAGATTTCTCTCTTCTTTTTACAGTTTACTTCAGTTGTGTATTTGTTTTTTTCGTGTGTTTACTTTCATTGGTTGTGTGTTTCTCTTTCCGGTCTCCCTTGTTTTTGACTCTGTTACCTAATGGATAGGCACGTGAGATTTGGGATTCTCTACCACTGAGGTCCGCTCAGGGATAGTCCCCAGAAAGAGCCAACTATTATCCCGTAAAATTGGCAAGGGAAATTTTACAGATAACCCTACAAAAATTTTGTTCTGGTCCCTCGTCAGGGCCCCTTGCATTCGGAACGTTGCAAAATCCCTCCCCGGGAAATCTAGTTTTCCAAACTTAGACATTTTTGGTCTTTTTTGGTCGGGTGCACATAATGACTATGTAACATCAAGTTTTGATGTGCCCCCTTTAAATCCTTTGGCGCACGGTTTGAAGTGTCAACAGGCATTTTGATGCGCCTCACTATGTTGAGTCTTCCTTGCATGCGACAAGGCGTATGCGCCTTCATGTCAACAATACATTTGTTGCATCACTTTTTGGTGCGCTAAGGGCACACATTTTCTTGTGTCGACATCACTTTCGGTGCGTAAAGGGCGCATATAACTTTGTGTTGGCAAGTGTTTCGGTGTGCCAAGGGCGCACGCTTTCTAGTGTCGACAATGCTTTTCATGTGCCACTTGAAAAAGTTGGTGGTGCATTTATTACCACTTCACCTATATATAGGAGTGTCTGCACTGTCATTATCATCTGACACAATCACGTGAAGTTTTCTCTCACCTCTGTACCTGTCAGCGCACATGCCCTGTCATTTTCAGATCGCTTTGTGGACCCGTTTGTACACTCCTTTATTATATATCCTGGTAAGAGGTCCTCACTTCTTTTGTGTGTTTTGTGTTTTGGTTTTTGGCTGCTTGTTGGTGTGGGTTGAATTAATCAATCTATCAAAACATGAAATCCCCACACTCCTTGCTATTTTTCCTACACCCATGTATTATCCCCTCTCTTTCCTAATCTGCTGGTAAAGGGGACTCTGTCCTAAAAAGTTTGTTGGAACTCTTTGATTAAGCTTCTTTCATAACCCAATGAACCCTGCAAAAGGAACTTAACCACATATGAAACCCCTCAGAGAAAGAATCATGGCTTGAAAGGGAAACACTATTGTTTTTCTCCTTTGGCACATCTGTCACTCCTGCAACATGATAGACAGTCACGCCAATGGCACACTTTCCCTGCCTGTTACACTAAGAACAACTACGCCCTCATGGCGCACTTCCTTCATTTGTTGCAAATGATTTCCTTGCGCCCCTTTTGGCACACAAAACTCATTGGTTGCATTGCTTAAACCTGTGCCCTTTGGTGCACCCTGCATCTATGCAACACCAACAAAATCTGCGCCAAGTGCAAAACTTTAAACGGCGCAGGTGCATCCATGCTTACAACACCATCATGTTATGCGGACCTTCCATGCGCCGCGCCAAGTTCTCCTGTGGCGCATGAAAAAATGATGTTACACGCATTAAACTTACACCCTTTAGCGCATTCTGCACCCGTGTAAGATGAAAATATCTACACCCTTTATAGAATATATACACATGGCGCAGGCACACTTGTGCTTACAACAAAAAAATGTAACCTGCAGTATCCATGCGCCATGCACCCTTTGGCACTGATTTATCCCTTGTAGCATCCCTTTCCTGTGCGCCTTGTTATTTAGCCCTGTAACCTGCAGTGTTCATGTGCCCTACACCCTGAGGCCTTAAAATCACTAACTCTTTCTTCTGTTGATGCTTTAATGGAAGATAAAATGACTAATATGACCTTCTTGCGTTGGGTTTCTGTTGATGCAAAATCACAGCACCCCTGGATGTAGATCAAGTTTCTAGGTTGATCACTTAGGCATCCAGTGTGATTGCATAACATTGAATCCTTTCTCCAAGTGTGGGACTTGAAAAAGAAAGAAAGGATTCTCCAGAGAAGGCTGGTTCCTATTCCTCTGTTCAGATGCACCAATAAAACGTAGAGGTTCACCCAAAAATCTAACCTAACTACCAAGGAGACAGGGAGAGAGAAATGCATATAAATAAAACCTAGACTACGGAGGTGATGCACTGAGGAATGAAGAACATAAGCTTTGCAAAAAATAAACACAGACCATATAGATGCGATACCAAACTATGTACAGGTAACCGAAATGCAATGAGAGATCAAAATGACAACAATGAATACATGAGAGGATTTAAATTCAATCACAGGCATATATATTGCTCAAAGGATCGATTCAATACATTGTAATGGCCAAGAAGCACAATGGCATTACAGTCGATGTGGGAGGCTTGAAAACTCCATGAATTCTCTTGCAAGCAGGAGAGAAGGGAGGGGTTGCAAAACAAAAATGTCCAAACCTTAGAAAGAAGCCCCTCCTTAAAATTTATAGGAAGAATGAGAGAGAAAAGAGAGAGGAATTTGAAATCTGCCCCAACCACCTCCAGAATGCACTTAACTCATCTCATCATGGCAGAAGCGGCGGATCTTGGCGAAACGGCGGGCTGCCTAACAGAAGCGGTGAACTGTCTGCTGCATTAAAGTTGTTCGTTGATGCATTACTTCTGTCTGTTATTTCATGACAGAGGTGTTTCTTGATTTTCATCCTCCAAACTGAAACAAAATGCAATATTGACCTTGGAAACGTGTAGAGAATTTTACCAGCTTTCCATTGATATAAAGAACGTGCAAATCTGAGCTCTGGATCAAAAGTTATGGCGATCTGAAGATTTAGGGCACGGAACAGGTGAAAACGGATTTTTGAATTTCTTCCCGCACTCTGCCACCTGGATGACACATGGCAGGCTCTAATTCACTGGGAAATTCTCTCTCCTCCACCTCTCGGCAGTCTATCTTTTGGAATTTCCCTGTGGGTCCTAGCTGGGACACGTGGCACCATCCCATTGGTTCGGATCGGTGCTCGAAAACTCGCCCCTTTGACTTTCTGACTTTTCTCTTGTGAGGACACGTGTCATGATCTGGTTGGTCGACGGGTCTGCCGGCTCTTTCACGCCCTTCGCGTCTTTTCATCCCGGATGTCCCAAATGCTTCATGCTCCTTGTGCTGATTTCGGCCGAACCGGCCGGATCGCGTCCATTTGTCCCATTTGTCCCAAACTGTTATTGCGAAAGTTCTTCTTTCCGGCCAATCCGGGCTTTCCGCGTCTGCCACGTACCTTTGTCCCATTTGCTTTCAGACTGTCTGGACCTTTTCCACCCGGTTCAGCTGGTTCATGCCTTTTTGGCCCGCTTGTCCCATAGGCGTCCCTCTCAGCAGTTAGCCAATTTTTCCTCTCTTTCGGCAGGATCGGCTTTTCGCGCCCGCCGCGTACTTTTGTCCCAGATGTCCCGATTGCTCCTTGGGCCACCTGGAGGCTTTTCAGCCGATCCGCGCATTTCTGTCCCAAATGTCCCGATTGCTCCTTGGACTAGGACTTAGCCGATTTTCATGATTTTTCCTGGATCAACCTATTTTCTTTTCTGCAACTTGATGCATGTTATCAAAATTTTACCCTGGGGGGATGAAATTTTGACAACAATTTTAACAACTCAGCGGGGTTACCTGCCTGCTAGGTAGAAGATCAGTGGCCTTTTAGCGATCCATTGGGCATGGAGTTATAAGCAATAACCCGAAACCAGCCTGATACTACAACTTCTTCTCCTGCAACACTCTGAACTGTAGAAAACAACCTGAGAGCAGTGAAACCTGTGCCAAAGCACTTAGGGAAATAGAAACCTAACTACAATAGGACAATGTGCATACGCACTTAGAGGAATTAAGAAAACTCTAAACTAATATTTACAAGGGCAAAACGTTTCTCTTAGTAGCAATGTTTAAGATAGATTCCGTTAACCGGGATCTGAAGTTCCTCTCCATCCAATGCAGACAATTGGAAAGCATTACTATTTTGCATCCCGTGACCATGTAGGGACCACTCCAGATGGCATCAAACTTGGAATGTCTTCCCTGGTTTTACCCGATCTACATCCCATTTCAAAACCATGTCCCCTTCCTGGAAGGTTCTTGCTCTAGCTCTCTTATCAAACGATCTTTTTACTACGGCCTGATCATTTTCAATCGTCTGAACTGCATGTTCTCTGATTTCTTCTAATTCCATCAATTCCGCATACCTGACCTCCCTTGGTTCGAACTCAGATAACTCAAGCTACTTCATGAGCTCCAAGGCTGGCAATTCTAATGATATAGGCAATACTGCCTCCTTCCCATAGACCAACTTGTAGGGAGAATTACCTGTAGACCTCTTTAGTGTTATTCTGTCAGCCCATAACGTTGATTTTAGCCTTATATGCCATGTTCTTTGATTTTCATCCAGAGTCCTTCTGATGATTTTTAGTAAATTCTTGTTCATGGACTCTACCTGTCCATTACCCTGCGGGTAATAATTTGAAGAGGTGCTCAAATAGATTCCATTCTTGACTGCCCATTCTGTAATTTTTGAACCTATGAATGCTAATGCATTATCTGATATGATGGTGGCCGGCACACCGAACCTGGTTACTATCCCTTCATAAAAGTATAGTATGCTAGACTCACTTGCCTCTTTGAGCGCTACTGCCTCGGTTCACTTGGTGAAATAGTCTGTCGCTGTAAGAATCCACTTGTGGCCTTGACTCAAATTGGGATTGATGACTCCAATGAAGTCCAATCCTCATTGCATGAATGGATGATCTACTGAAATTGGACAAAGGGGAAGTGCTGCTAACCTTCCTTTCCCTGTGAAAAATGCACATTTCTTGCATTTCTTAACCCATGAGTAGCAATCATTGAATACAGTAGGCCAATAGTAACCAGCTTTCATGATTTTGAGAGCTGTTACTCATGGGGTGAAATGACCTCCTACCTCCCCGTCATGGAACTCTTGTAAGATCCTCTCGATCTGACCTATCCCAATGCATCTCAATAGAACACCGTTGATGTCTTTTTTAAACAAAACACCATCAACAAGCACATAAGGAACTGTTTGTAATCTGAAGTACCTTCTTTTTGCTTTACTCATTTCTGGAGGGCACATGCCCATTTGTAGAAAATGTATCATATTCTGAGTCGAACAGGGAGTGGACACATCATCATTTTCCTGTTTTTGATCTTCTTGTAATAGCAGGACAGTGTCTTCTTCATCTTCTGGGCTGTCTGGTTGTTTGGAAGCGAGCTGCTCACACAAACCTTGCTCTACCACGCTTGGTATCCTGATCTCAATGTCATACTCCATGACACAGGTGATCCATCCGCCCTTTTCGCATTTCAAATCCTTGTTGAGGAGGAAGTCACTAACCCGCAGGGACAATAATGGACCTGGTTGTTTGAGACTAAATGCTTGAATTTCTTCAAGCTTCTAATGTATGCACGCACATGCTTTTCAATAAAAGAGTAACTACTCGCAGGTCATTTGGCTCTGGCTTTGAAGAAAGAAAGCAATCGGCTGCTCATCATTATCTTTGTTCTGTGTACCAGAATGGCAGAAATAGTGTTCCACTCCAACGGCCTAGAGGAATTGAAATCCTGGAAAAGTCAGGGTTTATGAGCTAGGTGACTAGGAGATGGCTCCTTTGATTGCTTCAAAATGTCCTTGCCTTCTGCCGTCCCACTGAAGCCATGTTTTCCTTAACATTTGGTGATGGTGTTGACAAGGGCCTGCAAAAGTGGGACAAACCCCGAACAAAGTTTATCCTTCCCAGGGAAACTCTGAATGGGCACTCTTGTGGCTGGCAATTGGTAGTAGGGCTCTTATGACTTAAACCTTTCTTGACAATTGCTAATCTTCACAGGAGAAATTGGCCAAGGAGTTTTCTTCATGAGCCAAAAAATGCCATTGTTTTGGGATTCAATGATACCCCCCAAATTTCTACACTCTGTGAAAATACTGCCTAAATGGACAGGGTGATCGCTGCATTTTTTGAGAATACAATTGATGTCGTCAAGATTATATCAAAACTATTTTATTGATCAACCCTTGAAGCCATATCCATTGCCCTTTGGAAGGTGGCTCCAGCATTTGATAGCCCAAATGGCATTTTCTTATAGGCATAGGTTCCCCATTTGGTGGTGAAAGCCGTCTTGAATGGGTCGTCTTCTTTCACCATCACCTGATTATACCCTGAGTAGCCCATCTAGAGAGAGAAACTCTCTGAACCGGATTACTCCTTGCAATATTTGTTCATTGAAGGGAGCGGGTAGTGGTCTTGAGAGATGCCCTATGAGGTCTCGGAAGTCCAACACACAACCGGATTCCTCCGCTCGCTTCTTCCTTCACTGGAACCAGGTGGAACCCAACTTGAGTGCTGATAGGGAATATAATGTTGCTTTTTGGGGAAAATTTTAAAAAGGGGCATTTTTGATTAAGATCTTTTAATTAGAGGCTCAATGGGGGGTAACGCGTCTCTGCTTTGCCTGACGGGCTTATTAGCATCTGGATTCAATTCTATGGTATGTGGACGCAAAATTTGATCGAATCCTTTGAAGTCCTCATAGCTCCAAGCAAAGACATCTGGAAAAATCTTGGCCAACAAAAAACAAAAAGTTGATGAAATTCTGCTTCTCCGGTTCAGTGGCAATGCCAATTGAATGTTTGCTTCCCAACCAAGAATTGGCTCTGAATCCTCTCTCTTGACTTATATTAGCCTTGTCCTTACGAAACTGGTCATTAGGTTAAGATAGACTCCATGTACCAACCTTAGGAAGCTTGTAGTCCGAAGCTGCACTACTGATCCTCTACTGCTGCTTTAATCTGTCTGATTCTAGCTGAAATCAGCTTTTGGTAAGAAATGACGATATGTTGTCGTTCTCAACCACCTGCCAGTTGGATTATCGGAAATACTGGCCGTAACAACCACATGGGAGTGTGGGCTGGTTTTTCTCTTCTGATTGTCAACCCAATCAAAGGTTGCTCCAATGCTACGAGCTCTCTGCAGCTCATTTTCTTCCGGTCTGGACACAATGTTGAAGCTTCGAACTACTCAATGCGTCCCATACCCTATTCTTTGTAGCTCCTCAGCACGCGTTTCTTGGAGCAGGTTGTCCCTAACTTGGTTGAGGACGATTAGCTCGCTATCTTCCAAACACCGCACGGTTCTTATATTTGCCCTTTTTCCTGGCCAGAGAAGTCAATGAATCATGCTTCATATTCAGCCGTGTTTGTTCGACAGGAAAATTGGAAAAACGAACGATGCAAAATATTGAGTCTATGTGGGTGAAAAAAAAACACCGCACCGCCTCCCGCCACCTTGTTGCTTCTTGACATGACGGAATTAATCTCCCGATGTTTTCATCTTTTTGTTCAGGCTGATGATTCGGGGATGGGTTGAATTTCTCGTGTATAAAATACACCTAATTCAGAGTCTTCAATTGCCTTGTATGGGTCAAATTCATGACTTTTGGTCGCCAATTCACCAACGTTAAACAGGAATTCCCTCAACCTGCGTACCTGTTTTCTAGATCACTGAACACTCCACCTGATCAAAAGCGAGCAATTTTGCATTGATAGGAGTGGTACATAAGGCTCAATATGGAATTGGCAATTGGTCATGGAACCTGATTGTTGCTTTGGCTCCATACCTCGGCCTAAAAAATCATGGTGACCAATATGTAGATAAATATCCACGATTTTTGCAGTGAAGTCTCTGATAGACCACAATGCAAAGAGTGCGGTTGGAAGTCAATCAAAAGACACATCTTGTAAAAACTGTAAACATTAGGACAGGAATGTAGTGTTAGGCTAACCCCTGATGACTCCAACAGTCCCTACTGTTCCATCTAGCTGTACTACGCCGTTTGCTTTGGTTCATATTTCAAAACAAGCTGATCCGATATTTTGCTGTCGGCATCACTGAATACTGGCCCCTGAAGCTAACATGCGTGTGCACCAAGTGGTTTCCAACAATTCAATGAAACATAGAAAGGTGGAGCTTCAAAATTTTCCTTGTCTGTCCCCCCCCACCTCAGTTGCATGCATTAGTGGAAAAACTGTCTCATGTCCCTGGTTGAACATAGTGGCAAACCAGTTAGGCACTGCAGCTTGCAGTCCGGTCTGTTTTCCTGGATCGCCAGTGATTCCCACATGGAAATGTTCACATGGGTCTCTTCATTTGATCGATGATGTTGAAAGGGATGAAACTATCCCTTTTCTGCCGCTTACTGGTACAAAACTTTTCTGGGAACTTGAACGGGTGATGTGTTGCTACAAACAAGGATCTTGGCTGAGTTTTGCAGGTTGGAATCTGCGTTTGGGTCTATGACCCCTTGTTGTGTAAGAGTGGGTTGAGAAACAACTGGATTACACGGTGGTCCCTCTCCATATTCTCTTCTTTGACCGTGTATTGGCAGCAATGCCTTGAAAAGGCGTTGTTGGTTAAACTCCAACAGAAGTCTTACGTTGCCAATTGCCATGTGGTTTCTGTTGGGGGTCCTTCTTGTGCGTTTGTTGCTGTTCTGATTCTTCTCCTGGTTGGATCTTGAGCAACACAATGGTTTGCACCATCAGGCTTGATTTCGTGCACCATGAAACGGCCTGATGACTGCATTGTGGAGGTAGCATTGCAAGGGTAAAACAGTCGTACTCTTGTGCCCATGTTATTTTGTGCTGGTACTAATTGCCCTTAGCGGTAGAAATGGCATTGGATTATTAGGGCTGGGAATGGTCTTGAAAGGAGGGCCTTGTGGATTCATAATTCCCAGCTGGTTAGGTGGTCTTGAGGCTGATACGACTGCCTTTAGGTTGAGTTGCGGCTGATACGAAGGTCTAAAACCTTGAGCTTGCTGTCTTTTGAGTGTGCTGTGTGGACCAGCTCAAACCTAAATTTTGCAGTTGCTTCATGAATTAGTGGAAGCTCAATTTGGGGCACTGGAGATGAGTGGAAGCTTCGTTTGGAATCTGATCCAGGATGGGAATTAGGAGCTAGAAGGTGCTTGTGACTAGCCTGGCTCTCTACTGATATAATGGATTGGAGGCCTAGGAGCAGCTTGCCAGCTTGAATCAGACAATTTTTCGCTAAATGGCATACTATAACAGCAGGGATAGTTTGTGCCTCCCATAGGATTGACCCAACATAGAAATATCAGAATTTAAGTTAAGGTAGTATAGAAAGCACTTTGCGGTTGGCCTGACTGTTACTGGAATCTCCCACAATCTTTGAAATCTGAAGTGAAAGTCAGTTTACGCTGCTCATTGGATAGCTCTCTCTGATGGTTGATCAGCTGCTCCAAGAGAGACAGTGCTCTCCTTCTCTACCAAATTGATCATGAAGGGCAATAACGCTATTCCAGGTTGTGAATAGAGACTAGCTCCAGGCTCTAAAACCAATGCAATGCTTTCCCCTTGAATTGAGATGCCAGACAATTTGAAGAGCTCTTGCATCGCATAATCTCAGGGATGCACAAATGTTATGCATGTCATTGACATGAGTCACCCAGCGAGTGGTCTGATTTCTCTAGAAAGTATGGAATGGTTTCCATGCTGCCAAAGGGATTGGATTTTGTGCATGAGAGAAAGGGGCTGCTTCCTGTGAACAGGTTGTACGTAGGGGTTCATGGTTTGTGCCATTCTGAATTGGTCTAAAACCCGTGTTATATTGAAAGAAGGCTGCAGGTGGAGTTGAGAGAGTTCTGTGTTGTTTGGAGATGAGACTTGAATCCTTCTTCTCTCTGCCTTCTTCTTGGAGATTAATTGAAGGTAAAATTCAAACAGCACTTCTCTTCTCCCAACTCTTGACCTTGTGATTTTCTCATAAGATTTTAGGCATGTACTGCTGAAACCAGTTGATTATTCCCCTTGAGTCGCCGTCGTAAAATAGGCTCTTTTAAGAAAGAAAATTGTAAGCAGTGCACATCAACTTTGCTGTAAATAAAAATGAGACCTCTGGTCCCACCGGGGCTTGCCAAAACTGTTGATGCAAAATCACAGCACCCCTGGATGCAGATCAAGTTTCTAGGTTGATCACTTAGGCAATCCAGTGTGATTGTATAACATTGAATCCTTTCTCCAAGTGTGGGACTTGAAAAAAAAAGAAAGGATTCTCCAGAGAGGCTGGTTTCCTATTCTCTGTTCAGAGCACCAATAAAACGCAAGAGGTTCACCCAAAAATATAACCTAACTACCAAGGAGACAGGGAGAGAGAAATGCATATAAATAAACCTAGACTACAGAGGTGATGCACCGAGAATGAAGAACATAAGCCTTTGCCAAAAAATAAACATAGACCATATAGATGCGGTAGCCACACTATGCACAGGTAACCGAAATGCAATGAGAGATCAAAATGACAACAATGAATACTGAGAGGATTTAATTCAATCACAAGGCATATATATTGCTCAAAGGATCGATTCAATACATTGCAATGGCCAAGAGGCACAATGGCATTACAGTCGATGTGGGAGGCTTGAAAACTCCATGAATTCTCTTGCAAGCAGGAGAGAAGGGAGGGGTTGCAAAAAAAAAATGTCCAACCCTTAGAAAGAAGCCCCTCCTTAAAATTTATAGGGAAAGAATGAGAGAGAAAAGAGAGAGGAATTTGAAATCTGCCCCAACCACCTCCAGAATGCACTTAACTCATCTCATCATGGCAGAAGCGGTGGATCTTGGTGAAACGGCGGGCTGCCTAACAGAAGCGGTGAACTGTCTGCTGCATTAAAGTTGTTCGTTGATGCATTACTTCTGTCTTGTTATTTCACGCCAGAGGGTGTTTCTTGATTTTCATCCTCCAAACTGAACCAAAATGCAAGATTGACCTTGGAAACGTGTAGAGAAATTTTTACCAGCTTTCCATTGATATAAAGAACGTGCAAATCCGAGCTCTGGATCAAAAGTTATGGCGATCTGAGAGTTAGGGCACGGAACAGGTGAAAACGGATTTTGAATTTCTTACCCGCGCCGCTGCCACCTGGATGACAATGTGGCAGGCTCTGATTCACGAGCACTTCTCTCTCCTCCACCTCTCATCGTTTGTCTTTTGGAATTTCCCTGTGGTTCCTAGCGGGACAACGTGGCACCATCTCATTGGTTCGGATGGTGCTCCGAAAACGCGCCCTTTGCCTTTCTACTAACTTTTTCTTGTGAGACCGTGTCATGATCTGGTTGGTCGATGGGTCTGCCAACTCTTTCGCGCCCTTCGCGTCTTTTTGTCCCGAATGTCCCAAATGATTCGTACTCCTTGTGATGATTTCGGCCGAACCGGCCGGTTCGCGTCCATTTGTCCCATTTTGGCCCCAAACTGTTAATTGCGAAAGTTCTTCTTTCTTCCAAGCCGATCCGTGGGCTTTTTCCGCTCCGCCACGTACCTTTGTCCCCATTTGGCTTTTCAGACTATCTGGACCTTTTCCACCCGCTTTTCAGCCGGTTTCGCGCATTTTTGGTCCGCTTGTCCCACAGGCTCCTTCTCAGCATTTAGCCAATTTTTCCTCTCTTTCGGGCAGGTGCCGCTTTTCGCGCCCGCCGCGTACTTTTGTCCCAGATGTCCCGATTGCTCCTTGGGCCACCTAGAGGATTTTCGGCTGATCCGTGCATTTCTATCCAAATGTCCCGATTGCCCTTGGACTATGACTTAGCCCGATTTTCATGATTTTTCCTGGATCACCTATTTGCTTTTTTGTAACTTGATGCATGTTTATCGAAATTTTACCCTGGGGGGGTGAAATTTTGGACAACATTTTCACTTCTTCTTCTTACAGATCAGCAATTAAGTCCAGAGTTACATATGTCAACATTAAGCAAGAGACCTACTAAATCCAAGGGAAAAAGCCAAAGCTCATAGAAGAGAAATGAAGTACAAGTATCAGAGGGTAGGATGCCCGAGTCCCAAGCAGAGTGTGACCTAGACATCAAAGACTCAGAACTGAGCCATATTGACATGGAAGATTTCTGGGCCAGAACCCAGAGGGTCACAAGAATTCCATGGATGGACAAATTGATAGGCAGTGGGCTGCACTTTGCTGGTGGAATCCCAGTTAGCATCGTGAACAATGAATTCATGATGGTTGTTGCCCGATACTACAATAAAGACACAAGATGTGTCCACAATGAGAAGGGCGAGGTTATAATCAACCTCACTACCCGGCACTTTGAAATAATGCTCAGCATCCCTCACCACTGGCACTTTGTGGCCGTAAGCCAGGAAGATTGCATTAAGGCTTGGGACGAAAATGAAGATCAATGCATGAAGCTGATGAATGAGGTTTATCTGAAGAACAAAAAAGTGGTGACTCAGTGGCCACAAGTCATTCATCGCAGTGAATTTTTAGAGGAACTCAGTGACACAATTACATTCCTGAGCAGAGTCTTTGGGCTTCCTGACGCCCATTATTTTCACAAGAGGATGCTGCGATATTTAGAAACAATGAACAAAAATGTGCTCGGTCAACCCTTTGAGTGGGCAGAAATCATAAGCAGCACAATCTCTGAGAAACTCCAACAACCTAACATAATGGAGAGGTTCTATATGAACTCCTATGTGGTCTATGTTGCAGCTTCAGAAAGGGACTATCCGGGTCTGATGTGGTGTAGGGTTTGGCCCCAGGTTAAGATTTATGAAATACTATCATAGGCTAAGCTAGAAAAATAGTTATTCCCTCCCCCCCAGTTCACAATGATCCAACGTTCCTTCTTCTACAACATCATCTGCCTCTTGATGCCGAATATGACTCATGGTCACACGACCAAGAGTTTGTAGCAGCTACCCGAGAAGTGGGGGGGGGCCTTTGTTCACTAAATTCCCCACATTCACTATCCTGAGGGAGTCAACTTCTTGGGGGAGCCCACGAAATGACAAGATATGTCCGTCCCAAGTTGATCCTGCTAGAGCTGTCGAGGCAACTTATTACTTACATGAAGTGTCTAAAGAGAAAGAAGGGGGAAATCCTTCCCCTACAGTGTGTAGATATACGTGTCTCACACCACAAGAGGTGAGACATGTTTGCAGAACCTGGAGCTGCGGAATCTGAAACATAACTTCCCGGCAAGACCCCACCTTCGACCGTGGGGAGAAAATTATCTGCCTAGGCCAAGCTCGACCAATCCACATCATCAGAATCGAAGATTCTACATCGACATATATCAATGAGGGTTGAAGCTCCAGGAGGAAGGATCAACTTGCCTACTTTGCTTAACAGAAATCATCTATAGGGGTGGCCATCTCCCAAAAGTCTCCCAAACTACTGAGCAGAAGTTATCAAGTTGTATCTTGATCAATGGGGATGATTGGCCTTTTGCCAGTGATGATAGGACCAAAGGATCCTTAAACAATTGAGAGAAAGGTCGGGAAACTCTGCGCAGAACAGAGCATTGGTGCCGATGAATGAGCCTCATCTACCCTCGGAGTTGAATTTCACAACCTCTCCATTGGGCAAACGCACTCCTTCGGGCTAAACACAGAAAAAGGAAAGGGAAAGAATAGAGTGTGAATCCATTCCACCAAAGAAGCTTCTGAAAGCCCTCCCTTCCACTTCACAAGAACGGGTTGTAATCCTGAAAAAACCTCAGAAGAAGAAGCGGTGGAATATGTTCCCATAAGGCACATCCACTCAGGATGTTGGGCCCCACTGTAAACAATTGAGGTCCCTTCTATTCCCTTCTCCTTCTCCTCCTTCCCCTCCTTCGAGTGACCCAAGTGACCTGGGCCTTTGGTCGTCCCCTATCCCCCCTTCGCACTGTTCCTCCTGCTTCTTCGTCCTCTCCTCCTCTCTTGGCGGAGCTGTCCCCCCTCCCTTTCTTCCCTCATCTCTAAGCTCCCTTCCCTTCCTATGACTTCCTCCTCCCCTTTAGTATCCCTTCCTCTCGTGGGCACTTCCTCGACTGTCCTCTCAAATGGCCGCCACCACGTTCTCCACATTTTCCCTTCTACTACTTTGCAGCTCCCCCTTCTCTGTTTTGTGGTCCTTCCTTCCCTCTTCTCCCCCTAAGTCCAGCCTGGATCTCCTAGCACTAAGTCCAGAAAAGGTTTTTCCCATCACCAACAACCGATGGACTTTTCCGTTATCCATCAAAAGGGGGCCAAAAGAAAAAACCTATCACACCACACGCTTCTCTCAGAGTGCTTCTGGAGAAGGTTAATTGGGTCCATACCCCAATCTCTGAAGGATAAAAGGATCTGTCTTTGACAATTATCACAGTGACGCAGTCACAATGGGCGTTTTCTGAAAGCCTTTAGGGAGGCCCTATTTGCAGTTGACTTCCCTCTGCAAGAAGCTTCCAGAAGCAAAAGAAGAGAAAAGGCTACTAAAGGCAAAATAAACATCTGTTTCCACGCCTTAACAGAAGATGGGTAATGTCATCCTCACTCCCACAACTACCACCGAAACTCCTGAGCCCTCTGAGTCAGGATAAAATTAATAATATGCAAAGATTGGTGAGCAAGGTATGGCAGTTTCCGCCTGGAGGAGGCAGATCTCAAGGACAGTGAACGGTGATCGCAAGTTCACCGATTTTTATCTGAACCTCAATAAGGCCGAACAGAGAACTCCAGGCGTTAGCAGGACCCATTCCAAAGAGATGGCCATGCTAGGCTGCAGCATGAACCTTCTAAAAATCGTTTGACTATTCAGTCAAAGAGCGGGTCAAGTTTGGGTTTTCGGTACCCCAGGGCCCTCATAACTCCTTCCCACTCTAGATACTGGATGGTCAACTGAAATTTGGTACTCGAATATTGATAAGGTAAAGGAAGAATCCCTAGAACGCAATGGCATCAAGATGGAACAATTGTCTAACAATGTCCTCCAGGGTTGCTTACTCCTTTTGCCTTAAGAAGGTGGGAGGAACCTATTCTACTTCCAAGGAGAATCGTTTCACAGGACTGGGGCCAGAAGTTACCTTTGATGCTAAATCTATCAATAACCTGTTGGCATGTCGTGACTTCATCGGGTACCTAATAGAAGCAAAGGATGAATATTCCAAACTCCCAGAGAAGCTCAAAGACAAGTGGGAGACTTGTGAGTCTATCAGTGAGTGACACAAGGATCCTTCCCAAGATCAACTAGAGCCCATGATCAGCAAGTTCTGAATACCGTGCCTAATTTCCACATCTGTCACCTAAACAACAACAAAAGGCAGGATATCCCCTTTTTAGCCAGGGACAAAGACGATGAATAATTTCTCTCTCTTCTTCAACTTTCTTTTTGTAAATGTCTAAGTATGTTGGCACAAATGATGACATCATCCATGTTGCACCATGGGATGATGTCATCCTCAAGTTTTTCAAAATCAACATGACTTTTGAGTATTTTTTTTTTAGATTTTATGTAAATAAGTGGGGTGTTTTTTTTGCTTTTGTCTTCTTTGTCCTTCTCTCCTTCCTAATATATACTTGAATACTTTGTTGTATTCAAGTGGTGGTATCCTTTTAGATGAAAAATAGAAGTATGGAGAAACGGCTTTTGTACTTTTTGTAACAAAGAGAATATAAATACAAATATAAGAATTTGTGCTAAATATTGTGTTTATGGGCATCTGATCTTTCTTTTTAATGTTAGTCTATGCATTTAATTTTGTTAGATCTATTCTACCTTTTTGTCATTTATTCATCAGTATTGCTTTGTTGTTTAGCAAGTAGGTTTGGCTCTGTTTACAACTGCCAATCCCCAAACATAACCCTCTGACTTTTTTTGCTTTGGAATTCATTTCTTTTTCTCTCTCCCTCCCTTCGACCTGATCTTCTTCACCTCTAACTTCATTTCCTTTCTTTTCACAATTGGAAACACCCCTACTAGATAGATCCCAAACCCTGAAGGCGGAATAGTTGTGAGACTTGCACAGATTCCTGCTGGTATAATACAATAACACGTTTTGCTTTGCTAACTCAAAGAGAGGCTAGCCCTGGCACACTGTTGGCTCGTCTATCCATAAATCTCCCAGGGGAATAGATTTTTAAACCAACAATCCCCTACAATCAACCATTTCCTGCACTATGTTTTTTCAACATTCTTGCAGGTTTCGTGCTGTGTCCCTTCACACATGGAAGTTACAAAAAGTCATTTCTTTCATACCAACCAAGAGGTAAGTGCGGGTGGAATCAAACCGCCAGAGGTGAGTTTTAACAGGAGGTAAGTGAGAGTCCTACTTTAAGCACTTTTCCAAGATCCATCATAAGTTTCTCCCCAAGGGAGTGGTACTTGAATGGGCCTTTCGACTTTTTATACTATAGGTGAATTTCGGGCTGGGTATGAGACACTGCTTGAGATTTGACCATCACCAGTGTACGGCGTCCTTTTTTATATTTCGAAGCATCCGATGCGTGAGAGTTGTTTGTGATTTGGGTTTGTTGGTGTAGTCTTGGGTTCGGAAAATTTGAGTTTTTATTGTGCAACTTCATTTCTCCCTCCTCTAAGGCTCGAATCTCTAGTTTTTGAGCCATAGTAAAGGCCTCATCAAGGTGTGGAAAGTTTTAAATTTGGAGTGGGAGAAATGTGTTTAGCCATAGGGCCGCTAAGAGTTCAATGAGCTCGGCCTGAGGTAAGGCATAGTAAGGTGGTTGATGAGGCCCCGCCATCGGGTCCAATAATCTGTGATAACTCCGTCCTTCAATTATCGATGGCAGAAGTCGGTAATGGATACTTTCTTTTCTTCTTCTTCTTTGCAATAATTATTGATGGAGAAGTGATCAAGAAAAGAGGCTATGGTTAAAAGGAGAATATTGAGTGGCTGGGCTAAAGAATGTACCACTCACTCCAAGGTAGGTCCTTATAAGGACATGGGGAAGGTACGGAGTAGTAAGGCATTGTCATGAGTAATCAGAAGCAGGCAATGTATAAATGATCGAAGTGTTTTTTTGAGGGTCCTCATTACTACTAAAACGAATACATTTCGGTAATTCCCATTGATGCGGATATTTATGAAGGGGGACAGAGGATGAATAGGCCTCCCGAAATACTTTCTCGTATGTCAGTGTGTTTGGCTTCCTGAAACAGAACATCAAATTTTTCATCTTGTCCATCATCTGTTTGATTAAATCTTGGTTGGGTTCCCAGATGATGGTGCTTCGTCGTAAAGGGGAGATTTGTAACATCCCCCCTCATTTTTAATAAATTAGAACAAGTAAATTTTTTTTTGATAAATGCTTCCTGGTTCTGAAATATCATAATTTAGAACTCACAAATACAAAACAACCATTCTCACACAAATAACATATGCAGCTGTAATGACTCAGAGCACCTCTGATCTATTCATTCTATGACTCGGTAATCTACCGATCTATTCATGAGTATTAAGAGTTTGGTGTTTTTATTTAACACTCACTCTTGCGGTTCATCTCGCTTTCCATAATTTGGGATCAAATGCTCTGTCCCGGAACCTAACTGGAATAATTTTGTTACCTATTATTCATCGCATCTCATCCCTTAGACTAGGTGACTTCGGACAACCAAATCAGCAGCTTGCGATACTTTGGCCCAAAAGATTTCAAACATACTGCTTATGTCTCGATTCCTGATGGCTCTCATCATCTGGAATAGGTCCTTCACCACCATTCCTATGTTATGTAGAATTTCTTATCTAACTTCTTCAGACTCTCCTGTCCCAAGTTTATCCTCAGGATGGATTAGTAAGATGACAACGTATAGGTATGCTTCCCAAGGACTAGGGGATACACAAAATACTGGGTCAACCCTAGTTAATCCAGTGTGTCCAGAATGCGCCGCGAGTCCCCTAGGGCAGACTTCTAACTGACCACCTTCCTATCAGTCATAGATACTTGTTCGAGTTTAGGTGTAAATATTAATGATCATGCAAATGGGTGTCAATCCTAAGTCACCATGCATAGTTGTATCTTCGAGAATATCCTAATCTTATCGAAGTCCAACCCTTGTATTTGACTTGAGCGTCAACCTTTAAATCCAACCTTGAAAGATTCTACTTAATTATAAGTGTTACATACGTTTAGTTAAAAATTATACTCAGGACTCTCCCTTAAGGTTTTCTTTCCCAATCCTGGGTCCTCACCTTAGAATTACCTTTCAGGTAAAACCCATTACACAAGAGAAGTTATTAGACTTGAAGGTCCCTTCAGTAGTTTCATAGAATATACATAATTTAAATCACATGAAATTGGACAATAACCTTCAACCTTCACATGAGATTGCTACCAAACCAGTTTAGGTTTATATTAGTTCTCTTAACAACGAATTTTATATCTCTATTGTATCGAGATATACTGATGAAGATCCAATTAAACGTTGTCTTGACTAGATTCAGACTAGGATAATAATTATTCAGCTCGTTGAGCTTCCTGTCTCAAGTTTATTTTAACCCTAGCTTCCCCAAGAAAGACAGTGATCTAAATTCCAATTTAGCTTTAGATAGATAGAACATACTAGAACTACTAAAAAAATCATAAGTATTCAGTTACATATTCTTGCAAGCTTACATTGATAATCACAAAAGTCTCCAAATTATACAATAATAACAATGCTCTCAAGATCATTTGAACCGAAGAAGGTCAAAACTTTCAAGATACGAATACAAATACATAGGTAACAAATATCAGATTTTTTCATCCCTTCAAGCTAATCAAATACATTTTTATGCATTAGCATACTTGATACAATACTTCAACAGAAAAAGAACATTTTTCCTCATATAGTACATTTAGAGAATCAAGCTGTAATTCATCAAAATCAAATTAAACAATCTGAACATCCTATCAAATCTGCATGCTTTTACAACTTACGGAAACCATCTGAAAAAATTGTCAACATGGGTCAATTCGATGAACTGAGCATGATAAGACTAACTCTTAAAACAATTGCAATCCACCAACTGTTTTCATTAAAACAAAACAACTATTTAAATGATATCATTTCACCAAACAAATAAACATATTTCAGACTATGCTTTTGTGATACAAACATGACTATAAATGCGTAACTCATATTATCGTTACTGAATAGTCTTAGATACTTTTCAAATATTTCATCAAAATATTAGGGATCAAGAAGAACGAAAGTATCCAAAACAACTATCCATCTGAATCCCAAGGAAAAAAACCATCAGACAGACCATTACATTCAACTTAGTAAAATGAATATCATAACAAATCATGGTTCCATCAATATGTTAAAACAGTTCCCATGGTTAGATAAAAAATATATCAACATATACTTTACAACACAGAAGAGAAAGAGAACGAGTCATTCATTTCCCTTCAAAACAAGCTCATGATGTACCGTCTTCTTAAGAGTAAAGCATTCACGTTATACGCATGCGAATAAATCAGACGAGCCACAAGAAGAACCACAGTTTTGTTAAAATTAAAATATAACAATTTCCTGTAGCTTACTAGTACACAGTACAGTAGCTCTCGCACCAAAACAGTGATGAATAATCTATTAAATAGACCCACATAACCTTCCATACAAAGCGACAAAAGAAGAAAAAATTCAATTCAATGCCATCGCTTTTGAGGTACAGTTAACAGCTCTATAGTTCAGTCAAGCTCACGACTGGATATTCATGCTAATAGAAGACGTAAATCATGTTCAAAAACACAAGAACAATTCTACTGAGTCAAAACTTGGGATCACATCAGTTCATTCAGTTCAATTTAGTCCCTACTAAACATAGCAAGGACAAAGTTCAAGAATCGAGCCGACAAACAACATACATGGGCTCCAACAGGGCAAACAGTGCCAGTTTAATACTTATGTTAAAGTTTTCAAATCAAGTTGAATTCGTATGATAACAAGTCAAGAATACTAAAAGTACTCAGTTTCCCAGGAACTCCTACAGATGTTACAACATAATTACTTTTCAGTGTCTCCCCCCCCGAACTTTGATAACATTTAGTATTCATAATAAACAACAACAACATTTACAACCCAGCTTTGAATGAAATTAAAAATACTAGACACCTTTCAAGGACTCCCACCATATCCAAAATCATACAGTATTCACGATATAGCTTCTATAGAAGCTGATATACAAGATAAATATATATTAAGGATTCCAACCATGCCAATAATGATAAATATTCACAATCAGGCTCTATACAGAAGCAAAATACTGGTTTCGTAACAAGGATTCCAACTGAACCCCTACAACAATATTCACTCTAAGCTTACACAGAGAGAAAACATAAAAAGTACACCAACTGAGTCTGTACCAAGAAATTTCTTGCTAAAACGAAGGTATTCATAACAAGACAATAGAAGTCATATTACCAGTTACCCCTCCAAGACTCCGACTGAATCAAACTACCAGTATTCACATACATGACTTTCTACAGTAGTCCATAATATACGAACCATTCCAAGGACTCCACAGAGTCATTTTGTATATAAATAAATATATTGCAAACTATCAACGGGTTAAATCCCGTAATTGCAACACAAGGGAGGGAAAACAACTTCTACAAGGTCGCATTAAAATATTGTAAACACAACAAGTTATCCATTCAAAATAACCTAAGTATTATAGTGAAACCCAATAAGATTCAGTAACCACCACTTATATTACCACGACAGAACTTACAAAGAAGTCGAATTATACTGAACATTCAAACAAAAATCCAACAGTATCCTTTTCGACAAGTATCAACAGCAAGTATCGACTGTAGCCTGAACCCAACAAGGAAAATTCATGGGCTCCCACAGAGCAAGTTTCATATACTTTCTTGCATGCATTTCACAAACTTTATCCAGAGAATGCAAAACAACGAGATAGTATAATTTTCGAAACAAAATACACCCATCAAGGGTTAAAAAAAAAATCCATCCAGTAAGAAGATACAAGCAACTAATCCATTCACAGTTACCATAGAAACCAACTGAACCCAAAAATCATTTGAACAGAGTTGTTCCAATGAAATCATTTGAAAGAAAGCAAGATCTTTAAGGTTAGGGCCTAACATGCCTGGTTATTTTCTTAAAAATTTAAAGAAGACCACTGAAAGAGCTCGTGCCTTCTCCTCTTTTTCAACGTTAGATTCAACAACAATAACTTGTTATTTCCATGCCTTATAAACTTTCCTTGACAGAGAAAAGAGTGAGTTACACTCATTTTTTCCACAACACCAAGTAGACTAGTGCGAAAGAACTAGTGATCAGACAGAGGAAAACCGGAGTGCATGAAAAGCCAAACAAACTACCAGTTTTCCATTTTGCATGCCTTTCTTGAGAAACCCGAGCTTGAAGACCGAGTTCATTAATTGCATTTACTCCAAATTTCCCACTCAATCTCCATTTCCATCGACAGCCATAGTTGGCGATGGATAAAAACAATTCAAAGATCATATCTAACTTTGGCGACTCTGCCACGTCGGCTCTTGCTAGCCGTTTAAACTTCTACCATTTACCTGTCCTTCATGCTTATCCATCCCATTTAATGCCAGACATTACCGCCCATGGCTCGCACCCCTTCATAGGTCCCCCTTTCTTCCTTGTTCATTAGTTAGGTTAGAAACATAGGTTAGGATTTAAGATAATACTTAGTAGTCTAACCTTCATAGCAATAGGTTACTAACTTAGAACATTTAGCCTATAGCTTAGGCCTAGGTTAGATTAACACTAATCTAACCCATAGATTATAGTTTAGGTTTAGGTTACTAATCTTAATAAATCCAGTTTAGGTCTAACATTTAGAATGTTCAGAATAAAAACCTACAAACATACATTCACGAAACGGATTCACTCCTGCACTGCCAATAGGCTAGTTGAATAAATGTATTTGAATTTATTACCTAGCCCACAATCGAGACCTTCCTGATATTATGATATCAGGAACCAATTCATTTAACATGTTCCGTCTGAGTTAGACTCCGAAATAGCTTGTTCAAAAACGCATTCAGACCTTGCAACCTGCATAAGGTCTATAATTTTTGTTCATCCCGAATAAACTTAGCATCTCTTGGATCAATTCCATTGATCCCAGGCTGGGTCTTATAGATGGATAACTCCATAATTCATTTCGAGATCAGATAAACTTAGGTGCAAAAATGAAAGAAATAAAAGAGTCCAGTAATATTCCGACTCAGTCAAAGATCTGCAATCTCAAAGAAGATACAGTCCATATCAAGCATGAATTCTCAAAGGAACACATCCTTTTTATAAAAGAAATCACGTATCAACACTTGTATGCTCAGGAGGAAGTAACAAAAGTTCAGGGTGTTACACTGAGGTAGATGAAAGGCTTGGATGCACAAGAACCAACATGGATAGTCAGCAAGAGGAGATGAGTAGACTATTCCAGATCAAAATCTAGATCAAGAGAACTATGGTAAATGCTTTGGTTGATACCAATTCAGTCTAATTTGAATTCTGAAGTAGTTATAAAGAATCTTGGTCTTGAGCCACCATTATGAGCATCCACACCCTTATCCTTTGGGTTGGGTGAAGAAGGGTGTTGAAATTCAGGTAACAAGAATATGCAAGGTCAAGTTTGGGATACATTCCCAGTATATTGATGTTTTGGAAGATAACATTATTCCACTTGATGATTTTGATGTTGTATTCTGGAGTCCTTACTTGTATATCAGGGATGCTATATTAATGAGAAGGGAAAAATGGTATAGATTGGTCAAGGATGGGATCAACTATAACATCTGGGCACACCAACATAAGAAACATGCTACTATGGTGAGTGTTAACCAAGAAAAATGACTTATTTAGGAAAATCATAATCAGTTTTGTTTACTTTTGTTAAAGGACAAACAAGATGGGGTAGAAGTTTTATAGATTTCTAACTAGGGAAAGCATGATTTGGATACTATTATTTAGTTATTTTAGGAAGTTTTTCAGGAGCCCAGTGGATTACCACCAAAATAGGAAGTAGAGCATTGAGGTGTCAGCTGGATTGCCTGAGAGTCCCCTCTACCAAACATTAGGTTGTATCAGGCAATCCTTGCTTGAGAGTAATAAAGTAAAGAAATAACTCCAAGAACTACTAGACCAAGGGGGATACATCTGAGAATCTCACCATGTGGTTTACCTATTGTGATGGTGCCAAAGAAGGATGGCTCTTAGAGAATGTGCATTAACTATCATGCTTTGAACAAGATCACCATAAAGAACAAATATCCACTTCCCCACATAGATGATCTCTTGGACTAGCTTCAAAATGCCAAATTCTTCACGAAGATGGGGGCAGCAAGTCTAGTTATCACCAATTCCAAATTCTATTGAGGAGCTGAAGTATATTGGAAGACTACCTTCAAAAAAAAATAGGAGTCCTGTAACCGAATCCGTTAGCTACTTCCTTTTGGGTTATGCAATGCACATGCTACATTTATGAGATTGATAAATGATATATTGCAGGATTTCATAAATTCATGTGTCATTATATATCTAGATGATATTATGATTTTTAGTACCACATTGTAAGAACATCTAACTCATTTACAAAAAGTCTTGCAAGTTCTCAGGGAGAAGAAACTGACTGCTTTGTAATTCCTGAATAAATGTGAGTTTTCCAAATAGTCATTTGTCTATCTTGGGCACGTGGTTGGAGGAGAGGAGCTACAAGTGGATCCAAAGAAAGTGGAAGCTGTTGGTACCAAAAAAAATTCTCCTTTTCATTCTGAGAAGCATCAAAGATATGGCATGAAGTTTGAAGTCAGATAGGTCATGATGTATGTCATTTTATAATCAGGGATGTGATCTAACTGACACTCAAATTTGTGGAGAGATGGATAACACTCAAACATGAATTGATCTTATCCTAATTGTTTTAGGTTGTGCCTTTCAACCAAGGTAAAATAACCTACTTTTTAACCCTCAAATGGTGAAGGAGATTAAGATATCCCTCAATTTGTGCAAATATTATTGAAATGGCCTTAGGAAAATATGATCAACACTCCAAATCTAACTTTCCAAAGTTGTCACTCCCAGATTATGGAGATATTTTCAAAGGAAGACAAGGGTTATTGAAGACATTACTGTTAGTGTAAAATCACAGCACCCCTAGATGCAGATCAGGCTTCTAGGTTGATCACTTAGGCATCCAGTGTGATTGCACAACATGGAAACCTCTCTCCAAGCGTGGGACTTGTGAAACCGAGAGAGGAATCTCCAGAGAAGGCTGGTTCCTACTCCTAAACTACCTGCCACAAGCTATTCCAGTGCAGGCAAGCTAATCTAATCCTAATCTAACAATGCCAATGAGATAGAGAGAGAGAGAGAGAGAAAGGAAAAGAACAAAAGCCTACACTAAAACAGTGATACACCAGAGAAGGAGAATGTTGGACATCTATCAAAACTGCCATGGGACAAAGAGAGGTCAGCAATGGGAAGGATGGACAGATGCATACACAGGCCCAAGGATAGATTTCACACAGAAAATGTCCCCAAAACTCCATGAACACATCTCCAAACCTGCAATGAACATTCAAACATGCACAAATACCTGCAATGAAGAGAGGTAAGAAGAGAACAAGCAAAAACGAGCAAGGATGGACAGATGAATCACAAAACATGTTTTTGTTGCTCCAGAAGTTTGCACAGAACATAATTTCAATAGTAAAAGGCAAAAAACACCATTATAGAGAAAGGGAGGAGGTTCAGACTCCATTTTCAACCCTAGAGAAGAAAAGAAGGGAGGGCAGAGCAGAAAAGATGAACAACTTCGTAATGTCCCCCTTTTGAAATGAAGCCAAATCTGGCTTTATACAATATATAGGAAGAGCCCAGGAGAGAGGGAAGAGAGGAAATCATGTAAACTAGCCACAACCAATTGACTAGGTCACATTTAATCTCATTATGGTAGAAGCGGTAAATCCTGAGACAAAACTTCTGGCCATGCTTCTGGCCATTATCATTAAAGCTGGTTGTTGAAGCGTCACTTGTGCTTGTTATTTCGTGCCAGAGGAATTTCTTGATTTTCTCTATCCAAACTGAACCAAAATGCAATATTGACCCTAAAATCATGCAGATAATTTTACCAGCTTTCCGTTGATATATAGAACGTGCAAATCCGAGCTCTGGATCAAAAGTTATGGCAATCTGAAGATTTAGGGCACATAATAGACCAAAACGGATTTTGAAATCTTTTCCCGCGCTTCACCACCTGGACGACACGTGGCAGGCTCTGATTGGATACGTAATTCTCTCTCCTCTGTATTTGCATCAGGTTTGGCGAATGCCTCGACATGTGCTTGATGCTTGTGTTTTCCCGAGACCCGCTTCCGCCGGTATTGCCAAGTTTTCCTTTGTTTCGGGTTCGGAAGTGTGACTTGCATTTGCATCGGGTTTGGGAGGTGGCTCGACATGTTTTCCTCCCATGCCTTTTCGACTTGTTTCCCCGAATCTAAGACCAGATTTCCTTTGTGTCGGGCTTTCCAACCCCTCCGACACATTTCTTCCTTGGTCAGGTTTTCCAACCCTTCCGGCATGATTTTTTCCTTGTGGGCCCTAGCTTGGACACGTGGCACTATCCCATTGGTTCGGGTCAGTGCTTGAGACCTCGCCCTTTGACTTTTTGGACTTTTCTCCTTGTGACATGTGTCATGATTTGGTTGGTTCTCAGCCCTTTCGGCCCCTTCACGCCCTTTGCGTCTTTATGTCCCGGATGTCCCAAACTGCTTGGGCCAAAAACTTCCGATCCACCCGAAATGGGCTTCCTCGTCCTCATTTGGCCGATGACGTGGCATTGTTTGATTGGCTTTCGGCTCCTTCAGTGATTCGCGTCCCGTGCGTCCCTTCGTCTCGGATGTCCCAGTACGAACTTTCTCTATTTCGGGCGAACCGGCCGGTTCGCGTCATCACGACCCAAATGTCCCAATTGCTTCCGGACTGTTTGTTCTCATTTCGGTCAATCCGGCTGGTTCACGTACTTCGCGTACTCTTGGCCCAAATGTCCTGAACTGTCTAGCTCAGCAGTTAGCCAATTTTTCTTCCTCCTTCGGCCAGATCAGTTTCCCGCATCCCGCGCGTCCTTCTGGTCTGACTGTTCTGGTGCTACAATTCCCCGTTTTGGCCGAATCGGCCGGTTCGGGTCCTTCGCGTACCTTCGTCCCATATGTCCCTAAGGCGACCTTGAGTAGGACTTAGCCGATTTTCATGATTTTTTCTGGATCAATCTACTTGCCTTCTGTAACTTTTTCCACATTTTCTCAGAGCTCGTTCTTTTCGACCTGGACAGGGAAGTTAGAAAAATTTCTGAAGGGACCCTAGAAACATGATTTTTTCCCTGGATTAATCAATTTTCCTGGGACTTGAGAATCTAATGCATGTTATCAAAATTTACCCTGGGGGTGAATTTTGGATAACAGTGGCTCAGAGGGAAGTTTTCAAAGTTCAGATCAGTTGCAGGTTACAACTCAGGACTCCATGCCCAATGGATGCTTCAGGCAACTGGTAACTTCATCTAGCAGGCAGATGACCCCGCTGAGTCGCCAAATTGTTATCCAAAATTCACCCCCCAGGGTTAATTTAATAACATGCATCAAAATTCTCAAGTCCCAGGTAGATAATTGATTCAGAGCAAACATCATGTTTCTGGGGTTCCCTCAGATTTTTTCTAACTCCCCTGACCAAAGAAGGAAAGAGCAAGCTCTGAGAAAATGCGAAAAAAGTTGCAGAAGACAGGCTCAGGCCAGAAAAAATCATGAAAAATGGCTAAGTCCTTGTCCCAGGACAATGTGGGAAATTTGGGACGCCAAGGCGCGGATCGGCCGAAAAGCCTGCAGGCGGCCCAAGTAGCAAAGGGACAAGTGGGACAAGAGTGCGCGAAGGACCCGAACCAGCCGGTTCACCCGAAACAGACAACTGTAGCACCAGGATAGTCGGACCAGAAGGACGCGAAGGGTGCGAGAAGCCGACTCGGCCGAAATGGAGAACTTCAGTCTGAAACAATGTGGGACAAGTGGGACAAAAAGACGTGAATTGGCCAGATCGGGCGAACCGGAAGAATTTGTCCCACGAAGCACTGGGACATTTGGGACAAATGGACGCGAATCGGCCGGTTCGGCCGAAACAGAGAAAGTTCGTACTGGGACATCCGGGACGAAGGGACGCGCGGGACGCGGATCACCAAAGGAGCCGAAGGCCAATCAAACAACGCCACATGTCATCGACCAAATGAGGGATGAGGAATCCCATTTCGGGCAGATCAGAAGTTTTTGGCCCAAGTAGTTTGGGACATCCAGGACATAAAGACGCGAAGGGCGTGAAGGAGCCGAAGGGCCGAGAACCAACCAGATCACGACACGTGTCGCAGGGTAAAGAGTCCAAAGGTCAAAGGGAAAATTTTGAGGGGTCAGCCTGAGCCAATCAAAAGAGGACACATGTCCTATGGAACAGGGAATGCGGAGCTCGGGAAGGAGTTAGAGAATTTGGCATGAGTTTTGGCCGAAAAGCTAAAAGCCAAGGTCTGCCCCGCGCCCCTGTCGACCAATCAATGCATGCCACATGTCCAAGTTTAAGGGGCCCACAAGGAAATTTCAAAGGAAAGCCCATGGAAAGGTGGAGGAGAGATAATTATTCAGTGAATCAGAGCCTGCCACGTGTCGTTCAGGTGGCGAAGCGCGGGAAAATATTTCAAAACATGTTTTGGCCTGTTTTTGCCCTAAATCTTCAGATCGCCATAACTTTCGATCCAGAGCTCAGATTTGCACGTTCTTTATATCAACGGAAAGCTGGTAAAATTCTCTACACGATTCCGGGGTCAATCTTGAATTTTGGTTCAGTTTGGAGAGATAAAATCAAGAAACGCCTCTGGCACGAAATAACAAGCAGAAGTAATGCTTCAACAAACAACTTTAATGCAGCAGACAGTTCGCCGCTTCTGTTAGACAGCCCGCCGTTTTGCCAAGATCCGCCACTTCTGCCATAATGAGATGAATTAAATGCAACCTAGAGGTGGTTGGGGTATATTTGGCTTTCCCCTCTCTTCCCTCTCTCATTCTTTCTATATATTGTAAAGAGGAGCTTCTTTTCAAGGGTCAAATATTTTTTATGTTTTGCCTCTCCCTTCTTCTCCTCAGGCGAATTTGTGGAGTTCGAACCTCTCATTTGAACTGTAATACTATTCTACCTCATGGCATTTTGTAGTGTATTGTATCAATCTTTGGAGCAAGTAATGCATGTCTGTGGATGATTCTCAGCCCTCTCTGTGTTCATTTTTTGCATCCTCCTGGTCTTTCACTGCAGGTTTTGTCATCTGTGCATGATCTTATATCACATTCAAATGGTCTGTGTTCACTGGGAAAATAGGTGTTCTTCATTCCTCGGTGCATCACCTCTATTAGCTTAGATTTATTTTATGCATCTTCTTACCTTGTCTCCTTGGCAGATTAGATTAGGTTTTGAGAAAACCCTCTGCATATTTCGTGTGCATCTGAACAGAGGAATAGGAACCAACCTTCTCTGGAGAATCCTTTCTCATTTTTTCAAGTCCCACACTTAGAGAAAGGATTCAATGTTATGCAATCACACTGGATGCCAAAGTGATCAACCTAGAAACCTGATCTGCATCCAGGGGTGCTGTGATTTTGCACTAACATGTAGACACTAAAATTAGGTCACACTCCCCCTTCATCCCTCGACATATAAGCCCCCCTTTATTACATCTACCTAGCCATGACCCCCTTCACCCTACTAATATTAGTTTAATTAATTTAATTAAATTAATGCTTTATCCTCACTATATTTATTATTTAAATATCTTATTTAAATAATATCTACATAAACAGTTCACTTAGACACCTCACCAAGCTAACTCAACCTAAGATCTATTCTTAGCAAGTTACCATAACTAACTAAGACTTACCCAAACCCTAAAAATCAATGCCTACACTCCCTCTAACCACATTCCCGCATGCTCACAAGAAACTCCCAGTCTAATCTACAGGATAATGACACAAGATTCGAGGAAATAAGGAGGATCTCCGTAAGTTTAGTAAACCTAGAAAATCCCACCTTGACTGACGTCGGTTTCCCCTAACCATCACTGGTTAAGCCGGACCGCCGTCGGTTACCCCTTTTAACCCCTAAACTACCTTATTCTCAAGGTTGGAAAACATTGGGAGAAAAGTAGATGAGAAAGAACAAAATCTCAAAGAGATAACGCATCTTCAGAGAGCCAATTCTAGCAAGAATTGACATCCAAGGAAGGAGATTGAGGATCTTCTCCTGCACAGCCTTCCCAGCCACATTCTGATCTATCCAAGCAAAAAAGGAGTGTGCATGCAACCCATATAGAAGATTTTCTTCAATTTGTGATCATTTACAGCCTTCAAACCCATCATCAGTGCCTCCATCCTTCACACATAGACTTTCAAGAATGAAATCCAAGTAAGTACAACATCATACTTTCCTGGTTATTTCATTTTATCATTATTTTATCATCCATTGTTTATCTTGCTCCCTATTGACCATCTCCAACATTTTGTACCTCCATAGACCCATCAAAACCTCATAAAAACCTATTCCAGTCACCCAATACCTCATCTCAACCAACAAAATCCTTTGTGCAATCACAAAGGTGACCAAAACCTCGTTCTATGACATTTCCAGATTTCACAGTAACCGGTGCCGGTTATACCTAACCACGATCGGTCACCCCTGACTGACGCCGGTCTCTATGTTTTCCCACACAACCTTAAACAGAGACCTATCCACCTAATTTTACCTCACCCTCACTCACTAGTGACCTACCTGAGACCTTTATCAGACCTGTAGAACCCAGAACCAACCATTTGACCCGTGGATTCTATTCTAGCTTAGCCTGTTAGATTAGATCTATTTTCTTATTGTGTTTTTAAGTGAGATACCTAAATCATTTCAAAACAACAATAGGATTTACCTTGTTTTCAACATTAATTTTTTTAAAACAGTGGACTGACAACCATCTAAGAAATATCACGCTTCCCGGATCTAGCTCATGCTAGGCAGTTCACTGCCCATATTGTTTAATTCTTTCTGGTGATCTTGCTTTCATTACAGGTAGTTCCTCCTAGCCAAAAGGAATCTCTCACGGTTAGCTATGGATTTGGAAGTCATTCGCGCGCAACAACCCATCAACTGACATTTGAACAGGTATTCCTCCTACACCCGTTACCCTATTTGTTTTGTCAACAATTCAAAGAAACAATCTAAGAAAAAGGTGAAACATTTACATACCTGGTATGTTTTCCTTCAAAACTAGAAAATTTCATCTACTAGCTTAAATAGGGACAAATGTAGTCATCTAAATTTGGTAAATAGGTACTTGACACTATTGATTTTGCATATATCCCTTAATTATGACTTGCATGCACAAAAAAATATTAAATGCATCATATTCCTTATCCCCTAAGTTCGAAAATACTTTTTGTTCTCTTACTCAACTGCTCAAAAACCTACAATATTGAATTATTTACTCATGCACATCTTATATCCATTATTAGACTTCTTCAAATGTTCACTTTCAACATTTTTTTCTCCTCGGCACTACCATCCAATATGGTTAGAAGCGCATTACAAATATGTCCTACGTAGCAATTTTTTCCAAAACACTCTAATGTTCAAATTTTCTTATTTTTATTTTATTTCCAATTCTTAGTTAGCCTTAATGTGAAATTACATCTCATGGATTCATATAGAAGAAAAAAAAGTGTAGTCATTTTCTCACCTTAAATCCTAATACTTATCAATCTTTCTCAAGAGATTCTCTAGCAATATCTATCAAATATCAAGAAAATATACCTTAAACTTCCCTAAATAAAGAACTATAATTAGGAGTAGCCTATATTCAATTCTAAATAACTCAAAACTAGGTTAGGTACAGAGAAAGCTCATTCAAGATCATCTTAAAGTCAAATCAAGCACTGGTAAGTATCTACTTATAGAAAGGGAAATTCAAGGGGTATTTTATCTAGCATTTGTCTATCTACAAGAACTTTATTTCGACACTCAATTCTAATACTCTGTATTCAAAACTCATGAAGGGTAAATCTATATTATACCTACTTGTCTTGCTATTCATGTTAAGAAATAAGAGAAAACACAAGGGGATATATTCTATATGTTAGGAAATAAGAGATAAAATATGCAGAATAATCCCTTAGAGAATCGCAACAGTAGAAACTAATATGTAGAAAATATTATAGATCTCAAATAAAAGTGTAGAATAAATAACACAACACAGAGAGACAAGATTTAACATGGTTCACCCAATTTGGGCTACGTCCACCAAGAATCACTTGCTCAGATTTTATTACAAGCCTCCACTCTCTCAATACAATACCCATACCCGTTTGGAGCTATGCTCAACAAACTCTACAGAATTCACACCTGAATTTAAAACACATCTGAAATACATTTACTTGTACATCTATCATATGCATAAGACCATATAAATAGACAACTTCTTAAGTAGTTTGATACAAAACCGTGGGTATCAAAACCAAGGGCAAAAACCATGGGTATCAAAACAATGGGCAAAAGACCGAAAAAACCATGGGCCCAAAAACAGCCCATAACGGTTACCCATTACCCATGGGTTAATAAACCACCCATGAAAATTTGCTTCGGGGGCTTTACCCCCGACCCCCCTTGACCCACTCACCGGCAAGCGGGACCGCCGTAAAAATACCCGAGTGTAACACATAGAAGGTGTACCACATTCTAACATGTAAATAGGCTCCACAAACATAACACTATATTTGCATTCACACTTGCACAAGCATTAGGAGAACTACATGGAATTTGATCCCCTCAGTTAGCCAGTGTAGTGCAACATTTTGTTAGAATCAACAAGGTGGTTAGCCACTAGGTTCATTCTAAATCCACCACATATAAAACCCTTTTTTATTATCTAATCATGTACTTAAATACTAGTGTAGGAGATTAGGGTTTTGATTATTATAGGTGCATGCACAAACATTCTGGAAGGAGTGAAGGTACAAAAAACTAATAAAGAAAGTGA